>OX421977.1:21901655-22299155 GCA_949128135.1 Parasteatoda lunata | reverse complement strand
AATAAAATTTTTAAGCATCTGACATTTTTGAAATTCAATTTCTCAGGAACCGATTTCGTTCAAATTTTGTATTTTTCCATGTTAAACTACATTCTTTAAAGTGAGGTAAAAAAATTGTATACCGTACTATTCAAATTAAAAAAAAATTTCGACCATTATTGAATAAATTAATAATAAAAAAATATTAAATATTTACTAAAACTTATTTTTTGCACGGAATTATCTTAGAGAGCATTTATAATAGTGTGAAAAAAAAATTTTATACGCTAAAATTATACTGAAGTAATGGCGTAATAACCACAAAGCAAAATTAACATTGCTGGGTCCAAACTGTGGCTCTCTCTCCTGGCCAAAGTTTTGGGACCATATTTCCCAGACTGCAGCTATCCCCTACATTTTAGGTGTCAGAAATCCGAATCCATCGCAGAAGAAAAAAAGATATGTTTATATTGAGAAAGTAACCTTTTTGTCTGATTTTTCGTATCTTAAAATATCGTCTGTATTAATTAATTAGCATACTCAAGATCACCCCTTCAACCCATTAAGATTGAGTCATAGTACGTGAAGATCAAAGCATTAGATCAGAAACTGTTCAGGATGGTCCGTTTCTTTTTTTGTGCATTTTAAATTTAAATGCATGATAATTTCGCATTGTTGGTTTCTCCCGGATATTTTATTTCTATATTTAATGTGGTAACAAAACTTTAACATACATGCTTGATACCTGTTGTGTTTTAAGTGATAGAAAAAGTGAATAAGTATTTCCTACCACAAACCTGCCGATTTGTAATGTCTCCGAAGATGATTTTCCCAGCTGGTAATAAGATTAAAAATAAATTACATTTATGGGAGATAATTTACTTTGCATGTGGCATAAGCTTAATCCCATCATAATTTATCTGGGCACCAAGGTCGTTGGCGGCCCTTTTTTTTAAAATTTAGACTTGGAAACTTAAACCCATCAAGTGTGCAACTATTATGCATTTATATATACTTACAATTTTTTTAAATCTAGTGGTAGTTTAAATAATTTTACATTAAATTTATAAATACAAAGAAAAAAAAAGCATGCATACATTTTAATACCACTTTAAATGCAAAAATAAAATTGTATAAAAAATGCGTGAAAGTTGACATGGCTACCGCTAATAAAAAAACTCTTTTCGTAGTGCCTAAAAGTTTGCAAGTATGCATTCAGGAAACACAGATTGGGGAAGGGCTTGATTACCAGTGCAAGTATCCAGTATCTTTGTCTAACGATTAAAAATATGTAAACGTACTAGCCATCTTTTAAATTTTCCAAATACGTTTTCCGCAAATAAAATAAAAT
This sequence comes from Parasteatoda lunata, assembly GCA_949128135.1. Lineage (NCBI taxonomy): Eukaryota > Metazoa > Arthropoda > Arachnida > Araneae > Theridiidae > Parasteatoda > Parasteatoda lunata. Next base: position 22,297,825 of record OX421977.1, on the reverse strand, counting down.
TGCAATACTGTCATACGGAAAAAAAAATTTTTTATTGTGACATTAGACGCCCCAGATAAAATTCCATAGCTGCCAATTTATTTTCATATGTAAATTGGTAGAAAACTTGTGTTATTCCATTATAATTCCTGAATTATAATAATAATTACAAATTAGTTTGATTAACACTACATAAAAATAATTATAACAAATATATGAAAACGTAATGATTTTTACGATAGCAGGGCAGCCAACTTTCTGCAATTTTTGTAAAAGTTTATTCCAGTGGTAGCTAAGTTAATACTGTAATGTATTATTTTTCATTCTATTAAGCTTATTTTCCACACCATTACATATTAATTAGTGATGGGCAATAACAGGTATTTTCAAATAACAGGTTCCATCTGTTACAATACAAAAAAATACCTGTTCCAAAATAACAGGTCTAAGGAAAAAAGTCCACTTTTTTATATTTGAAAGTTAACTTAGAATGGCAAGTATTTTTGTAGCAGATACATATTTTTCTATTAATTTGACAAACTTGTTAGGAAAGGTATTTTTTCTTTCTAAGAGTAAGAAAATATCGCGAAGTTTTTTTTCTATTTATTTTTTTAAACTATAACATATAAATTTTTGTTTTATTCTGTATTGTTTAGGCTCGGTGAAAAAACTATATTTCGTCTTTTTTTATGTATACATATTTTTTTTTTTTTTTTTTTTTTTTTTTTTTGTGATTATACTTTAGATAGGGTAGTTCAAAATGGTTGAAAACACTTCAAAAGCATATTTGTTAGGGTAATCAAATATAATAAATAATAATATAAACAATAATTTTTGTTACAAAATATAGTTCTTTTTAAGGCACTTTTAGGGAAAATGAGTGACACAGAAAAAATTCTTTTACAAAATTTGCCTCTTTTTAAAAAGCATAAAATAATTTAGAAAGCTTAGAGAATTAAAAAACGTTTTGAATATTACAATGTACATTGTTTCTAAATCTAAATAAAAAGAATTTAGGAATTCCCTATTACATTCTGTTTGACGATATAACCAGAATCTTTTCATTTCTACAAGAGGGGAAAAATGGAACTTCATAAATATTGAGATAAATTAGAAATTTAAAAAAAAAAAATTGATCTCTGAATTTAAAATACAACATATAGTGTATTATTATTTTTAAATCAAAACAATGTAGGAGTTGCACATTATATTCTGTATATGTGGCAGAATAACCAATATTTTTTTCATTTGACAAAAAGAAAAAAATAATAGTCTAACTGCATGCATTGCAACCTCATCGCAACTTTTTAAATAGTTCGAATAACATCATTTTATAGTTTTAAACAAAAAATATATTTATACAAAAATTTCATTGATTGAGCTTTATCAATTTGCACCAGCTAAAATATTTAGCAAATTAAATATAAATAGAGCATTATCTCAAACTTTTAAATACTTTTTTAAAAGTAAATATTCAAAATAAACATCAGTATACGAATTTAGCATAATTTTTAAAGAAACAAGCCTTTTTAACAATTCCAAACTTTTCTTGGATTATTTAAATAATAATTTTCTTTCAAAACAATTAGCACATTAATTTCATAATATCACATACTATGCAGCCTTAATGATAATTTTAATGTTAAAGGAAAATTCAAAACAATAAAAAAAAGAAATTCGCCAAATTAACTGTAATAGATTTTTTCCTTTCCTGCAGAATATTATCATTTAAAAATATTTATTTATTTTCTTCAAAAATTCAAAATAAATAAATCTTTTAAGCAACAAAATAATGGGCAATGGCAGAGAGACATCTATTTCTATGCCAGTGGACGAAATTCAACACAATGACAAATCACTCTTCACATAGAACATTGATTGAATTACTACAACAAATAACTATGAGGGAAATAAAGGACACGCCTTCATGTAAAGATATTGAGAGAGTCGATTCGTAACCTTGAAGGTCACGGTCGAAAAAGGAACACAGGGGGCCAATGGCGTAAAGAGGTGCCTGGATTCTCCAAGTAAATTACTTGGTTAGATGTCCCCCAAAAAACGATTGTAACTAATGCAGTAAGTACAGTAGTCGGAAAAAAGAGGGGGTGGGGATTGGAGCATTTTTATGTAAATGCAGGCCGTAGTTACACTATAGTGAGCAATTTACTATTTCAAAAAAAATATTCTGAATTTTTCATTAAATGTATAAAATATATAAATTTAATGACCCCTAAAACTTTATTACTAAACTTCACTATTAAATCACATTCATAAAATATTTTGTTCATGCCAAACATCTATTAGATAGTTTCCTAATAAAAATAATAGCAATGTAATTAGTCTTAAGAGTCCATAATCGACAACTTTATGCTTCCTTTGGCTGAAAGTAAAGAATTGTTTATCTTTTTTCATGAAAAAAATATATATATTTTCATATTATTCTACTACCCTTCATCTTCTCTGTACTATTGTACTACTCCTTCATGCTTCGTCATAATTTCAGCATTTTAAAGTAGACAAAATAAAAAAGAATACAGATAGGGAGAAAAATTATAGTGTTGGATATTGAGGTGATATATAAATCGACTACGTCAACCTTCATCTAACAAATGGTACCACATATAAAAAAGAGTAAGTTAACATATATTATATACTAGGGAATTAGTATTCAATATTTATAGTAGTTACACCACAATAATATAGCTTGCATACAACGAAAATAAAGTGTTTAAATATAGCTTAAATTCGCATACTAAATATAGTTTTAACAATTTTAACACCCCTTTCTTATAAGGGAATAAAAAGTTTAAATAGTTATTACTAAGGCCCGGATTTTGATGACATTTGCATTTTTTTGCATTTTTGGACATTTTTTGTCCTTTAGAGCATTTTTTTAGATTTATAGGGCATTTTTCTTTAAATTTTGGGGCATATTTTGCATTTTAAAGCATTTTTTAAATTTTTTGCTAATTTTTTCCAATTTTTATTATTTTTTATCATTTTTCATTATTACACTGTCTTCCAAACAATGAAGAAAATCTCTAGGATATTAACAGGTGAAGCAACATCTTTTCAAATTGAAGAAAAATTGTCAGTAAGTGAGACCGTCTTTTTCAAGTACGCACCAATAACATCAGTAGACGTTGAAAGAAGCTTCTTCAGGTATAAAAATTAACTTTCAGACAAGAAACGCTCGTTTACATTTCAAAATATTAAAAAAAAAAAAATTCAGAATCCAATGTAATTCTGATATTTAGTAATATTATGAGATGGAAGTTGTTATATTCATTAAAGTTTCTATACAAAATGAAAATGTTTTGGAGTCAATATATTTTCCTTTTTTTGTTTGTTATTTTAGGACATAAAAATATTTTTCAAACTTTAATGAACGTAGAACAAGTATTGCATTGCTTTATATTTTTTGAAATGACTCATAATAATTTTAAAGAGTAAAAAATTGTTTTAGTTCAATATTTTTACTTAATTTAAGTCATGTCATAAGGCGTTTTTAGCGCAATTTTCGCATTTTCTGGGCATTTTTTGCATTTTTTCAGGGCATTTTTTGCACTTTTAAAGGGCATTTTTTGCACTTATTAAGGGCATTAATTGAGATTTTTTAGGTCATCAAAATCCGGGCTCTAGTTTTTACCTTAAAAAAAGAAAGAAAAAAATGCGAAAGAGAGAGAGAGTAAGAATGTATTTTGTAGGAAACTTTTGTGAATTTTTTTTCTATCTTTCATGTAGGAAATATGTATCATTATCAAAATTAGGAAAATTATTTAAATGCTTATACTATTTGCATCACAGGAAAAAAAATTAAAACAAGAAAATGTAATTAGAAGCAAACTGCCCCCCCCCCCATATGGCCGATCATCATTGCCTATTCCTAAATACAAATTTGTTCAAAAATACTAACCTGCTTCACCTGTTCCAAAATACTAGGCTGTGACAAAATACGATCTGTTCCAAAATACTAGCTGTGAAAAAATATCGCCTGTTCCAAAATACTAGCTGTGAAAAAATATCCCCTGCTCCAAAATACTAGGCTGTGACAAAATATCACCTGTTCCAAAATACTAGCTGTGAAAAAATATCGCCTGTTCCAAAATACTAGCCTGTGACAAAATATCGCCTGTTCCAAAATACTAGCTGTGAAAAAATATCGCCTGTTCCAAAATACTAGCCTGTGATAAAAATAACAGGCTGTTCCGATATAGCATGTTTAAAATATTAGGTGGTAGTTTTATTAATAACAGGTTGTTAAGACACAGAAGTAGAATCACAAGGGGGAGGGGGGGGGGGCTAGCAGTGGACTATCAATAATTTTCAATTTTTTTTATTTTTTATTTAAACTTTAGAAAGGCTATTTCTTATTAAGAAATTTAAGACACTCTAAATGTATTTTAACAATATAATTGCAGAATAATCATTTTCTTAGTGAAATAAAAAAAAAGGCATTTAATGATTTACTTCGGACGCAAAATAATTTTAACGAAGCGAAATTTAAGTACTATTATTAATTTACGATTGGAATTAATACTTTAATTTAAGTTTATAGAACAACATTTAGTTTTATAGGAACTAAATTTTTATGACTTCTATTTCAGCTCTTTTATTTTTTAGACTATGAAAACACAGAAATTGAGACTTACCATGATTTCACATATACGTTACAAAACTTATCGTATGCTACTCACGTCCCGCAGCGGACTGATTGTTAAGACACGGCTCCCATCAGATCACCGAAGTCAAGCATCACTGGCTGCCGTCAGTGTGTGGGTGAATGACCACTTGGATCAGTCTGCGTAGGGACCTAGGGTGTGCGGTATGGGTCCTCGTTAAACTGTTCTACCGTAAAGTGCTCGAATTCGCGTGCAGTTCAGCGGGCTACCAAAGCGGGGGTGCCATCCCCTCTGCAAAGGATCAAAATTGTGATGGTATGTCTTCGGATAATCCTCAGGCATGCTTCCCAAACAGTAGCCAATAGCCCATTGTGCAGTTCTAGTGGGACATAAATGAACTACAACGTTTGCTACTCAGGCGAGTTAGTTAGTTTTTAATTCTTGCTGATACAAGTAAACAGTTTTTTAAAGTCTATAAATTGCAGTTAAGTTTAGAAATAATCATCTTACACTTACGGGGAGGGGGAAAAAAGACTGTTGAAAAAATTTTGTTCTAATGATCGGATTTTCACGTTTTAAGTGCTATCTATAATAAGACACATTCTTTGACTAAACCGATCGTTTGTTTGATGAATTTGGGTTATTTGTTTTTCCTTTTAATTCTATTTAGGCTTGTTAATTTTACTTTTTACGTATTCCATGCAACAAAAAAAAAAAAAAAAAAAAAAAAAATTAACGAATTAAAGTTTTTTTATTCATTATTATAAAATTTTTTTAACTAAGGGAAATACTATGTAATCTTTTTGAAATTATTTCTTAATTTATACTAATTTGTTTAATAATGGTTGAAACAATTTTGAATACCAATGCACATTAACTCATGTATGATTTTAAATGACACAATGCAAAATTCGAATGAAGTCATGTATGTCTTTTTGAAATTTTTTAACTTAGAAGCGATTTAATCAATAATGTTCAAATTTTGCATTTTATAATTACACAGTTAAAATGACGTAAAATTTACATAGCTTAAATTTTAGTTTTCTTCTTATTATAAATAACAAACAATAATAAATAATTATTTAAAATTAATTTCATAAGGTGGCTCACGTTTCATAGGCGGTATTTGTTATAAATATTATCGTAAAAATTTTTTCCAAACCTATACAAGACTGCCTAGACATGGTTTTTAAATGCAGTTCTAGTGACACCACGCAATATGAAAAAAAAATAATAAATAAATAAATAACTACCTATATATAGAAATATTAACTATTGAACTAGAGAAAATAAGCTATATATAAACATTTTTAGAATAATTCATTTGATTTTAGCAAAGTTACTCGTTAAATTATTAGATTTAAAACAGCTCTTAAAAAATTTTAAAACTAGAAATACAAAACTTGTATAGACCCTCGCAATGTCTGGCTACGGCCCTGTTATAATAAATAAAACGTGATTTTTTTTCTTATTATAAACTGTACAAAGATTGCCAAAAAAAAAAAAAAAAAAAAAACAGTTGAACGTTTTAAAAGAAGTAAAAAAATAAATTTTTGCCAAGATAATTGAATTAAAATTTTTGCCTAGTATTTTGAAACAGGTCTTTGAAAGTAACATGTTATTTTTATAACAGGTATGATTAAATAACAGGTTCCAAATACCTGTTCCAGAAAATATTGGACATCTCTAATATTAATGTTTTAAAAGTTCATATGTAACGCCACATTCAGAGATGCCAACTTGCTCCGGGCAGAAAATATATATTTTAAAGTGGTAGATTATCAATTGTGATTCTTGATTTAATAAATTCAATTTAGTAGATTTTTATCCTCCACAATTTCTAAATAATTCGTAGGCTTATATAATTCACCAATTTAGAGTACTTATGCCATGCTATACCTTTCAAAAAGCAAGCAAAAATAGTCAAATAATTGCAAAATTTACTTTGCACTTATCTACCGTTATTTTAATTATTTTGTCGTGTCCGGAGCAGTTGGCATCTCTGCACATTGTTCCTGCTCTATCGTGGTAAGCTTTTAAACGGCCTAAATTACCGAAAATTCTGATAGCTTTGGTTTTTAAATGTTTACTACTGTATGAAATATTTTACAGAAAGCGTAGTAGTTGGTAGGAGTGCGATTTCAACCCGGTGAAAATATAAATATATTTTTGAGTATTTTTAAGTAATTGTTTTACTACCACTTCAAAAAAATCTCGGAAAGAGTGACAGGCATGCAATTCACAATTTTACTTTTTTGAGTAAGTTTTCATTTTTATATGCAGAGATTTTCAAAATCCTATTTATTCAAATTATAATCCAAAGAAATAATTAAAAAGTATAAATTTTAAAAGTATAATTTTTCTTAAAAATATGAATTAAGTTTAACGCAAAATGATTAAAAATAAGCAGCTATGTGAAAGTGTTAAATCCTAAAATTTTACATTTCTTAGTTGTGTCCATAATTAGTAAAAATTACTACAGAATGCGAACGTCATTTGAAATGCGCATTCCCAAACATTCTATTCGTAAATTGTTTGTTTACAGTCGACGAATAAAAATTACATTTTGATTTAAATATTTCATTTTTCCATTTTTTGGGGATCGGAGAGTATTATTTCCGTTACTAGTTTTTTTTTTTTTTTTTTTTTTTTTTTTTTTGAATAAATAAGTTTTTTACAAGCTTTATTGCTGTACAAAAATAGTCTTCTATTCTCCTTTTTTATCTATTTGCATTATTATTTTATATCGTTACTTTTTTACAATGTTTATGCAATCAGTTTCCAATTTACTTTCCTTCTCTTTCCTCCTACTAAATATTTACATTATCTATCAAGATTTATAATTTAGTAGACAGAAAATCTTCCCTAATCAGAAAAATAAACCAAGATACACAAAGGATGCATTGAATAATATTTATTTACTAGAATACTGCGTAATAATTTGAAACGTAAGCATTTATTAAAACTGGAATGACTGGGAGTAAAATTTTAAACTTCAATAAGTTGAAATTTAAAAAACATATTGAAATTTTTCTATAAAATTTTTATAAATATTCAGAATGGAAATAATTCTTCTATAAAGGAAATAAAAAGAAGAATTAGAAAAAACTGTAACCTATTTTGTTTGGAATTTGATTTCGATAGAAAATAAATAGTGGATTTAGCGCAAAGAAAATATTTTTTATTTTGCTATGTATTTATTATTAAATTTTTTCGTATCTATTTAGTGAAAAATATTTCACGATTTTTACATGAATCTACATCAAACACGCATTACGCATTTAATTATATTTATAATCAGGGCCTATGTGCACCGCAAAAAACGTAACAGTGGAATTTGAAAGTGCAAATTGTACGGATGCAAACTGCTTCGCTTTCGGTAATTATTTTAATAAATTGGTAGTTTAATAAATATTTACATCTGTGCAATTAGAATAATTACACATACTTTTTAAGAGTGCACTTGAACTACGAGATAGTAACTGCACAGTTGCATTTTATATGTTATTTCAAATTTTTGATATGCAGTGGTGAAAAAGTTACTTAAAATGAGACTTACCAAAAAACAATTTACATTTCGCTACCTCTAGTAAAAACTATTTCACAAAGCTGAGCAAGTTGGCATCTCTAAAATTCAGGGGAGTAACTAACTTTCGCATCAACTATTTTCAAACAGATAAATGTTAGTAAATCACGTTTTTTTTTTTCCCGAATTTTATTTTAGAGAAACAAGACATTCCTGCTCATCATAATAAGTTAGTCCTAAATTTTAAGAGGAAATTTTCGTTCGAGCAATTTATAAAAATTATTTTACGAACGTAAAAAGAATTAGAAAAAAGTATTATTGAGTTTTCCACTTTTTCTAACACAAAAAGCATGCTTAAAATTGTCTTCTAATATGTACCGACGCAACGAGGAACAGAGCTCACAAAAATAATTGTAATTGGATTTGAAGTAAAATCAAAGTATTTCTTTAAAGCTAAAGCGTAGAATTACAGAAAAAATATCCACTTTGTATTAACAACGATGCTCAAAGAGCAAAAAAAGAAGGTACCATCCTAAAGTACTTATGATCTGATTCGTGAACATTCGAATCTCCAAATTCCAGGACTCAATGATTCAAAGGGGTAACCTCAAATATACTAATTAATTAGTGCGTATTATATTTTAAGTTACGAAATCAAACTCAAAAACGTATTCCTCTGAATAATAACTCCAAAATATAAGGGATAGAGACAATCTGGGAAACATGGTCCCAATGGTCAAGATAACGGTTTAAAATTTGGACCTCTTAAGGTTAATTTTACTTTTTGCGCATTTCCCCATATCTCGAAAACCTTTTAAATGAATTGAAAACTTTTTGCATACAATTATAAAATTCATTTATCCAAACATTGCAAAATATAATTTTTAGTAAGTATTTATAATTTTATTTAATTATAGTCGAAAAGCTTTCGAGTTGTAAGGTATAAAGCTTCTTACATCAATTTGAAGAATGCAACTTTAAATGGCAAAATACAAATTTGAACAAAATCGGTTCTAGAGAAAATCGTATTTTTAACTTCGAACTACTACGATTCTTAAAAACAATTTTATAAAATGGTATCTTATTCAGGTGATGGGGATTTCTGAAATCAGTTTTATTTTGAAACCTACAGATTTATTTCAAAATTGTATATTTAGATTATATAACTTTTATTTATTGAGATTATATTACTTTGTCTGCGCAGACTACTTATAAAAAACCGTGTGGAGGCTTATAGCGAGAGCTATCATCTAAATCTGAGGCTAAATTTTAACAAATTGGCATATCACATAAACCTTTGAATTATTTAGAAATAGTAGCGAGTATAAACCTTATAAATAGAATTAACTAAAATAAGAATTATATATTTAAAGGATTGAAAATATTGTTCTGCTGTCAGGAGCAAGTTGGTATCTCAGTTTCTGTGTTGAACTGGCTTTTAAATAAAATATTCAAATCATAGAGGGAAAAAAACGAATTTTCTGCCACAGTTTTTATATAGGTACTTTTTTTTAACAAAATTTAAGTTCCGTGGATTAAGACATTCCTAATCAAGTAGGAGCAAAAGCAACGCTCTCCAGTGTCCAAAAACTGCTTTTATTTTTTAAAAAAAATAAAAAGCAGGACATTAGTGCATGAACAACGTGAATATTTTTTATTGCTAGCTACCTTTACAGTTTTAAGAAAAAAGGTCCTATTAAAAAAAATCACCTACATAGAATGTTTTCAAAGTTATAAAAAATTGTCTAGACAAATAAAATATTGAGGTGTACATGCATGAATAAAATTATTGATTTACCACTTTTTATGATTTTTACAAAGCATAAACTACAAATATAGAATTATTGGCTAGAAATAGGTCAATATAATTTCGCTAATACTTTTTATTAATACAAATACAATTTCAAGTCATTCAACAATTGTCACCAATGAGCATACTGTCAAAATTTCTATAAAAAAAAAGAAAAATTGCTTTGCTGCTGTTTAAAAAAAAAAAAATTAAGCTACCCTTTTTTTTACAATAACCTTTTTTAACTAGGATTACCACGAACGGCTAAAAATGTAAAAAGTGGCAACTAAAATTCAAAATTTTATTAATAAATATTAAAATTACCAAATTTTCTAGTACACTTTCTTTCAGTTTACGTTTACTTTAAAAGAAAGTGTTGCAGATCGGTATTTGGAGCGAAGCGCCACCAATCGATTCTTCTTAACTGTGCTAACCCGCACTATCAAGTCATGTAGGAAAAAAAAAAATTCAGCCGGTTATAATGTTATGCCCATTTTTATTTTAAATATGAATAATTGAAAATGTAAGTCAAGGTGGCAGTTACAATTAAATAGTTAATGAGATTTTGAATAAATCTTTGATAAATTTATTGGAAAAAAAAATTACCTTGTAGAATACTTTTTTATTTTATTTATTTATTTATTTTGAGAAATAAAGTGGTATTAAACATCTTTTAACTGGTTATATTAAATTTAAACTTTTAAAGTATCAGTCACTACCGCACTAAATGTTTAAAACATGATGGAGGATTCTGACAACTCCATGAACAGCCTATATTCCTAATAACCTAGTGAATTTAATTATGATAAAAAATATTACCTCATTCGATGATAATTCCCATGATGACGCAAAATTCGAATTCTTCTCCACCTCCCATTGAGAGAAGTGCTCCAAAGGGTGCGATGTTCAGGTAGAAAGTGAATGAAAGGGGTTGAGGAGTGCAAGGATGAGAACAAAATCCTTTGAGGCCAAAAAGTTCGCTCAACCTATGAAAGGGGCATAGGAGGGTGGGACTTCCGGGAGGCACAGTTGAGGGTTAAAAGAGAAAGTGAAAGGGGGACCTTGTCTGCGGCCCCCACATAATAGGAGGGTGAGAATGATGACTTTTGTCGTTTCGCTTGTAATGGAATTTGTATCAATTATCTCGATTGTTCTACTGTCGTTTTTGTTTTGTGATACATACAATTATTACAGAACGAAATCATCATTATTATAAATTTAGTATGTTTCTTAATTTTTGTATGTATTATACGTTCGTATTTGTAGTATATAGTCAACTTTTGAAATTGTATGTAATTTCTCTTGTAATTTAATTTGCATCAATTATCGATTGTTCGAATGTTATCGTTGTTTTGTGATACTTGTAATTAGATACAAAATAGATACAAAAGGGCAAATGTTGGATAATAAGATACAAAAGGGCAAACAAAATCATCACTATCATTATACAATCATTATCACAATCTTTATAAATTTAATATCTTATATCATTTTTAAATGTATTTTACGTATGTATTTATAGTATGTAGTATATATTTTAGGTGGAAACAACGTCTGGTTTTTATTTTATTTTTTTAAGACTAATTAGACGAGCAGTTCCCAACTGGTGTTCCGTGGAACCCTAGGATTCCGGGGAAGGGTCACATTGTTTCTGAGAGTTAAGACTTTTTTTTAACCAGTTATGATTTTTCGAAACCTCTTATTTAATTTGTATTGAATCATATTCCATTTTTTATTTGAAAAATCTCCGTTAATTTTGTAAAATTATATTTAATTAAAATGCTTGTGAAGGAAGAGAATTCAAAACGATGTTTTTTTTTTTCTGATAACAATATAATGAATGAATTATGAAAAGTATATGCATTTCTGAAAATTTGTATGGATATTTGGCATCGAATAAACTCTTGATATCAGTTATAACATATCTGGGATCTGAGATTAAACATTCTCTACGTTTATTTTAGTTCTTTTTCATTTTTATTTTGAAGGAAACCATAATTCAGTTCATTCATTTTCAGTTTATGCGTTCACTAAAATCAAATTATGAACTAGACTAGATGCCTCTCTAGACAAGTGAATTCAACTATCTGGTATAAAACCCAAATTTAAGACTAATCTTGATAAAACTATATGATGAAAAAATTTCATTCTTCATTAATTTACCATATATTAGAAAAATAGTAAATAACGTTTATATTATTATGTAATTGGTTGATAATTGATATTCTTTCGTTAATTAGTTTGTTCGCAATCAATAATGGAATTTATTCATGAAGTCTCGGGGTTCAGCCAAAATATCATTCGAGATATAGCGTATTTTGCTATGTCTCGAGAACTTTTTAAGTGTATTGAAAAATATTTACACACAATTTCAAGAATCGTTTATCCAAAGATAATTTTAAAGCAAAATATAACTTTTAGTAAATATTTATAATTTTTTATTATTTTATTTAACAATGGTCAAAAAAAGAATGTAATTTTATATGGCAAAGTGCAAAACTTGAGTCAAATTGATAGAATAGTTCCTGAGAAATCCAGTATTTAAGTATCTGACTTGTTTGAAATTCAGAAACTATTCGATGCACTGTACAGTCAGCAAAAAAAAAAAAAAAAAAAAAAAAAAAAAAAAAAACGGATCACTCCTTTGATAACTTTTGAACAGTTCGATGGATTTTCCTTCCCTAAAGCACTTTGGTAATATCTCAACAGATAAATCTTTTAAAATATTTGTAACAGTCAACTACTGTAACCGTGATGGGATATGCTTGTTTTGACCGAACAAAGCCCTTTTTCTGAAGAAACATAGCTTTTTTCATCGAATTCGAACTTAACAATTCCAAAGTTAGGGGTGGGGGTAGACAAAGTTTTGAAAAGCTGGCTCTAATAGTTTAACCGCTATAACTGCTCAAAATTTTTTTTATCTCTTATGTTATTTTAATGTGCCATGTCTTTTGAATGGTTGGTTAAACTATAATTATTCTTTTACAGAAAGTTATTTGCCGTCAACCCAACCACCAGTAAAATGGGGAATTCTGATGAATTAAATAATTTTTAATTAAACTGTTAATGTTCGATTAAAAAATATTTGAAATACAAGGTATAAAAAATTTTTGAAGATTCAGATTTCTCATATTTTTTCAAACCTAAATCTAGATTCATAGGTCATTTGATCAATACAAAAGTGCTGAAAAACTAATTTTAAAATTAAATCATAATGGTATTGAAATGACACCTTATTTTGAGATAACATCGCCAAACTGCATTATTTCATATTGTGCGTCATACGAGTTAATTTATAAATGAAAGAGTTAATCCATTCATTAATAAACGCTCTTATTTGTTAAAATTGTGTCGATATAGAAAAGTGGTAGATAGTCATCCTTTTCTTTAAATTATGTGTTGTAGAAGAGAGGCCTACTGCTCCAGATTCGACAATATATTTTCAAAACAGTAACTGAAACTTATTTTCGGTTAGTTTTGCCAACTTTGAAACACTCATCACAGTTTATATGCAGAAAAGTGGAGTATTATATAAGCCTTCGGATTATTTTACAGTAGTGGTATTTTTAAACCCTATAAATGAAATTCATTAAACCGAAAATCGTACATTAAAGGAATAGCACTCGAAAAATATTTATCCGCTGTCTGGAACAAGTTGGCATCTCTGGTTGTAGGTTTAGAATACACTTTCAAGTTTTTTCAAAGAAGCAGATTCATTCGAATGTTTTTTCCCATGACAGTACTGCTGCCTTTAAATTTAACAGGATTTTGTTTTACGAATTTAGATTGGGTAAAATCTTTAAAGGGTGGAGCAATTGAAATTTTTACTATTAAATTTCACAACCAGCTATTTCAATATTTATAATTAAATGTTAATAAAATATTGAAGAATACTTATAAGTTTTAAATATTAACAAAGTTTAAATGTTAACAAGTTATTTTTTTTCTAAGCAACAAACTGTCGCTTAAAAAAATAACAGAAACATTAAGTTAAAAACTTCATATTTCCGAATAAATAAAAAAATTCTTTTTTTTTTCCTCTCTCTTTTATTATGAATGAGTTTTGAAAGGATTTTTACCATTAGAGTATATACATAAATAAAACAAATAAATGATCTGATAATTAAGCATTTTTCGTAATAAATGTTAGCAAAAATAAATCTATTTCTGCCGTATTCACGGTATTCAGTTATTCCACTACAACACAAAAATATCTTCGTGAGATTACCAAAGTTGGCCACTATTTGCGTTCTTTGTACAAAAAAAAAGTTGTTTTTTTTTTCGTGTTAAGTACAATTTTCAACTGTTTGTAAAAATGTTTATCCTCAAGGCCTGCCATTGGTTTAAAATGTCATGTCATTCTAACTTTCTCTTAGTCTTGTGTAGTTTAAGAATCTTGGTCAGTGGTAGTAAAGATAACGAATAAATCAAATCTTAGTTTATTTTCTTTATAAAATGATTAGTTAAGTAAAAATGGTTCTTAAAATCTAATTAAAAATCTGTTTCAAAATTTAATTTTCCCTTCTTGTCGAATTAAGCCATCACCTCCTACATCAGAAAGCCTCCACACGGTCTTTTATAAGTAGTCCGCGCAGACTGTTTAAAAAGTGAATCAGCTGTGCGCCTGAACCTAAAACCTTTTATAAAAGTGACAGAGATGCCAACTGCTCCGGACACGCCAAAATAATTAAAAGAACGGTAAATTACTACAAAGTAAATTTTGCAAATATTTGACTACTTTTGCTTGCTTTATAAAAGGTATAGCATGACATATTTACTAGAAAGTGGTGAATCATATAAGCTTGCGAATTATTTAGAAATAGTGGTGGATAAAAATCTACTAAATTGAATTTATTAAATCAAGAATCACAATTGATAAACTACCACTTTAAAATATATATTTGCTGTCCGGAGCAAGTTGGCATCTCTGAAGTGATTGAGAGAAATTTATCATATATATTTGAGAATTGAATCTGTAGTGGTTGGTTGCCAAGTGAATAAGACAAACCAATAATATTCATAAATAAAACAAATTATTAGTCATATATTTACTACCACTTTCTTATTTCAACTAGATTTTGTATTACATGACTCGTTCGGAAAGTGGATATCCTTCACAGTGGTCTGATCGGACTACCTATAAAAAACCGTGTGGAGGCTTTCAGTTATAGGAGGCGTTGATTAAGCACAGTCGTTTTTGTTTTCATTCACTCTTGTGTAATAAAATAAATAATCGTAATATATTATATTTTTAGATAGTTTTATCTTAATTATTTTAACTAAGATTGTATAAAAATGAACATAAAATTTTTAAAGAAAAATTCTCCAATTTAAATTATAATTTATCACAATAACTACGAAAATGTAATTATAACTTTTACCAGAAAGTTATTTAAAATTCTTCAATTCCTTTGAGAAAACATCATTTTCAGCGATGCCAACTTGCTCTGGACATCCAGGCCCGAAAGCGAGACGGAAAAGAGAAAATGGTGGTAGGAGAACTATTTCAATATTAGATAATATTCGGGAGGAGTTAATCTATTGTCAACAATATTTAACTCACTATAATTAAATTTTCTCGGCGAAGAATCAATTCGTTATAAAAATTGTATCCGTTAAAAACAATTGGTAGTTATGGATTTTTATTATTCCTGAAAAAAAGGTAAAACATTAAATTTACTAGTTGCCAGTTTTTACTCTTTTCCGTCTTGATATATATGAGCTTTCAGCCCTGTTTAGTTAGCAAATGTTAGCTAGTAAAGAATTTTAAGATACATCTGATTACTTAACTCTGTTAGGATGCAGGAATACTTAAGAATATTTTGACTTTCTTATATCTCCAAATTTTTAAATGACTAAATAATGATCTTTGTTCATCCGCTTGACGTATGGTAAAACAAATTTAGATTTTAGTACATTATTTTAGCAATGTTAAACACCGATTTCTCCGAGCATCAGACGTAGATGTTATTAAAGCTCCGCCACTGAAGCATTCTCATTGCGTACGTTAACGTGTCCTCTAAGACAGTGTTCCCCAACCCCCGGTCCGTGGATCAAATAGTACCGGGCCGCCCATTTCATTGAAACTAAATTTAAACTCCTAGGTTTATACCCCAAAATAAAAATATGTGTGTTCCATTAAAATTTTATTTATTTAAAAAAAGGGGCTCTCGAAGGTAGTAACTTAGATTTTTTAATGTATCATTGTCTCCGATTACCCCCTGATGGAACCGTCTCATTGCAAAGAAACAAGCTCAGGGTTCTCATTGATTTAACGTTCTAGTAAGTTAAAATGTTATATCACTTTATACTTATTTTTTGGTGTAACTGTATTTTATTTTGAAGGCATGTTTAAATCAAAATAACCTAAAATATAAACAATCAACGCCCCCCCCCCCAGCGGGCCGCGGTGATAAAAAGATTGGGGAACACTGCTCTAAGGATTAGGACCAATCCGATTATAAAATGTTTTTTTGCTTTTGAAATTCCTTTGTTTATTTAACTAACGGAAAGAGTGGTCGCTCTGAATCGCACCACTCATGGAAATTATTATTTTTATTATAGAAATTGTAACGCGTTACTTGCTGACCTTTGGTCTTGATGTTAGTTACTTCGATTTAAGTAAGTTAGTTGCTTTGTTAGAAGTAAACTAATTAGAAATACATATCAGTCTAATATAAAAATAATACTGGTGAAAATATAAGCTGAGTTTTTTTTAAACTGCAGTTTAGCCAAAGCTAATAACAGCAGAATTGGGATTTTTAAGGCCACGTTATGATTATTCTAAAGTTTTATATTTGAAGATACACACTTCGGGGCCTTTTTTTACAAATTTTGAATTACTTTTCGAATGATTATTTTTTTTAATGAATTTAAAAAATTAATCGCTGTTATTAACTAATTGATTGTTTTATACCTTAGGATCCCTCTTTTCAAATTTTTGATTTGCCTATCGAAGGATTATTATTTTCGTTAATGTAAATATAAAAAAAACTAATAAAACTAAAATTAATTTTTGTGTTTCTAATTCAATATTTGCATTAATATCTGCTTATGGAACGTTCATATATTATGTGAGTGTATATTTGGTACTCCCCTCTCTTTCTATAAACAAAAATAAGCAAATAACAACCCCAATGCTTAAGTAAGAAAATCCGAAAATCTATTCTTTTTACTATAACTTTCACTATAATTATCTAATATTTGAAATTTTAGGATTAAATTCAAACGAGACTGCCAGCAACTACGCTCTTTGTAAAATATTTTATAGAGTGGTAGGTAATTAAATACCAAAGCTTTCAAAATTTCGGTAATTTTGCTTAATTTTAAAAGCCTCACTACGAAAGAGCTGAAAAAAGTGGCTGTGCATATGAATTTTTTAATCATTTATACGTAGTAGTATGAAAAATACGTTTAAACGTGTAAAAAAATAATTTTTTGAAACATAAACTTAGTTACCACTTGAATAAATTTTAACAAAAAGCGTAGAAAGTTGGCCACCCTGATTCAAATATAAAATGCAGCATTGTATAAAACTCAGGTTATGTTTAAAAAAAACAAATATTTTTATAAAAATTTAGAATTTCTTGATGAAATTTTTTCACCCTTTCAATTCTTCTAATTTGCATAAATTAAAGAATTCATTATTCGATAAGTAAATAACTACCTTTATATTAAATAAGAGAGTCAGCGACACCCTCCCATGTGTAGTGAACAGGAAATATGGAAATTTTCGTATACTACTTAAAGAAAAGGAATTGTTAACAAAAGCTTTCTATTTTTTAAGAAAAAGGAATAGTGGTAACTCGAGTAATGTACTAGTAAGCAACTTGTAGAAATAAGAAAGCTCTGCCTGCCATATACTAATAATTTAAATATTCTTATTAGAACAATAATGACATACTGCAGAACTTTTCCATAGCTAAAATGGTAGGCAACAGAGAGAATTACAATGTGCCTTTATTTATTGAGGATGAGCATTCGGATTTCCAACTGTTACATTTTTTGCAAAATATTTTATAGAGTTACACGTTTAAAAATAGAAAATTTCAACATGTTCGGTAACTTTACCAACATTTTAAATATCGCACCCTGAGAGAGAGCTTTTGAATCATTTACATGTAGTGATGTTGAAAACATCATAAAATGAAATTAAGAAAACAAAGACTAATACATTAAAACATAGATCACTGGATGATATTGTCCCAAAACAGTTAGAAAGGAAGTAGCCCTGGACATTAATGGGTAAAATTATTATTAAATTATAGTTGCCTATAGTTTTCTAACTAAAAAGTTGGGAACCTCTTGTCTAGCACACAGGTTCTCAACGGGGTTGGTTTCGTCCCTCTCAGTTGTCCGTGAGGATCTTTTGAGAACAGTAGCAACATTTTGGCATTTAAAAAGATTTTTCGAAGCTTTGTCAAATAATATAGGACACAGAAAAATATTATTTGACAAGTAATATTTTCCTGTCAAAGGAAAATAATATAGGACAAGGAAAATAATACAGGACACAGTTTGATTGTCTTGCACTTGAAACAAAGTGATTATTTTATTATAGATCATCTTGCCGTGAAGAATTACCTGGGCTTTAGAATGGACAAATAAAATAGTTTAAAATTTATCAAACTTTTTTTAAAAATCGCCAATTTGTCGTTATGTTTCCACTTGGATGAAAATTATCAAAATCGCTACATTCTTCTCGCATATTGCAAATTTTTATTAGCCCTGATAATGTGGAATTGGAGAAAGTTTTTAAATATTAAAAAATC
Source organism: Parasteatoda lunata (assembly GCA_949128135.1). NCBI lineage: Eukaryota > Metazoa > Arthropoda > Arachnida > Araneae > Theridiidae > Parasteatoda > Parasteatoda lunata. Next base: position 22,279,138 of record OX421977.1, on the reverse strand, counting down.
AGACTTCTAACGCTTTTCAAGTTCACAAAACTGTGGCTATTGAAGTTTTGCTCCATTTTCAAAATAAGCATACACAGCGCTGGCTTTAGATTGGCTGAATTTGTCTTAATAGCCATGAATTACTCTAGCAACTTCACAGCAGTTATGAAAATAGCATATTATTTTCAAAAAATATCATTTCATATGACGACGGAAAATTTGAAAAACAGCCTTAAGGGACGCCAGGAGTTTCTAAAGAGACGTTAACAAACTCGAGGTAAAATTAGCATTAAGTACTCATTAAAATTCTTTAAAATTCATTAACGTTTCGGTTTTGTATCGTAGATTTATCAATCTAACTCAGCATATAATCTTCGTTATTAATCATTTCTGTTTTGAAAATTTTTTGTCTTTAAAAAGAAAATAATTTTTTTTAATGATAACAATAATATAATGTAATACCCGTTTTACGATTTTAACATTGAATGAAGTTCTGTTCTTTATATGAGTTACAAACATTTTTGCATCTGCGGATTTCTTAAAAAATCATATGTTAATAAAACATGTATATTTAAAATAATGATTATTTGAAATTTCATAGTATTAAAATTTGAGTTCAAATTTTCTCCTTTTTAACTCATTAGGAAGTTTTTAATACATTTTTTAATTAATTTATTTGAACAACTTGTGTGTTTTCTCTTTCTTTTAAAAAAATAATTTTAAGTATTATAATCAAAATACAGTTTATGTCGAATACTCTGCAGTTAACTTATAAAATATAGCTCAATGAGTTCATTTCGTAATATAATTCATTCCGTATTATCTGTACTAAGAAAAACGTGTCAAAAAATTCAGGATGACTTGATAAAAATTATAAACGAATTCCCTTATTTCATATTTTTTATAAAAAATATAAGAAATAATATTTAATTAAACATTTAATTTGAACTACAAAGCGAAATGTTGAGTTTCTTCCTATGCATGCACTCAAAGCTGCTACTCATGTTTTAAGTTATTTTCATCAAAATTAGTAGGTAAAAAAATTTCCAATATAAATACTTTAGACTTTACACTGTAAAAAAGTAGTTGCCCCCATTTCTGATATTTAGATATTTAAAAAATATTTACTGTGCATCTAGCAATATTTTTTATTTAAATTTTCATTGCTATAGTTTTTTTTTAAATTTATTAATTCATTTTTAGTATGTTTTTAAATTATAACACATATTTTCACAAGTATTAAAAATCAACTTTAAAACTTCAATGAAGACACATTTCGTTTAAAAAAAGCACATTTTTAGTAATATATTACCACTTGTTCTTTTAAGCAAATGTTATTATTTTTTTCAAAATTATTTTTAATTTTTGGTGCGATACCTGCAAATTGGTACTTAAAAATGTATTTAAAAAAATATTAAAATGTTACAAATATACTTTTAAAAATAAAGTGTTACAAATACATTTTTAAGCACTGAACTGCAGTTATGGCACAAAATAAAATTGACAAAGAAAGACATTTTTATTATGAATAAATTACTAAAAAAGTTCTCGTTTTTTAAACGAAATGTTTTTACTATGAAGCTATTGAATACATACTAACGCGTGTAAAAATCTGTGCTTCCAGCGAACAAACACACGCCAAATTAATAAACTAATTTAAAAAAACTATAGTAGTGAATAAGTAAATAAAAAATGCGACTACACGCATTGTAAAATTTTCGTTTACCTCAACGCCAAACATGTTGCTAAGTGCTGTGTAGGTATGTTTTTAATAATTTAAAGATACAATTATAGAAGTGCAATCATTACAAAACTGTTAAAATAGTTAAAACAAAACATTTTATTATTCCTTTATTAGGTATTATTATTACTGTTAGTTTTTTTTTTTCGCGAGTTGCTATGAAAAGTTTTTGACTTGCGGTGATTAAAAATAAAGTTGGAAACCTATGGTGTTACACGTCTTACATACAAACCAAATGACTCTTCTTTTTTTCTTTCCTAAGAAGTGGAAATGAAAACAACGCTCTTCACGACACTGAATTATAATTTAAATTGAATTAAAAAATAATATTTTCTCTTATTCCTCTGTTATCAAAGCACAAGAACACATTTTTTTTATATTAGTCAATTTCATGTTTACGTTTATGTTATGTTTTATGTTTAATGATGATATAGCCGTGTTTCTGAAATCAAATACAAATTCTGTTCGCTGATTAAAAATGTTTGTAAAAAGCCTAACTCAGTAAAACCTAAGTCGCACTTACTTTAAAATCATTTATCAATACTGAATAGTTATTATTAACTGGCATTGTATTTTCGAAACTTTTATCTTAGTGCGATAATGCTAATCAATAAAATTTCAGTTTCACCTAAAAATTGTAAATTTAAATTGCTTTAATCTATTTTACCTTTTTAAAGTCATTGTGCTTTTAGGGAAGAAATATGCCCCTGTGGCTATATATACAGGATATTAACAAAATTATATATATATATATATATATATATATATATATATATATATATATATATATATATATATATATATATATATATATATATATATATATATATATATATATATATATATATATATATATATATATATATATATGTATATATATATATATAACTAAACTAAACTCAGTGGCGTGACAGCCCATAGAGGGCCAAGGCCTACTGTGCCCATCTCAGTTTTCCTGACCTTTGGCTCTGGGGTGCAGGAGCAGATGTTCCGGTCAGGTGATCAGCCGAACGCGGAACCCCCAGTGTTTAGTTCCCAAGCACGCTTGGTACTCATTTATCGACCCACTGAAGGGCTGAGTCAACCTTGCCCGGCCCGAGGATCGAACCAGGGAACTGTGGCACGACAGCGCAAAGCGCTACCGCTCAGCCACCGGGCGTCATATATATATATATATATATATATATATATATATATATATATATATATATATATATATATATATATATATATATATATCTTATGTATATATATAAAATATATAATAGAATTAGAAATACAAAAAAGTTTATTGAAACAGACGAAAAGGCTCTCTTCAGGGGGCATTCTTTTACAAGAGACATTTCAAAATAAAAATTACTCTCAAAGAATATTAATAAGATAAAAATTTCTCTCTATTATGAGTCTATGCCTCAAAAAAAAAAACATAAAAATAAAACAATCTAATTGTAAATGAGCTTAAAATGAAGGAAGAAAAACGGAAAACAAACTTAATAAAATGATGTAAAATAAAATAAAAAATGCTTTAATTGGGTTGATGAATCTCATTTTACAATATATATATATATATATATATATATATATATATATATATATATATATTACTTTGGCCCCAATGTGTGTAAAAAGGGTTAAGAACGAAACTTTAATATTTAACGTGACGTAACGTTTCATGGTGCTCTTCTGGTTAAGTTCAAGAAGACTGAAAGAAGGAAGAAAAAAAAAAAAAGAAAAAAGAAGAGATTGAAACAGCTGTTGAATGGACTTTCCCTACCTCGTAATCTGAATGAAGAAGAGATTTTATAGTTCACACACACCTCCTTTTACGAATAAGGTCAATGTCAAGGGCGGAAGAACGGTTCTTTCTTTCACCCTTTCAGTTCAGGGAGAATTACGATGGCAATAACCATAAGATTTTTCCATCACAACAGATTGCGTTTGAGCGAAAGGGTTAAAGATGGCACAATATTGGATCCGACAATTTTTTTGTATGGCTTTATGTATAAAACGCATTGAATATGTTAAAAAGGCGTAAATGTTATAAAATATAATATAAAACTAAGTATTTTTGGATACAAGGCTATGAGCTGTTCAACTTTTTAACTATTTTCTTAAAAAACACGCTTTGAATATCATTTAACAACATATAACACAGTTATTAAATAACATATTTTATTTGGAAGAATGTGTTAAATATAAAATGTCTTAAATTTAAACAAACTTGACAAGTTAAATTATCGACTGTCATTTTGTCCAAAAAAGTATAGGGTATACTTTAGGCTATCTAAATTTAGGAAAATTCTATTTTAGATTGAAATATAACAATCGTTTTAGCCAAAAAAGGATGCGGCATATTTTGTGCTATATAGAATTATGACACTTCTATTATTGATTAATAAATCGTTTGTCCAAAAAGGATGGAGAACACTTTGTACAGTGTAGATCTAAGACAGTAGTAGTTTTGGTTAAAAACATGACAATCGTTCTATCCAAAAGGGATGGGGTATTTTTGTACTATGGCACTTCTATTTTTGATTTAATACATGACAATCGTTTTGTCCAAAAAATGTTAGGGTACATTTTGAGCAATGCAGACTTATGGCACTTCTATTTTTGATTAAAAACATGACACTCGTTTTGTCTAAAAAGAATAGGTTACACGTCGTGCTATGTAGACATATAGCACCTTTATTTTTCATTAGAAATAACACAATTGTTTTGTCTAAAAATTATATGGTGCACTTCGTGTTGTGTGTAGTAAAGAATACAAAAAAAAAACGTAAATAAAGCGTAAATTGTGAACGGGGGAATAAAGCACGGCAACGTGAATAAAACATAAGTTTCTAAAACATACCGAAGTGTTCTCATGACTTACTGAATAATTTTAACTTTTCATAATTTTATAGTTTCTAAAACGTTTCATAACTGCTTGCAAGTTTATATTATTTTTTCTTTTCTTTCGAGAATGATGAAACACAATCTTCAAAACTAAACCGATAACACTGAAAGGTCAGATATGCTTTATCTACCCTTTACGAATGGATGTAAAATGCTCTAACAATATTTTTATGTATTAGTTCTAAACTGATAACCGAGCTTTGACTTCACACAACAATCTTGATTGCCAACGGAGAGATTAAGAGACACTTCAGTAGCTTTTTTGTGATGACTGACGTATAAACGCTGCTTCTGTTAATTAAAAAAATTATAAAAGCTTATCTAAACGTCAAAAATTGTAAGAAACAATAAAAGAAATTATAATGTCTAGATTTACGTCATAATTTTCTTTAAAAATAACCGTTTTTACGTTATCTACAGGGACGCCAAATGTTCCACATTCAACAAACGATTTGATAATGTGGTCGTAAGTTTAAGCTTACTGCTTGGAGAACTTCCTTTAACACGATGAATGCCATGGGGGTCACCGGTGATCGGCAAAGCGAAGATTATTAGAAACACATAATTCGAGTAAATTGTTATTATTTTTATTTTATTATCGTTACCAAAACGGTTTGAAAGAAATTAATACAATATAGAACACACAAAAATAGTTTTATTTAGGGGCCTCCCTGGCCGAGTGGTATCGCCGGTCAAAACGCTCTGTTAAGCGTGGAGGTAGCGGCTTCGAATCCCGCCGTAACCCTGGATGTATTCTTTGTGATGTCTTTCTCTGAATTGTTCTATCTGTATTTTCTACTTGACAATGACTTATAAGCCTATATTGAGCACACAAGTCAGCAAATGTATGTAATTTCACCAAACAATAGTTTTATTTATATACACAGAGATGCCAACTTGCACCGGACAGCAAATAAATATTTTCAAGTGGTAGTTTATTAATTGTGATTCTCAGTTTAATAAATTCAATTTAGTAGATTTTTATCCACCACTATTTTTAAATAATTCTTAAGCTTATATAATTTACCACTTAGTTTTTAATTTGTCATATGCAAACCTTTTAAATAACTAGCAAAATCGTGTCTAATATTTCGTAAATTTAGTTTGTAATTTGCTGTTTGACCAGACCGGCAAGCCATGTAAAATTAGCGTGGCATTCAACGTGTTAATAAAGAAATACTAAGGATTTATAAGTTTCACTGCGAGAAAGCTGTAGAAAAAAAATCTTTTTATATGAAAGTTTGATTTATGTGCCGTAGTTGGAAAATTTTGATTAAATTATCCAAATTGATAATCATACATTGGAATATCTATTTAGCTGGGACAAAAGAAAAATCTCACATAGCGTAACAAATTGAATGCTTTTCTGTCAAACTGAAAAAATACTAATGTGGTTTTAAAACCGATTTTCAAAAACAAATTATACTGCGTATATGGTTACAAAATAAAAACTATACTTCGCAATTGCAAAACCTTTTCTTAAAGCTGCTACTTAAATGAAGTAAATTTTCCAAGTTATACCGATAGATGTTTATAAATAAAAAATATGTTAAAGCGCTATTATATTTTTAACGTTTTATTAATGTTTAACATTTTATTTTAAATTCAATTATTCGTCATAAAAATTTATCTGTATTTTATATGTATGGTTACAAAATAAAAACTGCATTACGTAATTGCAAAACTTTTTTTTAAAAGCAGTTTCCTAAATAACGTAATTTATTCCGTTTTTATTATAAAGTAAGATATTCCGATAAATGTTTATGAACAGAAAATAGGTGAAGGAGCGAACATATTTTTAAACGTTTTATTTTAAATTTAATTATTTGCCAGTAAGATCAAAAAATTTATCTACATTTTACGTGTATGGTTACAAAATAAAAACTTCATTTCATAATTGCAAAACCCTATTAATTGAGTGAATTGAATAAACTGAAGCTGAGAAAATACTAATATGGTTTTAAAACCGATTTGCAAAAACAAATTAAACTGCTTATATATGGTTACAAAATAAAAACTATATTTCGCAATTGCAAAACATTTTCTTAAAGCTGTCGCTTAAATAAAGTAATTTTTCCAAGTTATACCGATAGATGTTTATAAATAAAAAATATGTTAAAGCGCTATTATATTTTTAACGTTTTATTAATGTTTAACATTTTATTTTAAATTCAATTATTTGTCATAAAAATTTATCTGAATTTTTTATATGTATGGTTACAAAATAAAAACTGCATTACGTAATTGCAAAACCTTCTTTTAAAAGCAGTTGCTTAAATAACGTTATTTAAATAACGTTATTTAAATAACGTTTTTATTATAACGTAAGTTATTCCGATAAATGCTTATAAATAGAAAATAGGTGAAAGAGCGAACACATTTTTAACGTTTTATTTTGAGAGAGAGAGAGGTGTTTATAACATTTAGGGTGAGAAGTTAAGTAAAAAATTATTTTCTTTGAAGAATGCTCAATTTGTTAAGTTTGTTGTTTAAAAATATCTCTAATCTCAAAGTAAATATTAACTCCTGGAGTGTCGCACGTGTTAAGTAAATACATAGATAAAAAAAAAAAAGTTTTCTTTAAAATTGTCTTCTCGTTCGACCAGACTTCAGGTAGTAGAAAACTTGCGTAATCTATAAACAAAGCCCAACAGTGACAAACTCTGGGTAATGATTTTTATCAAAAAAAAAATAGGTTGAAGTAAATCAGAAATTTTTCTAATAGATACATTTAAATAGAAAAGGGGTGGAAGAGCTAACATTATTTTAACGTTTCATTTATTTATTATTATTTTAATAACGTTTATTACTAAAATAAAAACTTTCATAAAAAATTTCTATCACTTACGTATAAATATTATGGTTTGATTATTTTTCTATGTTACATAATTACAGAATAAGAAATAATTTATTTTATACAAAATGATAAAATAGTGGTAATAAAATATTTTTAAAAAAAATTATATTTGCAGACTTGTTAACTGTTAGTCAACTTTCTACGCTCTTAGGGAAATTTTCTTCAAGTGATTGCTAAGTTTATATTTTAATGAATGATTCTTCATTTTGTAAACTTGACTTAAAGGTATTATTTAAACTAATAAAAATAATTGATTCAAAAATTTATATAAAATACTCTTTTATTCCAGTTTTTTTCTCCGGGTGAAACTTTTCAAATGCTGGTCAAAATTAACAAAACTTTAGTTTCTAATTGATTTCCTACGTGGATGACAATGAACAGAAAATAGATGCAAGTGCAAGCATTTTTTTAACATTTCCTTGTTTATCGTTTAAAATTAAAAATTGTATTTCATTATGAAATATCTAAAATATGCGAATTAATTTCCTCAAACCGTGATAACTATATACCTTCGCCTTCCAATGAGGTGAGCCCGGTTCGAATCCCAGCTATGATTAGTCAATACGAATTCCGCATACGGTTTGCACCGATCACAGTGCTGACGTAAAATATCCTTAGTGGTAGACGGATCATAGGTTAGAGTCCCCTTGCCGTCGGGTTAACCATGGGAGGTTTTCGTAGCGATCAACTTAGTACGTTTTTTTTCAAAAATTTATTCTACTGGTAGTAAAGTTTGTGCTTTAATGTACTATTTTTTATTTATTTACATTTATTTTCCTAATCACTACATATAAATGATTTAAAAGTTCACATGCAACGATTTATTATTCTAGCTCACTCGTGGTGGAGCTTTTAAATTGCTGCTTAGATTACAAAACATTCTTAAGGCTTTGGCTTTTAATAGTCTACCATTCTATGAAATATTTTGAAAAACGCGTAGTAGTTGGCGGTATGAAAAATTTTTCAAACCATAAACTTATCTACCATTAACATGCATTTTCTCAAAAAGTGGAGAAAATTCGCAGCCCATATCAGTTAAGCATTAAGCATTTTCTCATTAATGTCTGTCATTTTATATTTACAAAATATAAAAGTGCTATTTCAAAATTAGAAGATCATTAATGTTTGAAACATTTGTAAAACCTTTTAAAGTAGTTGTTATTTAGGCACATTTTTTCCCGTGATTATTGATTATAATGGTTTATATATAGATTTAATGGTTCAAATGAATATATGCAGGTATGTATATATTTAGGATTGTTATTAACTTTTTGAAATATCAAATATAGGTTAATACAATATTTTATCTTAATCTTTCAACAACTTTTTAAATTATTCCAGGTGCAAAGGACGTTGATCCGAAAACGTCTGTTACACCTAAATAAGATGCAATTAATGGAAGAAGGAGAAGTACTTGCGCATTGAGTTTTCTGGCATTCAAACATGGAGCATTATAATAAGTGATTTTAACAAGCTGTCAAAAAAATGCATTAAATACTATGTTTCTTAAATATTGAGTCTATGTGATGAAATAAAATAATTTGATGAAAATAAAATAAAATAGCCTAATCATTTGTTTGTGTACAAAAAAAAAAAATTTAATGCAAACAACTTTAAATATCACAAGAAGATCCTTGACATGATTTTTTTAAATTTAAAATTCATATTGAAAATTTGTTGTATATGTAATTGTAAAACTAAAAACTTCTATTTGTGTATAGATATATATATATATATATATATATATATATATAATTTGCACTTTAAAAACTTTTTGACTTAACTTACAATAAAATCAAAAATATATAATAGTAACTTGAAAAACAGCGCTTTTTAATATGACAGAGAGAATAGTTAAATTGTTTCACACCTTAATAAATTTGATTCTTTACTTATGAAAAAATAATAGCAAATCTAAAATCGTTTAAGTGATAATAAATTTTACAACAACGTTTCTCTAAATATTCTAAACAATTTTCTCTCCAAAACACTTTTTGATATGTAGAGGTGCCAACTTATTCCGGACAGCCGATAAATATTTTCCAGTGTACCTCTTTAATGCATGTTTCTTGGATTAATAAATTCGATTTATAAGGTTTTTTCTCACCTCTACTTCTTATGCAATATCTTGTTACATTTAGCCGAGAAGCTCACCTTGCCGAACGGTATCACCCGCCAAACGCCGTGCAAAGCGTGGAGGTAGCGGGTTCGAATCCCACTGTTAACATGGATGTATAGGCTTATAAGCCAAAATTGAGTAAAATGTATGTAGGTCCAACAAACATTTGGCCGTGTTGAGCTCTTTAGAAATTGGCAAAATTAACAAAAAGTTAGCAAATTTTAGTTAGTTATTCCCTACCGTTTTTTAAAATATTTTACCAAATCACTTAGCATTTCTGGACTTGCTTTTTATAAAAAAAATTATAATCGTAACTTTTTATCGCATGATTTGAAATAAGATAGAAAGAAGTACTTAAATTGTTCCGCACTTTAATAACGGTGTAAAAAAATTATAAATATAGTCTTTTAGATGATAATATATTTCACAAAAAAGATTTATAGAATATATCTGATTTCAAAACGTGTATTTGAATAAAATAACAAGTTTTGCAAACTAAAACATTTTTTACAAATTCCACTTTTATGAATATTAAAAAAGAGAGAAAAAATGAGAATCAGTGTCCGAGACTCCTCGAGAAAAAGCAAGATAGATACTGGAATTCTTTTTTCTTCCCCTTTCTTTTTTTGGCTGATTATATTAATAAATGGAGAATACGTTTTAATTTTTTATTAAACTTTAAAAAAACTTAAAAAGTGGTACAGTTTTTAAGATAAAAAAAATTCATTTTATTATATTGATAACAATCAAAATAGTTTAATATCTCTAAATAAATATAGCTAGATCTGAAATTTGTGGTTTCTAATTATGTTGTAAAAGCTAATACTAAAAAAAAAACGCTGTTTCTTTAACAAAATTGAAAGGAGTTTTAATTATTTTTCTTTTGCTTACGAATCTAGTAAAAACTGAAATTTTATGTTTAAAAGTATCTAACTCAACGAGTATGATTTTAGAAATAGAATCGTAATTAAAATATTTTTAATTAATAATTAATTTTCTATATTTCTTTATTTTAAAAGACTGTGCAAATCCTGTTATTACTTACGATTCCACAAAATCATAACAACTTTTAAAATGTCTTGAAATTAAAAAGTAATTAAAAAAATATATTATTTTAACGCTTGTTTTAATTTGCAAAATTTTCAACATATTTATGTTTATTTTTTAAAATTTATATATAGTAATATTTTAAATTAATGTATACAAATAAAATAAAAATTTCTTGTAAAATTAAGGTGGTGGCAACAAGTTCAAATATTTATTCCATTCAAACAATTATTTAAAAAAAAAGCACTTTTTATTTGAAAACATGCTTTTTTAAATGATAAGAAGAATGCTATTTATTGTCATTTAAGGATTTTGAATAGAAGCTTTGATTGTTCTATTTGCACTGAATTGTCGTACATGTTCATAATTGTTGATTTATTTTACTCGTAATTGTTTTTGTTAAATAAAGTGTATTCATTCTTTTTTTCTTTTTTTTAATATCATGTATTCATTCCAAATATTTTAAGAATCTAATATTTTCAAATAAATATTTTTTGTAGTGGTAGCAAAAATTAAGCATTAATAATTTATTAATTTAGAATAGAAAAATGCTGACCACCATATCATATGAATAATTAAAACATACATATAAAGTTGACGAATGTAGAAATGCTAATGTTCTTCCTCATGATTGCATTAATTCTTTTTTTTTTTTAAATTCTTTATCCCAAAATTCAGGATGAAAAATGCTACATGATTTCTCAATCAATATGGAAAGTTGAAAGGCCTCTCTAGGGCTTAAAGGCCTTGTGCAATGATATGAATATGAGATGCGAATTTACCACAACGACTGTTAACCATAATGATCTTAACTCTCCGCCTAAATTTACACTTTATGAATGGAATGATGCCTGGGCCACGCAGCGCCCAGATATCAAAACTAACTAGGAGATGCAAAGTTTCTAGCATGTTTTTAAGCTGTTTTTATTATTATTATTTATGTGTGATTCTTAGTTTAGTAAATTCGATTTATAGAGTTTCACAACTTCTCAATAATTCAAAGGATTACAAAATACACCCGTCTGTTATAACTAAGCCGTGTTCGTTTAAAAAAAAAAATTGAGAAAATTGACAGAAAATCTGTAAATTTTTGTTTGCAGTTCTTTACCGGGTTTTTCTCTTTTTTACATATTTTGTCGAATTTTAGAGCAGTTGGAATCCCCGCAAATGCGTACCTGTCAGCTTTTACGTTCTTCAAAAGAAAAAAAAAATTCCTAGTCGTAGTAAAATGAAATAAACAATTAGCCATGTGTAGTAAATCTTCAATATGTGTGTTTAAATTATTTAAACGTTACGGTTCGTTTAATCACTTTAAATCGAAATTAATTTTAAAACAATTTTCAAGTTTAATTATCAAGTTTAATTAAATGTATAAATACGGTTTCCAGATCAACCGTGAAAATAACAACAGAAAATTCAAAAGAGTTGGCAGGTACGCAAATGATAAGAGTCATTATTTCCAAAAACATTTTTATAAAGTTTTTTTTTATTTATTATTTTTTTAAAATTGCTCTTCTGACGTGGAATAATATTTCATAAAATTCTTGAATGGAGTATATTATAAATAAATAAAAATTTCATATTACGTAAAAAATTGATAAGTTGAAGAAAAAATATGATAATTTGTATGACTATTTTTTTCGTAAAAAAATAATTATTTATAAATTATTTTAGGTTATGTTATATATAACTATGTATATAAAATCCATCAGTGTAGACTACATCAATGTATATAAAATAAAGATACTTCTGTTTCAAAAATAAATAAATAATGCAAACCTATTTATCTTCGTTCCGCTGTATATCTTGGTGTGTATATTGACCGCGAAAAAGAAAGAACAAGAATCGGTGATGAACTGGATGAACTCCGGATTCATCTTCAGCGGCAAAATTTGCTGCGCCATCTAACGACAAATATTTCCAGACAGCGAAAGTGATTTCAAACTTTTTTTATTTTTATTTTGATACTCACATGACAAGAAATAACAAAAAAAAGTAGCTACTTTTTCTTAAAACACAAAGCATTCTAAATAATTTCGAGAAAAGAAATTTACTTTCTCTAAATTGTTATAAATAGTAAATAAAATTTTAAATAAATAAATAGTAAATAAAATAAGGAGAAAAATTTTGTATCTTAATAGAGAAAAACAGATACATAAAATTAATGTAAAATAAACTTAATATAATTTATAGTTTTTTTTTTAATATTGTACTCTTCTTTCTTTTTTTAAAAGGGAAAAAAAATAAAACAAAGAAGAAGAAATTTTTGTTTGAAATTATTATTCTTGCAAGAATTTGTATCCATGTTTCTTGTTTTATTAATAAAAATTTATTAAAAAATTATATATAACATTTACGACTTTTTTTAACCTTTATTTTTATGCCTTCACGGTTTTTTCGGAAGAAAACTTTAAGTGAAAATATTTTTCTGTCGTTTTTTAATATTTATTAATTTGTTTTATAAATTTGATTTAAAATTATTTTAATCATTATGATATAGATACTTAAGAAACATATAAAAAGTTTAGGGCAATAAAATTATAAACTACATGTGCAAATTGAGCAAGAGAGTGTTTTATGAGAAAAATATATCTATATGTATATTGATTATTTCGATTAAGAACATTGAACATAGTGCTGAACTGGGTTTAATCCCAAAATGCAGCTTGAAAAACTACCCAAAACAATGGGTCTGTAAAATAATGAGGCCGATGCGCAATATTGTCTACATTCCGCAACGTGCAGTTTGTCACGAATTTGTGGAGTCTTATCCTGTATATCTACCCAGGCCGGTTACGGTTGTGTGGGTATACTTTATTTTAATTAGATGTTTCTCATTGTTATACTGTAATCAAGTAGAAATTCAAAATGATATCAGGAAACAATATGAAGGAACGGTTTGATGTAAATATGAGATTGACCATATAGTGTCCAAAGTTCTATGTAAAGAAGTACCCAGATGTTGATACAGAAAAAATATTAAACCATTAATAGGAAATTTTTTCATATTGAATGTGTGAAGTCTGTATGGCATAAGCTAAATGGAAAATCCGGCTCTTTTCAAACCCCTGATGCCATTTAAAAGGCTTATTGTGGCCTCAGCGATTTGCAAAAAACCGGATTTTTCAATTAGCTTATGACATAATATAACGCTACACACCAAAAGGAACACAATAGTTATATTTTTTTGTTGTTGGTATTAAGCGAGTATTTTTTTAAATTAATTACCCCTTAAATTTTACAGAATTCATAATTCTATTATAATATTTTTATTTATTAATTGTTACACATATATATGCAGGCTTGAAAGCTCTTTACAAAGACGGCTTATAAGCCATTGTCTATACTCCGTTGCAAGTTAAGAAAAGAACTTTGCGGTATAAGATTTAAATCATCATCCGCGACTGCATATAGTTCCGTTTTATTTGGCTATCAAATTACACAAATATGCTTTAAAAACAATATAACAGCTTTTAAAAGTTTAAGATGTCAGAGAGTTCAATTTGTACTTATATTTTACGATATATATCATAGTATTGTGAAAAAAAAGGTTATAGTTTAGTAGTCTAATTGACATTCTGGACTTGGCGACATATTTTGATAAGCAATCAGAACATTCGTTCTTGAAAAAGAAATAACTATATGACGTTGCAAGAGCATTACATTTGATTGAACCACTAAAAATGACGCGTTTTATGCTGTCATGCCCCTAACAAATCAAATACAAGATAAAGAATTTTAATTTTTGTTTTTCTGTAGAAGACAGTCGCCAGCAAGAAACAATATTTATTATTCTTTCATCAGTTTTTTATATGTGAACAGAAAGACATATATGATTTTTGGATAACGTGTTTATTAATTCTTACTAGTTGTTAATTGATTATCGTTGTAAATAAGAAAGCAAGCAAAAAAGAGGCTGTAGAACATCGTTTTAAGAGTTGGCGATGTTTATAAACATTCGCGCTGGGAGCTTGGCATCCATTTGGCGAGTGCTTAGATGCAAACAGACTCACTCTATTGAGATAATTTTTTTTTCTTAACTTGTAACAGAGTATAGTTGAAGAACAAATAGCAATGATTAAAGAAATACATCACAAAAATATATCCAGTGTTGCAGCGGGTTTCGAACCCGTTGCCTTCCCGCTACAAAGCGTTTGTTAAATCGGTGAGAGGGACGCTCTTAATTACATTATTATAATTTAGTATTATCTAATAGTTGCGTTAAATTACTACAGTGGAAAAGCATGCACTGAATCCACATAATAAAAACTAAGAACGAATAAATAATAAGTAATATTTAAATAATAAGTAATATATAAATAATAAGTAATTCTGGTGTCACTTTTGTTTTTCTATTACTAAGGTGTATTGGGTTACAGTTATGCCAAAATTTGCAATTTCAAAAGATTTTAAATTGAATGTGGTAATAAAATGCACAAAATTTTTTAATTTATTTTTAGTTTATTAAATTTAATTCAAATGATTTCGATCTCCATTACACATAAATAAATTTACATATAAATAAAAAACATGATAATAATATGTTGGTGTTTTTAACCCTTTGACGCAAAATTTTTACTTAACATATTTTCATAATTTTTTATTATTTTGTATTAATTTAGATCAAATGAGTGAAAAATATTGTATATAACATTTTAATAATTTATGATTATAAAATAAACGACACACCGGTGACTTTTTCTGCGTTAAAGGTGAAATCTTACGAACACGGCTCAATTCCGAATTTTTCAAATTTTATTTAGTTTTAAGAGAAACAGTAAATCATCATTGAAGTTCCTTTGATGTGCAAAATCAATTATTAATAAATTTTTGAATTTGAATAAAAAATAACTTTTTTCAAGACAATTTTTAAGTGCTCATACGGGATATAGTGCCAATTTTTAAGTGCTCATGTAGTGCTCAGTAAGTGCTCATACGAGAATTTAACAGATTTTTTAAAATAACAATTAAGAAGCTTTTTTATTCTTAAAAAGACCAAAATATATTTTTGCCTGCAATTAGAGAGACAGAAAAAATATTTATATAAAAGGGACACAGGTGTCTTATCTTCGTCAATGAGTTAAACGTTAGCCAATATAAAAATAATTCTGTTCACAATTGTCAATTCATTTGTCGTTTTACTACCGCATGAAAAATCACCCTTTAAGAGAAATAAGTTATTTATTTAAATTCATAATTTTATTTAATAGGTAACAAATATCTTTAGTAACACTGCATTAATTACTATTCATTTATATGTTCCATAGAAAAAAAAATATTGATTTGCAGATTCTTTCGTAGTTAGTAGCGAGAAGAAAAAAAAAAACATTTTAAATTATCTGTAGTTTTATGCAGATTCCATATTGTGAAGGGTAAAATATGCAAACGATTCAAAACAACCTTATCCTCTTTATTTTTAGACTCAAGTTAGAATTCTTTCTTTTTTCATGTGATAAAAAAAGAATTCGATAGCATTATACTTTTTTTTTTAAACAACTGTCAAAACAAATTTAACAACAAACATCTTTACCAATCCAACGTAAAAAGGGATAAAACTTGTTTAGACGAACAACAAATATTCCTTAAAATGCATTATACGTTTCATAGCGTTCCTTGACTCTTGACAGAAATAAAATGATAAGATAAATTACAATGGATAAGGTGGTATATAGTTTTAAAACAATATTATTTTTTGAACTTTTAAAAGGTCAAATAGATACGTGTACTACGTTTAACCCATTCTGGGCTTTTGTTGCAAAATCGAAACATTGTGTAGCGATTAAAAAGTGCATTTATGAAAAAAATGGTAATGTTTTAATTCATTATTTTTCACTCAATTAAACTTATATTCCACACCGCTACACGTACATTATTTAAAAGTTCATATGCATTACCACTTTGTCCCAGCTCTTTCGTGGTAAAGCTTTTAAATTGCTGACAAAATTATTAAAAATTCTGAAAGATTTGGTTTTTAAATGTCTAGCACTCTATAAAAAATTTTACCAAAAGCGTAATAATTGGCAGGCATGCTGGTGTACTAATGGAAGCAGCTGCAACAAATTCAGTTTTAAAAAAAATTATTTGAAATATTTTTTACATTTCAAATTATTCATATTTAAGACAAAATCAACTCTGAGTTTTTACTAAACAAGGCATTTATAGTAATAAATTATATTTTATATGACAATACATGGGACGATATTCGATATAAATATATGATTATGTGGAAATATATTTAATGCGTTGACTGAAAGTAATTTGATGAGAATGACACTAAGAAATAGATTAAACTTTTAACTGATAAATAAGCATTAAGTGATGTCATATACAGTTGAAGAATGTATTTTTGCTATTTTAAACTGACGAACTTCGTACAGGAAGTATAGTTTTGATTATTTATCTATCTATATTTTTATATATATTTATACTTATATATTATGTATTTTCATTTTTTATTATTGTTATTTATGTATTCATTTTTATATTTAAGTAATTATTTTTTATATATGTTCAATCCCCATTATCTTTGATGAAACTTACTAGGGTAATGTGCACATTTATTAATCCTTACTTTCATTTCTAGGCTACAAGGACCTGAAGGTTTTTCACCTCAACGATCCTCACCAAATAGTAAAGGGGTAAAGGGCCACTTCGGCCTCAGGGACCCCGGCCAACCGAAATGACTGCGATTCTTTGCATCTATTTTCAAAAGGAAACTAAAAAAATAGGCTCCAAAAAGTTGCGAAGGTTATTCACATTTAATGAAAGTTTGAATTTTATTAATCCCCACTTTTTGCATTTTTAGACGCCCATGGCAATCCTGAAAATATGGTGTATGAAAGGAATGATAATATATTAGCATATTATATTTAATAATTCATTATTATATAAGCTACCACTTCTTCGAAAATTAATTACAACATAATTGCTGATCCAGGCTTTACTACACAATTTTACGCTACATGAAAAAAGCTAATCCTGGTGTAATTATACTGCTAGTTATTGTTTTTTTTTAATAGTTCTTAGTCGGAAGAGGAAATCTTATAAATTGTTCTTTATAAATTTAAGTTTCAGAAGTTTTAATTAATCTTCAGAAAAGTTCGTTTCAGAAAAGTTACGATCGCTCTACCCATAATTTTAAGTAGAGTTTTGATCGCACTACCTATAAGAATAGTAGGCGTTGCAAAAACGAGCGACATTACATTTTTATGTGCCAAATATTCATTTTTCTTTGTAGAATCATTTCCCCTCTGATTCTCAATGTAAAGAAATTTGATTTTATACGATATTTTTACACGCTAAATCGAATGAAATATAATAAAATTGTTTGTTTCCTTAGAAAAAGTGCTTTTTTTGTCAAAAAATAAGTATATTTTGCTACGGTTATAGTAAAACATATTTCAATAGGATTTTTTTCTGATATACTACCCTCTCTTCGAGACAACTTTTTACAGTTTGAAGATCCGATAAGTGGCTTAAAAGTTTTTAAAAAATGATTCTCTTCCTTTTCTTCTTTTTAGCAAACTGCACTTTAAAATGCATAAGAATAATTTAATATTTGTCAAGAAATGTCAAAAATTGAAATATTTCTTAAAACAAAATATAAAAATTGATAATATCCTCCAAATTTTAAACAGCTTATAATTTGCATAAAGAATTCATTTGAATTAAATTGCTACCACATTACAAAATGAATTAAAAAGTATAATATATAATTATCACATTTGTTTCTCATCACTTCTAGCTATATCATATTAAATTACTTGCTAGCAGTAAACAATGCGAGCAAATACAATGGATAAAATACAAGTAAATTTGTAATACTATATTAAAAATTCCGCCTTTCCTGAATGGAAGATTTGACAATAACGAGTCAAAAAGAAATCTGGAAATGTTTCTTTCTGTGCGTAATAAATTATCTTTAATACCGACATTTTCAACTTAATGCGATATAGAAATTATATTATGGGGAAAAAAACCGTGAATATATTTGTGTAATAAATAAACTTTTATCATGTTAGCTACATTAAATTATTGAAATTTTATAATTTGATGTTTACAAATCCAAATTCGACCTGATATTTCAAGGCTTAAATCAACGCCTCCAAACGGTTTTTTTACAAATGTAGGTAAACCAGCTTACGAAAGAGCCCTTTAATCGAAAATCTAGTAAAAATAAGAAAGTGGTACCAAATATATGTCTAAAAATTTGTTGAATTTATGAATATGATTAGTTTGTCTCATTTACTTGTCTACCACTACAGATTCAATTCTCAAATATATATGAGAACTCCGCTCAGCCACTTTATAAGTAGACAGCTCTCCATTACTACTAGATGTCGCCACTTCCTTGCAACTTTCTGAAACCAATGTAGATCCTGACTTGGCCCAACCCAAGGAAGATTACCATGCAACTGCAGCTCCAGATGGCGCCACTATGGCTTAGAAAAATTTATGTAGAAACTTCATAATTTTGAATCCCGATTATGTGTATATATGTTATCATCAATTTTTTATGCTCAATTTCAAATTTCAACATCAATTTATGTAATATCACAGATAAAGCTTGTATCTCATGTATATCGACCTAATCATGGCTGTATTCACTTCTTTTTTAAAGGCAATTTATGTAAATCATCGATCAAGTAGTACAAATTTCTAATATTGGTTATTTTTATGTTACCACACTGCTACATAAATCAAAATGTTATATTCACTGTAATAATATTTTTAAGATGGATGGGTTAGGGGCCGCTGCACGGCCTAGGCACCCAATTGTTTAAATAAAGCAAGCAAGCAACTTTATAAGTAGAATTCAAACTGTTCACTTTTTAAATTGTCTGTGCAGCCTACTGATAAATAACCGTGGGGAGGCTTAAATACGGCCTAAAAAAGTATAAATGTGGCAGCTAGTTTTTGAAAACTATATGTACTTGGAAATATTCATGATTATTAAAAATGTTTCTTATTTCGGTGATATCGTGGTGTGAAAACTTCAAAGCTAATTTTATAAAATTAAATTGAAAGTAAAGTTTAAGCAATTTTCAGAAGAGTTCGTGACCATTCTTTTATTTTTCTAGTTTGTGAGTGCCCAGTATTTGATGAAGTATAATACCGAAATTGGTGGTTGTTGACTTACACCATTGAAAGTCGACAGTCACGTAGTCGCTTTGGAAGATGCCCGAAATATATGTCAGGGATGCCAACTGCTCCGCTTTCTGGAATAGTTTTAATAAAGTGGTAGCAAGTTATATAGTAAAATTCGTTAAAGAAAGAAAGTTACGCCTACTTTTTAATAGAGTAATCAGTAAATGGAAACTTTAACATTGCATTTTATATGATACTTATAACTTTTGATATATAGTGGTGAAAAAAGTACTTAAAATGAAAAATACTAAACTAAAAGTAACTTGAATTTCGCTACCACTAGAAAATACTACTTTACAAAGTGGAGCAAGTTGACATCCCTGATATGTTAGTTAAGTGACACTGCCCTGAATATATTTGCCAGGTACTCCGAACGCTGGTGTTTCTCCTAATCTGTCCTAAGCAGGTATTAATATATCGAATAAATGTTATAATATCAACGAATAAATTAATATCAAATTCGATAAAGCTAATAATCCGAACATTCACCAAAGCCATATGTGATGGTTGACATTCACCGGTGAAAGTCGACATTCTCTTGATTTCAATCATCCACGGTAACAAAAACATTGAGTCTGATGAGGATAAAATAGAGTGTCTATCAGCGCAAAAAAGATACATACATTTTAGTAAATTAGTTAATTCTAATTTTCTTTTCATAACTAATTCCTATACCTCAATATTAAATACATTGTTGATATTGCAACTTAAAAACTTGGTGGCTCCAATATCCTTGAAAATAATTGAATTTTGAATAAAGGTAACAAAATTTTTTGTGACCGGTAGACACCCCTTAAAACTATTTATCTATCGGGGTGATTTGTTTAGACGAGAATTCCTGAAATAATTGTGCTACCAGATTTTCTTTCATCCTTCCTTCCAATATTTATTTATTTATGCAATAAATTATTCCTTTGTTCTTACTTATTCTTTTGTTTTTTATTGAAAGCTTACGTTTCATTTCTTCTTTAAAATCAAATTTAGGCATTTTTAAAAAGATTTTAACAATAAAAAATACAAGTTCCAAAAATAATACGTTTAATTTAGTAAGACGAAATTGATACATAAAGAGAAAAGAAGATTTTTATTTGAGAAAAGAAAAATCTGACATCCACATTGTATTTAAATTGTTAATTTCTGTTCAGATTTGCATCACTGGTCCGATTGACTGGACTACGCACCGAAGAACTTTAATCTTGCTACCACTTTTTATTTATCTCGCTACTCTAAGGTCAAATATACTTAGATTACGAAACTTTTTACGACCGGTAGGCACCCTATAAAACTACTTATCTCTCGTGGTGGTCACTCACAATTAGTTTTGACGAGATTCCTGAAAAGCAATACCAGAAATAATTGTGTTCAATTGAAAATATTTTTTAAATACCAATGCCACAAACCATCATCTTCTACATCAGAAAGCCTCCACACGGTTTTTTATAAGTATTTAAAATGTGAACCTGTTGTGTGCAAGTAATTGGGAGAAATTTATCACATATATTTGAGAATTGATAAGTAAATAAGACAAATCAATCATATTCGTAAATTAAAAAATATTTTAGGCATATATTTGCTAATACTATCTTAATATTCTAAATTTTCTATTAAATGACTCTTTTGTAAAATGGTTTACCTTCTTTAGTTGTCTGATCACACTACCTATATGAGATCGTGTGAAGGCTTTCAGTTATAAAAGGCGTTACAAAAACTGGTGACATTCCATTTTGTTATGCCAAATATTCATTTTTCAATGCCAAGTATTCATATTCATTCTTTGTAGACACTTTTCCTCTCTAATTGTCATAATGTAAAGAAATTTGAGTTTACAAGATATTTTTACACGCTAAATCGAATGCTATAAAAAATTTGTAAGTTTCGTTAGAAGATTGCTTTTTTTTTGTCAAACAGAAAGATATTTTGCTACGGTTACCCTTATACATATTTTATAAGAGTTTTTTTTCTGAGATATTATCCTCTCTTTGAGACAACTTTTTACAGTTTGAAAATCCGATAAATAGCGTAAAAGTTTTAAAAAATTTACCCTTCTTTTTTTCATTTTAGCAAAATGCAGATTAAAATGCATAAGAATGATTTAATACTTGTCAAGAAATATCATAAATTGAAGTATTTTTATAACAAAATTTGGAAGTTCATAATGCTCTCTAATTTTTACACAATAAAAATTGGCATAAAGAAGTCATTTGAATTAAAAACTGCTACCACTTTTTAAAATAAATTATAAAGTTTGAGAAACTACAAAAATTACAGTTTTTGTTATTCTTCGTTCGCTCCGATACTGAAAATCCTTATTGAAGTATTTGCTAGTATATTAAAAATGCGAGACAATACAATGAATAAAATAGAAGTATATCTGCAATATAGTTAAAATTCTCCCTTTTCTGAAAAGAAGACTTGGCAATAGCGAGTGAAAAAATATCTGGAATTGTTCCTCTCTGTGCGTAGTAAATATTCTTTAATACCGAATGTTTACATTTCTGCGATGTAGAAAATTTCATTATGGAAAAAAATTAACTTCTATCATGTTAGCTACATTAAATTATTGAAAATTTATAATTCGATGTTTATATATCTAAATTCGACCTGATATTTCAAGGCTCAAATACGGCATAAAAAAATAGTTTAAATGTTTCAGCTAAATTTTGAAAAATATATGTACTTTGAAATATTCATACTTATTAAAAATATTTTTTATTTCGTCGATATCGTGGTATTAAAACTTCAAAGCTGATTTTATAAAAATTAAATTGAAAGTAAAGTTTAAGAAATTTTCAGAAAAGTTCGTGACCTTTCTTTGATTTTTCTAGTTTGTGAGTGCCCAGTATTTGATGAAGTATTATAATGAATGTTAATGTGAATGAAACACTGAAATTTTCTTAAGGTTCATTACCACTGCGCGGTATACATTGTACCCTGTACTCTGAACACTGATATTTTATCTAAATCCATCCTCAGAAGACATTAAAATATCGAACAAACATAATTGATATGTTTCTTTAGAAAAAGTGCTTTTTTTGGTCAATATAAGAGTATTTTTGCTACTGTTATATTTAAACATATTTCAAGATGATTTTTTTTTTTTTTTTTTTTTTTGTGAGATATTATCCTCTCTTTGAGAAATCAATATTCAGTCTTAACATCCGATGACTGACTAAAAAGTTTAAAACATTATCCTTTTTCTTCTTTTTTTAGCAAACTTTATATTAAAATGCAGGAGAATTATTTAATACTCCTCAAGAAATATCAAAAATTGAAATATTTCTTAAAACAAAATTTGAAAATTGATAATGTCCTCCAATTCTTACTCGGTGAGAAATTTGCATAAAGAAGTCATTTGAATTAAAAACTATTACCAGTTTATAAAATAAATTATAAAGTGAAACAAGCTGCATTAGAATCCAGGACTAAAAGAGTACAATTAATATCTAAACAAAATGAACAAAACTTCTTTTAAAAAAATGCGCTAAAAAGCAGCAGAATTTTCAAAAAAAGAGAGAATAAAAATAGAAATAAATGTAGAAAAAGAAAAAACAAAATTAAAAATATTAAAAATATGACCACTGAAGCCGACGTCTTCAGGGGGTACCGGCCCCAGTGGCCAAAAAACAAAACCTTTTCTATTGAGGAAGAAGGCAAAAGCCTAAAAACCTTTCTCAGTACCCCGAAGGTTTTGTTTAAAAGTCAAGGAGAAAAAAACAAGCAAGACATAAAACTTTTCTGTATTAGTTTTATGTCTTGCTTGTTTTTTTCTCCTTGACTTTTAAACAAAACCTTCGGGGTACTGAGAAAGGTTTTTAGGCTTTTGCCTTCTTCCTCAATAGAAAAGGTTTTGTTTTTTGGCCACTGGGGCCGGTACCCCCTGAAGACGTCGGCTTCAGTGGTCATATTTTTAATATTTTTAATTTTGTTTTTTCTTTTTCTACATTTATTTCTATTTTTATTAGAATCCAGGAAGAATTGTTTTTTCTGTATGTATCTATAAGTATATAAATTGCAAAATATGACGAGCATCTAATTTCGGTTGGTTTTTTCTCAAATAAGTAATTGCATAAATATTTGCTAGCAGTGCCAGCGAATACAAAGAATATTAAAAAAAAAAAGTGTATAGGAAAAATTCCACTTTTCCTGAAAGAAAGACTTGGCAATAAAGAGTAAAAAAAAATCTGAAAATATTTCTTTCTGTTTGTTATAAATTTTCGTCTAATTTACTCATTTCTGCCATATAAAAATTGTTCATTAAAGAAATAACAGTCAATACATTTGTGTAATAAATAAACCTTTATCATGATAGCTGCATTAAATTATTAAAAATTTATAATTCGATGTTCACAGATCCAAATTCGACCTGATATGTCAAGCCTCAAGTTTGTCCTGGAAATATATTTAATACGGCAGCTAAATTTAGAAAAATATATGTAATTTGAAATATTTTTCATTATTGAAAATGTTTTTTTTATTTCGTCTATATCTTAGTGTGAAAACTTCAAAATTAATTTGAAAGTTAACTTCAAGTAATTTTCTGAAAAGTTGGCGATTACTCTTTAGTTTTTCTAGTTTGTGAGTGCTCAGTATTTGATGAAGTAAGATAATGAATATGTTACTCTGAGTGACCGAAACCGGAATATATTTGCCAGGTACTCCGAACGCTGGTGTTTCTCCTAATCTATCCCCAGAAGATATTAAAATATCGAATAAGTATTATAATATCAACGATTTAATTAATATCGATACATATTTAAAAAATATTTGAGACATTCACCAAAGCTATTGTGTGATTTTATTTTATAACCGTCGTTGAACAGCCGACCCAATTTCATGGGTTTACAACCACTAATGTTGAACTCCGTAGCCTTGTAATCTTGAACCAATCCAGAGGACAAGGAAACTCCTGGATCAGTACCCCCAGAGGTTTTGATTTGTTATGGGAACATGGAGGACTTTGAGACTCGACAGATTTAACGTGCATCAGTCACCATTTACTACACGGGGAGTCTTCGGTCGGCGAGGATCGAACCCACGATCTCTTGGACATGGGCCCAGCGCCCTACCGACCAGGCTATCCCGGATTGTTGATATCCACGAGTGAAAGTCGACATTCTCTTAAACTAAAAAATGAAATTTATTTGTTACCAGTTTTTACTCCAGTGCGCCGCCTGATGAGACAATCTAGCGTGGACCACCGGTGGGTCACGCCGGCGTGAACGTGTAAAATTATTAAAAATTTATAATTTGATGTTTACATATCCAAATTCGACCTGATATTTCAAGGAAGAATTTTCTGATATCCAAATAATGAAGGGGTAAAGGGCCACTTCGGCCTCAGGCACCCCTGTCAACTTAAACGACTGCAACTCTTTGCATCTATTTTCAAAATTAGACTAAAAATTAAAAAAAAGAAGGCTCCAATAAGTTACTAAAAATATTCACATTTAATAAAAGTTTGAATTTTTTTAATCACCACTTTTTGCATTTTTAGACGCCTATGGCAACCCTGGAAAAAATGATGTATGAAAGGATTGATAATATATTCAGGGATGCCAGCTGCTTCGCTTTCTGGAATAGGTATAGTAAAGTGATAGCAAATTAGATAGTGAAATTCGTTAAAAAAAAGATAGTTACGCCACCTTTTTAATACAGTAATTAGTAGATTGATGCTTTAACGTTGCATTTTATATGATACTTATAATTTTTGATATTTAGTTGTGAAAAAATTAATTAAAATGAAAAAAACTAAACTAAAAGTTACTTAAATTTCGTTACCACTAGAAAATACTATTTTACAAAGCGGAGCAAGTTGGCATGTCTGTATATTAGCATATATATTTAATAATTCATTATTATATAATATTCATTATTACATTCATTCGAAAATTAATTACAACCTAATTGCTGATCCGAATCACAGGCTTTATCGATGGATGCATTCTAGTTAATTTTATGCTATATGATAAAAGCTGATCGTGAAGTAAATATACTACTAATTGTCGTCTTTTTTGATAGTTCAACCTTAGTCGGATGAGGGAGCAGCCGTAATAAATTTAATTTTTGACTGCATAAGCATATTTTTTTTTCAAGGCAAAAAGAATGTTTTCTGATTCGTTTGATTTTTTTTTTTCTTTCAAAAATCGAAAAATCGCTCCCTTTATTTGAACTCGAACAACCAGGAAGGACTGTAATAAAATTCTTTTTTTCTTAGTTTTCACTTTAGAAAAGAAAATCTTGCTACCACTTTTCGTTTATGTTATTACTCTATTGTGAGATATACTTCATAGCGCGGATTGATAGATTTACGCATTGAACACGCTTGGAAAACCTAATGAGGAAGTGTTTATTTATTTTATTAATCTGGGGTCAGATTTGCTTGCGCGCGTTGATCGACTTGTTTTTGTTATGAACTTTGAATACCTTGCTATCATTTTTTATTTATTTTTTTAAATTTAAGGTCACATTTTTTTTCACTGCATGAAAATACCAACGCCAAATTTAAGCAAAATTCCATTTTTTTATGACAAATGTTTTTTTTTTCTCTTTGAAGACCCCTTTCAATTGTCAGAATTCCGGGAAAGATATAGCCCTAACGTACCCGTGGAAAAGGAGATAAAGAGCACGACCCCTAGGTTCGAAACCCATCGTTGGCTGATCAATACGAGTTCGCACCGATTATAATGCTCACACAAAATATCCTCAGTTGTAGACGGAATCATAAGGAATTCTTTTGCCATCGGTTTAAACCGAGCGAGGTTTTCCTTTCCATGATAAACAACTGCAGGTTAGTTCCATCAAAAAGTCCTCCACAAAAACTAGTTCGTCCCAATGTTTCGTACAGGAGTTCCCTTGTCTTCTGGATTGAGTTCAAAATTACATAGATATGGTGTTGAGCATTAATAGTCATAAAATCGGAATTGGGTAGGCTATTTAAAACCAATTATAAAGTAAAATAAAACATTTTGAGGAATGAAAATCCGACCGACCACTTAAAAGTTATAAAGCCGATCCTTTTTTTTTTTTTTTTTTTTTTTTTCCTAACTGTGGTACATCTAATCTAATAAGAGACATTTCATATTTCTCAAAAAATGTCGAAAACTATTTGAATTATATATTGCTATCATTTGAGAAAACAAATTATAGAGTAAAATCAATTGCTAAATATTCATCGACTATCAAAGTAATAGTACAAATCAAATAATAGTATTAAAATTAAAAGTATAAAATAATAGTATTAAAATTAATTAAATAAAGATAAATATAGAAAAGGCACTCTTAAAAACCAAACACTATAAATAAACATTTAGTGAAAAATCATGGAAATTTAAGGCAGATTGATCCAGTGGCGAATAAGTGTATTGAATAAAGAGGGCATTTTGATAACAAATAAATTTCATAATAGTAAAACAATAAAAACGAATTGTGTGATGGTACAGTATTTTTAGGGTCTCCCAAATAAGCTATCCATTCCGATCCATTGCCTGACAAGAAAGTGATTGCAGAATTATTGTGAATGATTACAACGCCCTCTGCAGATTAGGCAGAAATTCGTAACAAAGTTAAGATCTACAATATCTTGTTATTCTAATTTCGTAGTATAAAATAATAATGAAATAAGTTCCAATTGCATTTTACACCTTAACTCCCAAATTTCATAAGAAAAATGTTCCCATTTAGAAATAGGTTTATGTTTATATTTGAACTAAGTGAACATTTGCAACGACTTTAAGTTGAAAAGAAAGAACACATTCACAATTTAAAACCCATGTATTGTGTTTTAAAATATTGTGTTTTAAATATTTTGCGGTGAATGCAAATGAAGAACTACGAATAATTTGTCCGAATACCAAAAATAATGATACCAAGTAAATACTGTTTACCTTTTTAATAAAAATTTCACCTTTCCTGACGGGAAGAGTGGGAAAAGCGAAAATCAGGAAATACTCCTTTCTCTAAGGAATAAATTTTCGTTTAAACCGAATTTTCACATTTCAGCGATGTAGAAAGTATTTATAAGAAAAATCGCAGTAAATATATTTGTATAATAAAGAAACCTTTATCATGTTAACTACATTAAATTATTAAAAATTTATAATTCGATGTTTACAGATCCAATTCGACCTGAAATGTCATGCCTCAAGCATAGCTAGGATATAGTTTTAATGCTTTAGTTAAATTTTAAAAAATATATATGTACAGTCCTCAAAAAAAAAAAAAAAAAAAAAAAAAAAAAAAAAAAACGAATCACCCTGAATAACTTTCGTTTTTATGATCGGATTTTCACGACCTAAGTGTCAATCTTAATCGTTCCTGGGGGTGACCTCAAATATGCTAACTAATTAGTGCTAACTACTATTAATTAAGTTACGAAATCGGACACAAAAACGTACTTTCTCTGAATAAAAATTTTTTTTTTTTTTTACATATTTGGAATCCGGACCCTTGAAATAGGGGGGGGGGGTAGACAAAATTTCGAAAAAAATGGGTTGTAAATTGGGTCGCAATAAAGATTTATATATATGGTGAAAGTTTAAAAAAATGCGAAATTACCTCGCCATATAAAGGGAAGCAATTTAAAACAACCATAAAGAAACAGAATGAATGACGAGACATCATAATATTGTGTGTCTCTGTTGCTATAGGCAACCAAGAAGAGAATTTTTGGATCTGCTTTCTGGGCTTAGAAAATAGTATTCGTTTTAATACTTTGAAATTAAAATGAAGAAATAAAAATGAAATTATTTTTGATTTTCCAATATTTCAAAATTTAAACGTTGAACTTATTATCTAGACATTTTTTTATTTTTTTAAAGATGTTATTTGTATAAAAATGCTGTACTAAAACCAAATATTCTTAAGTTATTATAGATTTATGATTTATGAAGAGTTGTAGGGCTAATTGCTTTTACACCTCAGTTCAAGTCTTTCAGGTAAGGAAAAGAAAAAAGAGATCCTGCAAAAAATTTGGGGCATGATTCTGATGAGCAATCAGAAGGTTTTATAAAATTCACGGTATTTCTTTTCGATAAAATTGAAATATATATATATATATATATATATATATATATATATATATATATATATATATATATATATATATATATATATATATATATATATATATATATATAAACAAGGGGAAAATTACGGAACAATGAAAAAAGGGAAAAAAAAAGAAAAATAATAAAAAAAATATAAATAACAAAAAACCGGGAGAAAAAAGGACAATTTTTTTTTTTAAAAAAAGCCGGAAAATAAAAGATATAATCTTTTCATTAGCCTTCACGATTATATCCGCAATATTAGAAAGCACTCTTTTTTGCGGATATAATCGTGTGGGCTGATGAAAAGATTATATCTTTTATTTTCCGGATTTTTGCAAAAAAAAAAATTTTGTCCTTTTTTTCCCTCCCGATTTTTGTTACTTTTATTATTATTTTTTTCCCGTTTTTTTCATTGTTCTGTAATTTTTTCCTTGTTTTATCTACATTTTGAACTTATTTTATGAGTTCTATTTACTTGCAGCTTACGCGGAATAAATCAAACTTACTGTTTTTCTTAATTTTCTTAATGTTTTTTGTATTTATTTTGTATTGTTTCTAGGAACATATATATTTAAATACAACATTTAATGAAATGAATAGAATTAAAATAATATGTAGTAATATTTATTTTTCCAAAAAACAAATAGATAAACTCTTTCAAAATTTGATAAAAAAAACAATGGATACCCAACTAAAGTAATAAAATTCTATATAAAATCATTGAGTTAATCGTATATTATTGTAGATATATTTACTAAAAATTTTCTTTATTAATTTATATAATTTTTCCATGTGCAAATCCAATTCGGGCAAATCCATGGCCTAAATTATTTACTAAAAAATTTCTTTGTTAATTTATATATTTTTTTCCATGGGCAAATCCATTTCGGGCAAATCCGTGGCAAAATTTATTCACTAAAAATGTCTTTGTTAATTTTATAATTTTCCATGTGCAAATCCATTTCGGACAAATCCGAGGCTAAAATTATTTACTAAAAGAATTTCTTTGTTAATTTATATAATTTTTCCATGTGCAAATCCATTTCGGGCAAATCCATGGATAAATTTATTTACTATATAAATATCTTTGTTAATTTATATAATTTTCCCATGTGCAAATTCATTTCGCGTAGATCCATAGCTAAAATAATTTACTAAACAATTTCTTTGTTAATTTATATAATTTTTCCATGTGCAAATCTATTTCGGGCAAATCCGTGATTAAAATTATGTGCAAAACAGGCAATTCATGTTTCTTTCTCTTTTCTATTTTATATATTTTTTTCTTAATTAAATATTTATTTTCTGTAATTATTACTAGTCAACTTCTTTACATTATCCAGTATAATATTACCTTGCGCACATCCATTTCGGGCCCATCCTTGGTAACTAACAAATCAAACGCACTTCAGTAATGCAGTAAGAACGCACTTTAATACAAAAATCCTCTAGTTACGCTTTTATCTCAATTTGCGCTTTGTTTTCACTTTTTGCAATCTGGCAATCTTGTTACAAAAATATTTTAAATCATTTTTGAAAGATTTCCCTTTCATGTAAGTTCATTTGAATTCGCTGCTCGCTTTTTTGATTTCATTTCATGTTTTATTCTGTTTTTTCTTTATATTTTATTTTCTGTATTTACGTGATATATTTTTACTTAATGTGTTCTATTTTATTTGTAGTCATTTTTTTGTAAAATTTTT
The DNA here is from genome assembly GCA_949128135.1 of Parasteatoda lunata. NCBI lineage: Eukaryota > Metazoa > Arthropoda > Arachnida > Araneae > Theridiidae > Parasteatoda > Parasteatoda lunata. The sequence continues at coordinate 22,248,600 of OX421977.1, read as the reverse complement.
TGAGTGCTCCTCACACTATTGTATTGATATAGTTTGCTTTGGCTATATTGATACAATATTTGAAAGCACTCTTTTCTATGGATATAATCGTGTGAGCTGATGAAAAGATTATATCTTTTATTTTCCGGATTATTTAATGTTTTGTCCTTTTTTTTCGGTTTTTTTTCTTTCGGTTTTTTGCTATTTTTATTTTTATTATTATTTTTCCCCCCTCTTTTATTGTTCAGTAATGTTTTTCTTGTTTTTCTCTACTTTTTGAACTTGTTTTATGTATTCTATTTACTTGCAGCTTATGCGCAATGAATAAAACCTATTGTTTTTCTTAATTTTCTTCGTGTTTTTTGTATTTTTTTATTTTGCTATATATATATATATATATATATATATATATATATATATATATATATATATATATATATATATATATATATATATATATATATATATATATATATATATATATATATATATAAGGTCATTTCATTCTGACAAATATTTATATTACATGTTTTTCTTAAATAAGTAAATAAGTAGGATTTGCAAATAGCATCCGTATGTATAAATTCCGAAACTGACTTTTGCAAACATGTTTTTTCCCTAAGCTCTTATATTGCGATCAGTTACTTATTTATCACTAAGTATGGTTACTAAAGTTTCCCTGTTTTATTCCTTTATTTAAAAACTTATTTTACTATTCTCACCAGGCCCGGACTGGCCAGTAGGCAGATCGGGCAAATGTCCGGTGGGCCGGTCTGGCCTTAGGGCCGAGCCAGCAACAAAATTTTTTTTTTTTTCATTGCATGAATTTCAAATAATATTGCGCAAATAATAATAATATTAAATAACATATATATGATATATGTAGTAATCATATTGTCTTAATATATAGGGTGATTCAGACCATGCGTGCCACCCATTTTTTTCGAGAATGGAGCAAATAATCGATTTGAAATAAAAAATCTAATAATTAAATCGACCCCAAGGAATTCAATAGTGATATTGTTAATTCCCGTAAGTACCAGAATTTGAACACAATTTTGATTTTTTAAAATGGAAACCTATATCTTATTTGGTATAATTGGAGAGGGTTTTCGAATCTACTTGAAATTTTTTTTTATATCTCTTACTGTTCTCAAGATAATAGATACGAAAAAATTCTGATTATTTACTTCAATTTATCATTTTTACCAAAAATAATTAACTTAAATTATCAAAATCGCTTCAATTTTTATAAAACATGGGAAGAAAAGCACAATTGTGTTTTAATGAAAGTATAAGACATTATGACGAAAAACAATTTTTTTAGTGAATATGTCAAAATCTATTTAATATGTATTTTTTCTTATCTATTATCTTGAAAATAGTAAGAGATATTAAAAAATATTTTAAGTAAAAGTTATTTCTTTTCAAAAACTCTCTCCAATGATGCCAAATAAGATATAGGTTTCTATTTAAAAAATCAAAGTTGTGTTAAAATTCCAGTACTTCCAGCTACTTGCGGAAATTAACAATATGTATATGTCTTAAATTTAGTTTTAGGAGATACCGCGAAGGCACTAATTGAAAGTGCATCATTTTTCAGCCTACTAAATAGCGTCGCAGTATTTCTCCGTGAATCATACCAACGCATGAACATCTGGGAACAAAGTAACGAGCACGGAAATAAAAAAAGGCTCGCAACTATTGGAGAAACACATTGGTGGTCCAAAGATTCTGCGTTAAAGAAACTTTTTGGTTCATTTTCAAACTCAGATTTAACTATAAAGCCGTTTATGTCACATTGATTACAAGTTTAGAAACTAGTATATAACAAAATTCAAATTTCAAGCCAGATATCCGTGCAAAGGCAAAAATATTTTTAGAATCATTTTGCAAATATGAAACAGTTATCACCGCCAAAATATTCTCAAGAATATTTGAATTAACAACACCGCTCTCCCAATATTTGCAAACCTCCGGTTTAGACATCTTAAAAGCTTTTGGAATGGTATCACAAATGTTTTCAGAACTAAAAAAAAAAAAAATAGTGAGAGATTTTGAAGGTGAACAAAAAGTTACAGATGATTTTATTATTCGTGCAAATAAAGAATTTGAAGAAACTGAAATTCAAACAAAGTTTCCACAAAAAAGATTGAAGAAAAGAAAATTGATGCCGGGTGAGACATCGTCGAATGAAACAGTTTTTGATGATGAAACAACTGCATTTAAGATAACATTACATAACATAACATTACATAACATTAGTTTCAGCACAGTTGTAGCGTCAATGGAACGCCGGTTTCCCGCAAATAGAAAATTGTGCGCCAATTTTTCCTATCTAGATCCGAAACATTTCCCTGAAATACGTCTTAACAAGCTTCAATCTGGCGAACTAAATGAGTTAAGCAAACTCTTGCTAAAATTTGATGAAACAGCTATAGGTGAAAATTTGCGGATGACAACTAAAAAATTTAGCTTTACATTGGGAAAAACTGAAAAATCAGACTTAGAAGATTAAAAAATAATCAGAGAAGATCATTCAAATGAAGATAATAACGACTTTACTTTGGAAACAGAAGAAAAAGTAAGTCTAAAATGTGAGACACGCAGTGCGTGCAAAAATTGTGTTATTTGTTGCTACAAGATATTACAGAGATTCAATTTATTGACCAATTCTTACAATTTAATTGATCTAGCATTAAAATTTTTACTAACATTGTCAATAAGTCAGGTGGCTTGTGAAAGATCATTCTCCACATTAAAAGTAATTAAAAATCGAAGGAGGAGTACTTTATCTTCGTATAATTTGAATGCTCTCATGGTAATGGCAATAGAAAAAGATCTATTAATGAAATTAGATAGCGACGACATAATCGATAAAGTGGCAGAAAATAGTGAGCTTCTTCAAAAGTCATTAAATTAAATTTCAATTATGACTTTTGAAGAAGCACTAAATCTATTTTTTTTTTAAACTGTTTATATAAATCGTTCATGTATAATAAATATTTTTATTTACTCTTCATCTTTCACCTTCTCTTTGATTTTATCAACCTATGTTTCCTCATAAGAACCATGTATTTTAAACTGAAATATATTCTATAAAGGATTATTAAGCAATTTTTATCTGCGTTCTTACTTCGATAAATTAACTTACGTTCATGAGAATTTATAAGTAAAAAATGCTTAAAAATGATACATTAGGAGCCGATTTGAAGTAGAGGCCCGATATCTCTAAAGTGCTCGGGCCGATTTTAGATACCAGTCCGGGCCTGATTCTCACCATCACAACCGACATCGGATAAGATAGCGTCATTTTAAGTAGAGTTCGTAAGGTCCTTAAGAAGTTAAAAATGTGGGGGGGGGGGGAACTAAAAAGTTGTATTTTTATATATTCACCACAGCATTCAATATTTAATTTCAAAAATTTAATTTTAAATTTAATGATAACTTTATAATTACGATCGATAATGATACCACAGTGTTCTTAATTCATTCAGAAATAGATTCTTGGCTTTTTAAATGAAAGGTCAAATAAAAAAAAAAGAGTTGTAAATCTTTGAAAAATTAAAATTCATCCGAAGTTGGAGTCAATTTTATTTAGAGTTTATCGTTGTATTTTGCAGTTGTAGATTATTTAGAGATTTGCTAATTTTAATTAGAATTTTACTAGTTTTAATTGTTGAATTAGAGAAAATAATGAGATCCCTCTACCCTTAACTATTTCCAGCATTTATGCAAACAAATCCTTTCATTGGTATTTTTTTATTTTCTGAAATTATTAGAAGATGGTCGCAGAAATTATAGATGAAAAAATAGCTTAGCAACAATATTTGAAAATTAATGCTGTGGGTAGGAACTATTCAACCCACCGCTTTAAATAAGGTAAAAATGTTTAATAAAAGAAATTATCTAAAACTTAATTCATATGTGTTAGATAACTCTTTTAAGTCTTACTGAGTTAAATTAATAATGTAACTTTTTTGATCAATAAGTAAGTGGCATTCTTTGGTTAAATAATCAGTGGTTTAATTAATGGATAACTATAATTAGAATCAAAATGTATGAATTCCTTCCTATAGGATTTAAGTTTATAACTTTTAAGCATTTCGAGCATTTTGAATCTTGTAAAGCATAAATTAGCTGCATGCCATAAAGTTTCTCATTTTTAAATGTAAATATTATATAAAACAAATAAATATTTTGTAAATTTATATTTTGATTATTTAATATAAATAATTTATTTAGTGTAGTATAGCAAACTTTTATGTATTGTTTCCTATCAGTTCTTTCATTTCAGTTGCTTTGTAACAGTCTCTTTTTACAAAAACTAATCAATTTTATCATTGAATTTTAAATTGAAGGGGGGGGGGGATTATTTAGAGGATAAACTAACTCAGAAATTGTGCTAAATTATTTTTTTATGATTCGCCGAAGTATTGTTAGAGATTCACTCTTTGAAAAATTGAGTTAAAATTTTTAAAAATGTTAATTCTTTGAAGTATGTTGATGCATGTAAATTGTAAAAAATATAAAAAATGCCAATATTTTGACTCAAAAACATATTACAGCGGATCATAGAGTTGAAATAGCAAGATTAGAGAATTCAAAGAGAAAGTTAAAAGATTTGGCGTATCCTTTCATAATATCCTTTCATCAATTCATAATGATTTAGTTTTTGGCTGCTTACTAGGGTCTTCGTTTTTGCTTCATCAACTGAAAACTAATGGCCAATGTGAAAATTATATATATAACCATTTAAAAAATACACATGCTTTATAACATTTGTAAAATAACAAGTATTTTTCCGAATTAGAATTTTTAAAGAAGTTAGCTGCCTTCTATTATAAGAGTTCACTCTTGAAACTACTGATCATGCATGAAATGCCCTACTACCCTATACCTGAGCTAAATTTAATGTGAAAGCTAAATTTTAAAAAATATATGTACTTTGAAGTATTAAATACTGGCTAGAAATATTTTCCTGCCATTTATATAGTGGTGGGAAATCTTAAAAATTGATCTTTATAAAATTAAACTGAAAATTAAGTTTCAGAAATTTTAAGTAATCTTCAGAAAAGTTGGTTTCAGAAGAGTTTCAATCGCACTACGCATAACTTTAAGTAGAGTTTCGATCGCACTACCTATAAGAAAAGGAGGCGTTGAAAAAACGGTCGACATTACATTTTTATATGTCAAATATCCATTTCTCTTAGTAGAACCATTTCCCCTTTAATTGTCATAATATAAAGAAATTTGATTGTATAAGATATTTTTGCACGCTAATTCGAATGCTATTAAAAACTTTTCATGTTTCTTTAGAAAAAGTGCTTTTTTTTGTCAAAAAATAAGTATATTTAGCTACAGTTACACATATTTCAATAGGTTTTTTTTCCTGAGATATTAGCCTCGCTTTGAGACAACTTTCTCCAGTTTGAACATCCAATAAGTGGCTTAAAAGTTTTTTAAAAAAAATGATTCTCCTCCTTTTTTTCTTTTTAGCAAACTGTACTTTAAAATGCATAAGAATAATTTAATACTTGTCAAGAAATGTCTAAAATTGAAATATTTCTTAATACAAAATTTAAAAATTTATAATATCCCCCGAATTTAATAATTTGCATAAAGAAGTCATTTGAATTAAAACTGCTACCACATTACAAAATGAATTAAGAAGTGTAAGATATTCCAAAACTTACATATTTGTAGCATCTACACCTCAAAGTTCACTGAGTGCAAGGCTCGCTCCAGTCGAAAAAGACCGAAAAAAAAGGATACGCCTCACTTTTGGGAGAACTGCAGGATCTCCACAAAAAAAAATCAGGAAGAGACCATCAGTCTACTTCAAACTTTACTTAATAAAGTCTCCCCATCTGAATGATGATCATCTAACCACAATTCATGTTTTACTCCAATGATGACTTGAACTCTTTTTTTTTTAAATTATTTCATGAACTCTAACATATGACTTCCTAGCATATGCCATTCTAGTGTAGACGAATCAGTCAGTGGCGCTTCGCACCAAACACCGAGATATCCCCAATATCCAGCATATTTGTTGCTCTTCCATACCACCAAAGTCTTATTGGAATACATAAAAGGAAAAAATAAAAGGCCGGGATAGCCTGGTCGGTAGGGTGCTGGGCCCATGTCCAAGAGGTCGTGGGTTCGATCCTCGCCGGCCGAAGACTCCCCGTGTAGTAAATGGTGACTGATGCACGTTAAATCTGTCGAGTCTCAAAGTCCTCCATGTTCCCATAACAAATCAATACCTCTGGGGGTACTGATCCAGGAGTTTCCTTGTCTTCTGGATTGGTTCAAAATTACAAGGCTACGGAGTTGAACATTAGTAGTCGTAAACCCATGAAATTGGGTCGGCTGTTCAATGACGGTTATAAAATAAAATTGAAAAAATAAAAGTATATTTGTAATACTACTTGTATATTAAAAATTCCGCCTTTTATGAAAGAAATATTTGCCAAAAACGAGTCAAAAAGAAATCTGGAAATGCTCCTTTCTGTGCGTAATTAATTTTCTTTAATACCGAATGTTCACATTATTGCGATGTAGAAAATTTTATTATGGGAAAAAAATAATAAAAATGAATATATTTGAGTAATAAATAAAATTTTATCATGCTAGCTACATTAAATTATTGAAAATATATAATTCGATGTTTACAGATCCAAATCCGACCTGATATTTCATGGCTCAAATACGGCCTAAAAAAAAGTTTAAATGTCGTAGCTAAATTTTGAAAAAATATGTGTACTTTGAAATATTCATGATTATTAAAAATATTTTTTATTTCGTCGATATCGTGGTGTGAAAACTTCAAAGCTGATTTTATAAAAATTAAATTGAAAGTATAATTTAAGAAATTTTCAAAAAAATTCATGACCATTCTTTAATTTTTCTAGTTTGTGAGTATACAGTATTTGATGTTGTATCATAAAGATTATGTTACAGTGAATGAGAGAAATGGGTGGTTGTTGACTTCCACCGGTGTGAATGTTAACATTCACATAGTCACTTTGGTAAATTCCGAAATATATACTTGTTCTAATTAAATGTAGTATACCCTACACTGATGTTTTTTTTTATTTTTTTTTTTTTTATTTTTTTTTTAAAAGTTTTTTACCATTTTTTTAAAGTTCTTTACAAGTTCTTTTAAAGTTCTTTAAAGCCTGGTCTATATTTGCCAAGTATTCTGAACGCTGATGTTTCTCCTAATCTATCCTCAGAAGATATTAAAATATCGATATAATAAATTAATATCGATACGTATTTAACAAATATTTTGAACATTCACCAAAGTGATTGTTGATATTCACTGGTGGACTATAAATGATATTCCGGACTTATAAATCAGGTAAGTGTTATGATTTTTATAATAATAAATTTGCTTGTAAATAATTTTTTTTTCTTACTTGATGATCGTTCTCTATAAAATGGTTTTTTTACGTCTGATTAAATACTATAAGAATTAAAAAAAAGAAACAATACGAAAGTTTTTATTGAAAAATGAGGAATTTTTAAAATCGTTTTTATCCTAAGATTTCTTTATTTTACGTTTTTTAGTTTATAATTTTTTGATAAAATTGTTGTCAAAATACTTTTTTTGAAAAATTAAATGGTATTAAATTATGTGTTTATGTATACTCCTTGCATATTCTAATATTTGAAGTAATATGATTCAGAAAAGTATGGAAGAAAAATTCGGTACTTACGTATTAACCACAGCTACAGATTTGGCAGATTTTTAAGTGCCGCCAATCTACACTTAAAATTTTTGGAAAAAATCTTAAAATGAAACACTTTGTTTAAAATCAAAGTAGTCAATCGGATTTCGGTGGAAAATGGGCCGATATAGAGTTTAGCATAGATTCAAAACAAATTTTTCTCTCACCTGATTCTATACAAAACTTTGGCAAACAACGTTAAAGAGCACAAAAAAAACCTGATTCTATAGCCATTATGAACTATAATAAATAAGATTCAAAATGAAATAACATTTCCAAAACGGACGTTTACTAAGATAAAATTTCATGTTATGGACATTGGTGCATTTTCGTTATATTTCACTCCATAAAATATTTCGCTCCTAAAAAAATAAAATTGCATCTTGTTTTGTTTTTGGCAAGTCCCAAAGACGCATTTTCGTAACACTAAAAAATGGCGACAAAAAAAGAATAGTTCTTTTTTTGTTGTTGTTTTTTTTGTTTCGTAAGCATTCTTTATTTTACGTTAAAATTTAAATGGGCCTTTCATGATATACAATTAAATTTAGTAAAACTATTTCTCAGGCATTAGGTTTGAACTCTTATAAGAATATACCTATTTTTTTCTCTTTATTTACAAATATTTTCCGATGTGTTCTGGATGTTCCTTCTCTAAAAAAAAGAGATACCATTTTGTTTTCGTTTGCATAAGAAAGAAAACAAACATTTTTCTTTTTTAAATTTAATCAGCCACAATAAAGATGGAACGTTACAATGCTACATTAAAGACGTCTCCGGTGTAACTGAATGACTGTTCATATGGAAATCGCAGGGATTCGGCACATACAACAACGCCCCCTGTAGTTCGTTGCGATCGCGAATTGGTAAGTTCTTCGCATGTAAATATTTTCAACCAATCAGATTGTCATTCACATGATACTCCAGTGAGAATGAACCTGCGTCTATTCGACTGCATTGGGATGTCAGCACGCTCGAATTGTATAAACGAAATGTTGCATCAAATATATATGCAGATATTTGGTAAGTATAAGTACTAACTCTGAATAAGCTTATACAGAATAGAGTATAAAATATTGACAAAAAAAAGAGAAAAAAAGAATCGATTCTTTTTCAAGAACGAACTTGATGAATCGATTCACAAAAAAGAGTTGATTAAAATATCGATTTGTTCATTTTTCGCACATCACTATTGCTAGCTGAAAACAAAGCGAGCAAGTACGGTGAATATATAAGAAGAATATTTGTAATTCAGTAAAAATTCCGCTCTTCCTAAAAGGAAGACTTTTCAGCCAAACAAATTTGAAAATGTTCCTTTCTGTGCGCTCTTTAAAAACAAATTTTAACATTTCTGCCATGTAGAAAGTGTTATTATGGAAACGAAATAACAGTGAATATATTTGAGTAATAAATAAACATTTGTCATGATAGCTGCATTAAATTAATAAAATATATTATTCGATGTTTACAGATCCAAATTCTACCTGATATTTCAAGGCTCAAATACGGCCTAGAAATAGTTTAAATGCGGCAGCTAAATTTTGAAAAATATATATACTTTGATAATATTCATAATTATTGAAAATATTTTTTATTTCGTCGATATCGTGGTGGGAAAAAATTTCAAAGCTTATTTTATATAATTAAATTCTAAGTAAAGTTTAAGAAATTTTTAGAAAAGTTTGTGACCATTCTTTAATTTTTCTAGTTTGTGAGTAGTATACTGTATTTGATGTAACGTAATGAATTTGTTACTGTGAATGACCGAAATTGGTGGTTGTTGACTTCCACCGGTGAACTTTGACAATCACGTAATCGCTTTGGCAAATGTCCGAAATATATATTAGTTAAGTACCACTGCCCGGCATACAATTGCCCGGTATACCCTACAATGAAATTTTTTTAAGGTTCACTACCACTGTCCGGTACTCCGAACACTGATATTTCTCTAAATCCATCCTCAGAAGACATCAAAATATCGAACAAGTATGATTGATATGTTTCTTTAGAGAAAGTACTTTTCTTATTCAATATCAAAGTATTTTTCTACGGTTACAGTTAAAAATATTTCAAGAGGTTTTTTTTTTTTTTTTGAGATATTACCCTCTATTTAAGAAATCACTTTACAGTTTTAACATCCGATAACTGACTAAAAAAGTTTAAAATATTATCCTTTAACTTCTTCTTTTTTTTTAGCAAACTTTATATTAAAATGCAGAATTTACTACTTCTCAAGAAATATCAAAAATTGCAATATTTCTTTAAAACAAGATTTGAAAATTGATATTGTTTTCTAATTTTAACACAATATAAATTTTGCATAAGGATGTCATTTGAATAAAACATACTACCACATTATAAAATGAATTAAAAATTATTAAAATTGCAAATTTCATACGTAAGTAGTAAGACTTCTCCTCCTTCAAAGTCTTGGTGAAGTAGAGATGTCCAATATTTTCTGGTACAGGTATTTTGCACCTGTTATTTCATCATACCTGTTATAAAACTAACAGGTTACTTCCAAAGGCCCGTTCCAAAATACTAGGCAAATTATCAATTATCTTGGCAAAAATTTATTATTCTACTTTTTTTTTAAATGTTTAACTGTTTTGGCAATCTTTATACAGTATATAGTAAGAAAAAAAATTCACGTATTATTTATTATTAGTTGGCCGTAGCCAGACATTGCGATGGTCTATACAAGTTTTGTATTTCTAGTATTATAATTTTTAGAGCTGTTTTAACAAGTACATATCACAAGTACACATGACGATCAGATCACAATTATAAGCAATGCACACTAAAGAAAATCTTCCAACCACTTTTTATTTATTTTTTAAAATTGAGATTAAATTTACTTCTGTGCGAATAGCCAACTAATTCGATTAATTATTGAAAGGAAACACGATTTCCGAGTGAAGCTTTTCGTAAACCTATACCAATGCCAAAAACTGGCGACATTCCATTTTTTATGCCAAATATTCAACCTTTTTCCTTCAAATTCAGTTTCTCTTTGTAGAATTTTTCTTTGAGACATTTGGCTCCTTGAGATAACACTTTAGTTTGAACATCCGATTAAACGACTTAAAAGTTTTAAAAAATGGTCCCCCTCCCTTTATTTTTTCTTTTTTTTTAGCAAACTGTACATTAAAATGCATAAGAATCATTCAATACTTCTCAAGAAATATCAGAAATTGAAATATTTCCTTAAAACAAAATTTGAAAATTGATAATGTCCTCCAGTTTTTACATAGTGTATAATTTGCATAAAGAAGTCAATTGAATTAAAACTGTTACCACTTTATAAAATGAAATAAGAAGTATAACATATTGTAAAAATTTTGAAAATTATGGACGATACTTGATATATAAAAGCTTTCTATTCAAGTATTTGCTAGCTGAAAACAAAGCCTGCAAATACAATGAACATAAAAGAAATAATTTTGTTACGTAGTAGACATTTCGCTCCTCCTGAAAGAAAGACTTGGCAGTAAAGAGTCAAAAAAGATCTGGATACCGTAAAATACCGATAAAGCGCCCCCTCCTTATGTTTTTTCTATTTAAATTTTTTTCTTAAATAATTATTTATTTTCTAAAATTATTTATAGTCAATTTATTCTGTTTTTTCTTTATATTTTATTTTCTGTTTTTGCGTGTTATTTTTACTTATTGTGCTCTATTTTATTTATTGTAATTTGCAAAAAAAAATTTTGAGTGCTCCTCACACTATTGTATTGATATATTTTGCTTTGGCTATATTAATACAATATTTGAAAGCACTCTTTTTTGCTGATATAATCGTGTGGGGTGATGAAAAGATTATACCTTCTTTTTTTTCCGGATTTTTAAAAGAATTCTTTCCTTTTTTCCGTTTTTTTCTTTTCTTTTCCAGTTTTCGTTATTTTTATTTTTTATTTATTTTCTTTTCCCCCTTATTCTTTTGTCTATAATTTTCCTTTGTTTTATCTTCATTTTGAACAGATTTTTAAGTGTTCTATTTACTTGCAGCTTATGCGCAATAAATGTAACTTATTGTTTTTCTTATTTTTTTTTATTTATTTATTTTGCTATATATATATATATATATATATATATATATATATATATATATATATATATATATATATATATATATATATATATATATATATATATATATATATCCCTTCCCCCGTATTAATAAAAATATCAACTCTAAATATTCAAATTTTTCGCAATAAACTATTTTGCAACCATATAAAAAATTAATAAATATTTTTTTCCTCTTTTTCTTAAAAAAAAAGTCCCTTTTCTAAAAAAATGTTTGGTTACTTGCCCCTCTTCATAACCCTATCTCTCTATAGGTATCCTTTAATTTTTGAAAATAACATAATACTGAAAAGAATCGATTCATTTCACGAAACAGTTCTTTTAATGTTAAAAGATATAAAACCGCTCAAATGAATCGAATAACCAACTCTAACAATCGTTTCAACATTTCAATGAATCGGATGTAATGTTAAAGTATAGGAAAGCGACTCAAAAGAACCGATTAGAAGTCCAAATCAACTCTTTGAACCGATATCAATGTTAAGAGATACGAAACGACTCAAAAGAATCGTTTAGAAGTTCAATTCTTAGAACCGACTACAATGGGATTTCATAGATATAAGGAACCTGCAAGAGGAAGTGAAGGTCCTCTCCTCCCGGTGGCAACAAAAAATGGGTTAGTTTTTTCAATCATTGTGGCGACTTTTTCTATCTGTTAAATCGCCACATCGCCAATGTTCGTGCGGTTATTTGCGGTGGCTTGTTAATTTCACGTGCTGAAATTTTACAGCATGGAATAGATATCTAATCTGTTGTGGTAAGTAGAAATTATTAATCTGGTAGTTTTACATATTTATTTTTAACTAATTAATTTTGAAAACATTGCATAAATGTTAATATATTACGTTCTTTAAAACATAAGCATCATTCACGTGTTATATTCCAATGAGAATGAATTTTATAATGCATTTATAACTCCACTCTACTAGAAAATTATTTTTATATACTTAGCATTATTTGATTGAGCGGTTATTGTTTTAAAAATATATTAAATTATTTTTGCAGAGGAAAAGTTCTAATAACCTATAAATGTTTTCATATTGGAATATTTATTCTAACGTAAATGTTTTGTCATTAAGAATGTTTTAGTAAAATCTGCGGTAATATAGCGAAAATGAGCTAGCAGGAATTTTAGGAAATTATATAGTCTTTTATTTATGTATAATAATAAATGAACTTATATGGAAATAAATGCTTGTCTTTTGTGCTGTTTGTCATTAAAATTTAGGAAGGATACTAAAATTTATATTATGTATAGTTTGTAATAAGGAATGTTAAAATATGAAGATTGCAAATTTTAGAATAGCTGTATTAAGAAAAAGTAGTGATTAAAGTTACGAGTATTTTAGATCTACAATTCATCTTTATATATTTCTAAATTTCCTAGTAACTATCATAGGAATTGTATGCCTTGCATTCGAAATTAATAGATGAGATTAATGTATTCAAAATAAATCACTTCACTCTGTAAATGAGTAACAACATATTGGGATTTTTTGTCACTGTGAGAAATTTATCACTTTTGGCATAGTAGTTTTTAATACATTGTTAATGTTATTCTTTTTTTCTCTAGTGATTCATGATTGATATATAGGAAAGACTGGAAGCATGTGTGTGTGCCACATTCAGTTGGCTAATTGCGAAGAAGATAAACTTGGTGAAACAATAGCTGGAGAACTATCTATTTAGACAGTTTATTAAACTTTCTATATAGATGTTTTTAAAATAGTTTTCTTTTTATTGTTTTTTCCAAGTTCAGTATAACAACTGAAGCTCATTTGCAAACTTAACTAGATGCTAATTACTTTCTAGGGTAATTTATTCATTAACATTTTCGAGTACTTACGCTTACGAGTTTAAGAATGCTCTAAAAAAACTTATTACTACATTAGCTATATTATGTACCTCTTACTGCAATTATTATTAAATTAATGACATCAATAAAAGTTAAGTGAAATTTTGCCTGAAACTGGTAAGTTCCCATTTTTGGGTAAAACATTAAAATTTATCAAAATATTTTTAGTTTAATTTTGATTTTTAAAGATCTGAAAATTTTTTTGTAATGCATATATAATCAGCTTAGCTTCTAGAAATTTTAGAATATTTATAATATGACCTTTTTATGAATATATTTATAAGCATTTGAAGTTTTCTTTATTCTCCCTTTGTTAGTTGTGTGCATATCATGAAATGTAATCCATACTTGTGATTTTCGTAATTATACAAAATTTAATCTGCAGTTTGGGAGAAATGTTAAAGTTATAGTTTCTAATTTATGGAAATTTTAAGTATTGTTTTTAAAATTGTACATGATTAAATGATACAGTCATTGATGATAATTTAAGTTCTTTAACTCTTGTAATGCACATTCATATATTGTTTTACTGGTTCATTTTAATTAAAGCTGGAAATACAATTCTGTTAAAATTGATTAAATGGTAACTTACATTTCTATTATAAATTATAGTAAAATGGAGTTCATTAGTCAAAGTTATTGTAGAGTAAAAGTACAGTTTGTTGAAAGTAAAATTAATTTTGTGTATGAAATGAAAAACAGATGCATGATCTTATTGTCTGATATTTAAGTTATGTATTATTTTCCCAGCGTACTTATAAACTCCTCATATATGGTATTTTGGTACCATTATTATGTAAAGGTCTTTAGTTAGGGGATAAAAGTTATAAAAATTTTGTTTTATGAATGTTTTTAATTGTGTAAAAGCTAGTTATTGTGACATCAATCAGAACAGATGTCAGTAAGCACATTTGCACTAAACATTTCACATAGCTACTAACTCTACTGGACTTTACCAGTTTATCCTGATCTACTAGTTTAATAAAAATTCTTCTAGATTTTGTTCATTAAAGAAAATTTAGTAAAACTTCTAAAAGAAAAATTCACGGTTGAAATAGTATTTTTGTACAGATTATTGCTTGCTTGAATATTTAAATAAGTATTACTAATACATAATGAAGCAAACCTCATTGTCAGAAATCTGGTCAAAACTTTTTTTCTTCTAAAATGTTCAGTTTGATTAGAATTTTCTTTTTAAATAAATTAATAAAATAAAATCTTTTAAATATCTTTGATTAATTAAATGCATATTAATATTCAAAATTATAAGTAAACATAACACATAAAATTTCAAATATGTCATCAATTTTAACTGGAAAATATTGCAGTTTTTCTATTTTGATTACTATAAAAATCTCTAAATCTCTCCCTTTTTGTAAAATATATTCTGCAACAATTATCATGAAATTTATATTACTTCTTAAAATCTACTGGATTTTTTCCTATCCGTGTTGGCAGCTGTGATTTCGCAATTTTTCAGAGGAGAGTTTCGTCAATTTGAAATATAGTTATTAAGGTTTATATTTACTTATGTATATCTAACTTTTTTTTTTCGTATGCTGGAAATTTATTAAATTAGAAAATCTATGCAATGAAATTCTAAAATTTCTGCAATAAAGCAAAAACAATGAACTTTTTACATATTTTGTCTAATTATTTAGCAATTTAGTTTAGAACGATATACTGTATTTCCTTAAATATCTTTGTATTTTTAAGTCTACTCTACTTGATTAAGCAAACTAAAGTTGATAAATTTATTGTGTTATATGAATTGTTATGCTCTCGAAAATTTCATTATTTATTCTGTAAGTGCTTAAGCTCATATTGATGTGTCTAAATATTTGAATCTAAAAATTATATTAAGCATTTTATGGCTTGTCTGTCTTAGACTAATATTACTGCAGTGCTTAGTAGGTAAGTTTAAAGATATGTCCAATGTTCTGTATGACACAAAATTCTATAAAATGCAAAGATACATGTTTTAAGTTTTTTTTTTTTTTAATATATTGTTTTACTAAACTTTGAAAAAATTACTATTAAACCTATAGGTTATATTTTAGAGTTGTGAACGCCTAATTAAAATTATCCATAGGCTTTAAATGATGGCAAATATTATTCTGAATTTTCATCTTAATTTCAATTGCACTTCATTTGTGAATTTTTTTTTTTTTTTTTTTTACTGATTCAAGTTTTTTTTTTTTTTTTTTTTTTGCTTTTAAAAACCCAAACAAAATTTAATAATTTTCTCTTTTCTTCTAAACTAGTTACTTTAGGCATATAAAATATAACGTTAAAAATTAATAAAATAGATTTTCATATAGAATTATTGGGTGAATTAGGTTAAACTTCCATTTTTAAATTAGATGTTTCTTGTAAATGACAGTTTCTTGCATTGGGTAGATTTACATAATGAGTTTTTTCTAACCTGACAAGAGTTTGCCAATCCTGGTATTATTTGAATATAATTAATTCTTATGTTTGAAGTAACTACTACTAAGTAATAATTTTTAAAACCGTTCTATCAAGGAAAGAATCCTTACGTGCAAAATTCTTATTTATATTTGTTATTTGTATCTAAAACTATTGTTTGTATGTTTATTAATACATTTATTTCAGATTCTGAATTTAGGTGAAGTGCATTTAAGTTGAAGTCTTATCAAAAGTGTGATATCTTTCTGTTTAAATTTCAGAAAAATGGAAAACTGTGACGACTATTTTATTAAATAAAGTTTAAAATTGTTCATATAACCAGTAGTAATTTTGACTTCTTTCATTTATTATAGCTTCATACTACTTAAAAAACTTTTATTGAAGTAAAAATTCATACCCAATGCAGCTACAAGAAGTTGATTACAGTATCTTTATACAATAAGTAATTAAATTAATAAAGACTTTTTTTGTGTAAATAATGCTTAAAATATTTCATTAAAAAAATCTGATGAGATATGTTTCGAATTATCACTTTTGAAATATAAAAACAGTGTGTAAATATCAATTTGCGATATCTACCAACTTAAAATTCTACACTTTTCAATTTTATTAATTTTTATTGTAATTTTTCGGATAAGTTTTCTATTCTATTTTCCTTATCAATATTAAGTACATTTTTTAAACGTTTGATCTTCAGGTAATGAAATAATTTGGGAAATTCTATACAAAATGCAATCAGATCCATTAAAATGGAACAAATGCTCAGCAATAACTCTACTTGGAACGATTTATCCGCTTCTGTGCGAATAACACCTAGAACACTTTTACACAAAGTACTTATAAATAAAAAAAAAAAGCTTAATATACTCAAAAAATAAAGGTTTTACTTTTTTTATGGTACATTTCAATAAAATTATTTTTTCTCTTGTAAAAAATTTGGACGTGGAATTTTTTAAAGTAATTTAGAAATATTTGAAGTATTTTGTATGCATTTTTTATTTAATTTATTGAAAGTAATTAATTAAGATGTTCTAAAATAAATTTAGGAAACCTTTACAAGTTCAGACCATATATATATACAGCTGATTTTTATAACCATTTGTGTGCAAAAAAGGTTCTTTAAATCTCGTTTTTAATTTACAATTTCAAAAATAAAGTAAAAACAATATCTAAATTAGCAGTCGCAGGTTAATTTTCAAACAAGGAAGAAAATAAGCTTTTCGAAATCTGACGAATCATCATTGAGGAAAGCAGGATTAAATTTAACCCTGATATGTTTCAAGCATTTGCCTTTCACATCCTCCCGGTTCTCTTTAGCAATCTACCAGGTTTTATTGTTTTAAAATTTAGTATTAATGATTCATCAGGTTTTCATAACGTTTCTGCGTGGGTTTCGTTGAACTTTAATTAGCAACACATGTATGTGTTTTTATTTAATCTTGCGCATCCTAAAAATGTATATTAAAAACTGTGGTTACGGAGCTTCCTATATATGAGCTTATCAAAATATATGATACCATATATATAGAAACTTTAGCTCAAATAATTTAGTAAGATTACAAAGATTTTGTTAAATATTCTTTCCAAACCATTGAAACAAATAAATTTTCTAAGAAAGTTACTATTCCGTTTTCACCTTTTACCTGATGGGTTTAATAGATTCGCACCCACCAATTTGAATTCGATAATGCTGTAAGTTATTTAAAATTGTAAAAGAAAAAAAAGTCAATATTGAACTTTTGATTTTAACAAAGGTGTCTTTAAAAATTATTTCACTGTATTAATGGAAAATAAAGATAATTAAAAGAAAATTTATCTTTCGTAAATAGCAACTAACTCCAATTTTAAACTAAATAAATACAGCAATTAACAATAATGCTAAATTTTGTTGCGTTGTTAAAATTAAACTTTTATTTTGCTAAATTACATATAAACTATATCAAAAGTGATTAAAGTAGCGCAAAATTTTAATTTTCTTATTAAATATATTTTATTTTCTGAAACGGTAGTTACAAAAATTTTGAACTACTTCAGTGCGTATTATGTCTTAACATCTCTCGAAGTGAAAAGAAGCAGTATTTTTTTTATATTTAAAATTGCATTTCTTAAAATGATTTAATAATTTAAATGCCTTAAAAATTCAAATATTTTTAAAACGTATTCACAAAAATAATTATTTAAAGATAATTTTTGCATAGATAATTGGATAAAAAAAAAATTTAAAACTACTTTTGAATTTTTCTAGGATGTGAGAACTTAGTATTTTCTGAAGTATCATTATGATAATGTGACTGTGAATGATCGAAATTGGTGGTTGGTGACTTCCACAGGTGAATGTTGCCATTTACGTAGTCACTTTGGAAAATTCCAAGTCTATGCTTGTTCTAATTAAATGCAGTATTCCCTACACTGATGTTTTTCTTGACGGTTGAATCCTGGTATATGTTTGCCAGGTACTCTGAACGCTGATGTTTCTCATACTCTATCCTCAGAAGATATTAAAATATTAAATAAAAATAATAATATCAACGAATAAATTAATATCGATACGTATTTAACAAATATTTTGGACGTTCACCAAAGCGATTGTGTGATTGTTACTTTAAGTCTGATGAGGTGAAAACAGAGTGTCTATCTCCTCAAAAAAGAAAAATATTTTTGGGGATCTGTTAAATCTATCTTTCTTTTAATAACTAATTCCTATTCCTTAATATTAGATTCGTTGTTGAAATTGCAACTTCAACATTTGATAACTTAAGAATCCTTGAAAATAATCAAATTTAAAATAAAGGTGACGAAAATTTTTGCGACCGGTTGATACCCCGTAAAACTATTTATCTATCGTGGAGGTTTGTGTCGACGAGATTCTTAAAAAGCAATTCCTGAAATAATTGTGCTATCAGTTTTTCTTTCATCCTCCAATATTTATTTATTTATTTATGCAACAAATTATTTGTTTGTTCTTACTTATTCTTTTGTTTCTGGATAAAAAAAACAAACTAAATCGTATCAATTCCTATTTAGAAAGGAAAGTAGCCGTCTTACGTTTTATTTCTACTTTAAAATCAAATTTAGGCATTTTTAAAATGCACGATTTCAATAGAGGAAAAAAAACGCATATAAGTTACAAAAATTATACATTTAATATGGTAAGACGAAATTGATATATTAAGAGAAAATAAGTTTTTTATTTGAGGAAAGAAAAATCTTACAACCACATTGTATTTAATTGTGTTAATTTCTGTTCAGATTTACATCACTGGGCCGAGTGACTGGTTTACGCACTCAATGACTTTAATCTTGCAACCAATTTTAATTTAATTCATTAATAAGGTCAAATATACTTAGATCATAAAAATTTTTACTAAAGGTAAACGACCTTAAAACGATTTATCTATCGTGTTGGTCACTCACATTTTGTTTCGACGAGATTCCTGAAATAATTGTGGTCAAATGCAGAAACCTATTTTTACCAATGCCAAAAACCATCATCTCATGCATCAGAAAGCCTCCTCACGGTTTTTTATAAGCAGTCTGTGCAGACTATTTAAAAAGTGAACCAGTTGTAAACATGTCCGAAAGTTCTTTTCTAAAAGTATGGAGAGAAACTTATGATATATATTTGAGAATTGAACATGCGATGGTCTAAAAGTAAATTAAACAAATCAATCATATTCATCAATTAGGCAAATTTTTAGGCACCTATTTGCTAACACTTTCTTAATTTTCTATTAAATGGCGCTCTTGTAAAATGGTTTAACTTCATAATGGTCTGATCAGACTACCCATAAGAAATCGTGAGGAGGTTTTCAGTTATAGGAGTCGTTACAAAAACTGGTGACATACCATTTTTTATGCCAAATACTCATTACTATTTGTAGACATTTCCCCTCTCAAATTGTCATAATGTAAAAAAATTTTTTTTAAAAGATATTTTTACACGCTAAATCGAATACAATAAAACAATTTGTATGTTTCTTTAGAAAAAGAGCTTTTTTTTGTCAAAATAAGTACTTTCTCCTACGGTTACCGTTAATTATATTTCAAGAGGATATATATATATATATATATATATATTTTTTTTTTTTTTTTTTTTTTTTTCGTGAGTATTACCTTCTCTTTGGGGCAACTTTCTACAGTTTGAACAATCGATAAGTGTCTTTAAAAAATCTTTAAAAAAATTATCCCCCTCCTTTTTTCTTCTTTTGTTTTAGAAAACTGTACATTAAAATGTATAAGAATCATTTAATATTTCTCAAGAAATATCAAAAGTTGTAATATTTCTTAAAACAAAATTTGAAAATTGATTATGTCCTCCAAGCTTTACACCCTGTATAATTTGTATAAAGAAGTCAATTGAATTAAAACTGCTACCACTTTATAAAATGAATTAAAAAGTTTTACTAATTGCAAAATTTCAAATTAGTTTTATTGTCCAATAAAGCTGTAAAATTGCTGTCCCACCATTTAATGCTGACCATTTGGGTAAGACAATTTCGATGTTTTGACCGCTGCCGTTTCTGCTGCTCCTGCCGCTGCTAAGCCTCAATGCTGATTTTTGAATGATCATTTTGTTTTTTCAGTCATGCCGTATCATAAAGCAGCTCGTGCTGGAAAGGTCTCACTCTCTGGTCGTAATTCACCGTCTCATAGCGAAGAATTCACGTCATTAGAAGAAATCATTGCTACCTGTGGGATTCCAAAAAGATATTTTCCATCTTTTCAACATGAACAGATTGAGGATATTTTAGAGTTTTATACAGAGGAGCTGATTCATTTAGATAAATTATTTTGCAAACTGCTTATTTAAATAAGATCAAGTTACCCTGGAGACTATGAATACTCATACTTCCTAAAATTGACAAATTTAGCTAATCACGTCAGATGGAAGAGGAAAAACTTTCAAGCAGAAGAAAACAAGGAGATGAATAAAAAATCCATTCAAGGCGAATCAATAATCACTGAAACTAATCCAAGCACTGAAGACATAACCGTGGTAAATAAAGATGAAAACCTGAATACAGCACCGAATACAGAAACTGACACGGACACCAATATAAACAATAATACAGAATCACCAGCAAAGAAGAAGAAAAAGCAAAGTGCAATTTTAAAATAATTGAAAATAATTCTACATTCATGTCTACAAACAGCTGTCACTCATCTAGTCAACATAACTCAAAAGATGACGCCACTATCTTGCCGACAACAAAACCTAAGGAGGATTCCGACAAAGTACGGAATCTGCCCAGCAAACCTGAAATAACACCGCAAGGCAGATTTATAAAGGTTTTGGTCCGGGGCCTGCCTGTGGACAGATGCCATCTATACAGAATTACAGAAAAACAATTTTGAAACCTTTAAAATAGTGCAATTTAAGAAGAGAATGGGAGAGTCCTATCGGCTCCTCCCACTTTTTCCTATAATCCTAACATCAACGGCGAATCACCATCGAGTCTTTGAAGTCAACAACATACAGCAGATCCCAATCAAAATCGAACGATTTCAAGGAGATCTCGAGGACCTATACAATGTTACAACTACCAAAATTATGGACATACGCAAAGCCACTGCAATGCACCTGCAAGGTGTGTAAAATGCGCTGGAAGACTTGTCAGTCAATAAAATCTGGAAATGTTCCTTTCTGTGCGCTCTTTAAATCCACATCATCACATATCGGCCCGGTAAAAATTTTTATTATGTGTTAGTATCTTACAGACTGGAAGGGGAGTAATGTAGAGTTCGCTAGGTCGAAGGTAATAATGAACCTGCAACCTGTCATCAAGCACATCCTGATTTTCTTTCTGCTGTTGGAAATTAGCTGTAATCGACTGCAAGATACAGATGTCATTTTTGTTATCGCGCACTTTTCTCAGCATATATAAAATCTGCGAAATCCCAAAATATTTACTACTACTCAGTCTGTTATACACTTTTGTATTTTAATTTGTTTTGAGTTAGTCATTCAGTTTTGTGACTGTACCTGTTTCCGGAAAATAAATCTTTTATTTTTATCCTTTGAGTTCAATCTTGTTGTCTGTGGTTCCCTCAAAATGTGAGAACGTTATACTAGTTCTTACATGTTGTATAAGGAACACGACTTCAGTGTGTTAAATGGTTCCTATGAGTTAATAATAGTTGTTTGTAATGGAAAAAATTCATATAGATTATTTTTTTCATTACAAACTAACGTAATGTATTGCATCATAAACGTAAATGTATTATCTCCTTCTTCCTTCACTTTCTACGTAATAGAGAGGTGGGAACTCTTAGTACTCACTCAAATTATATTTTAAAAAAATCTGCGTAGAAATATATTACTAAATTGCTTGAAAACTGTAGCTTGTAGAGTGAAATCGATATCAAATTTGAAAACAGCGATGATGATTGTTGAGAAGCCTAAGAGCGATATGAGAATAGAAGAAATTTTCAGATCTAAAAGAAGAATACTTATCAACCTTTCTTCTGAACTCGCAAGAAATCCTTTTTTTTTTTATTAATTACTTTCACAACAAACATAAAAAACATTTTCGAAGTATGTCAATGAAATAGACTACATTCATGAATTTCTCTCATTTCTTTCTCAGTATCCACCAGCCAAATATATTGCAAGAAGATACCTTTAATAAATATAATACAAAAATGATAAATATACTTTGCTTTTATTAAAATTAAACTGGGTGCCTGGGCCGCGCAGCGGCCCCTAACCTATTCATCATAAAATATGTACAGTGCGTAAAAACATTTTGGTTTTTGCAACATTATGGTAGCAAGAACAGAAAAAGAAAAGAAAAGATAATTACATAATAAAAAATTTTTACATTAAAGATATTGCATGCTTTGTTTAAGGTTGTAGTTTTCTTTTACATGGTTATATTACTATGGTTTTATGCTATTACTTTCAGAATTTTTAAGGAAATTATTGAATCATTTTAAAGTTCTATTTAGAGTTCAGAGTTTGCTTTTTTCAGTTAGTCGGGAAACACTGTTGGATGATACTCAGTTGATGTTGTTCTGGGTGAATTGGAAGGTTGATGTTATGTACAATGATCGATGATTCGTCCACTGAGTTGATTCAGATGATGCGTTTGAGAGGATGGATGATTCCGATGCTATCTTTGAGAAAATGATGACTGTTGGGGTAGAACTTGAGATCTGTGGGGTTGTAGTCGAGCGCGTTATCCATTCAACTATGCCGGTTTGCTATTATTTGTGCTGATGATGATGATCCTGCCTCTTTTTCGTGTGCCAACAGGTCTGGCATTGAAAAATTGTAGTTCATTCCTTCATCCTTTCATATAACGTGGCCTGCCCACATTGATATCGATTCAAGGAATATTGTACCAATTTAAGGGTAAATTTCTTGTTGGACTAGCCAGTTGATGCGGTACGATAGGAAAAATCTGATATCCATGAAGAAAATTCAAAGAATTTTATAATACTTATCTCAGAGAAGTTAAATATTTTTTTTTCCTGAACAGTGAGTAACGCTATGAAACAAATTTTTTGCTGCTCGCATAATCACTGGTAAGAGATAAATCTGTGAGCTGACTCACCGATGAATGTGATATCCAGCCCTTGAAGAAACATGATAATAAGTTATACAGGATTCGCTGTCCAATGAGATGAAACGGGTTCGAATCCCAGCGAAGGTTGGTCGATACGAATTCCGCACTCGGCACGCACTAAACACAGTGCTGACGTAAAATATCCTCAGTGGTAGATTGATCATAGGTTACCGTCCACTTGCCATCGCGATAACCGTGGGAGGATTTCATGGTATTACTCTCCGTGTAACGCAAATGCGGGTTAGTTCCATCAAAAAGTCCTCCACGAAGGTAAATTTCTCCCACGACTTTATCCCAGAGTTGCCTTGTCTTCTGGATTGGGTACAAAATTACAGTCCTCCATGTTCCCATAACAAATCATCTCTGGGGGTACTGAACCAGGAATTTCCTTTCTTCTGGATTGGTTCAAAACTACAAGGCTATGCAGTTGAACATTAGTAGTTGTAAACCCAAAGTCAGATTGGCTGTTCAACGACGGTTATAAAATTTAAAAATGAAGTAACTGATTTAACCAGATTCTGGTGGGAAAATTTCAAATCTGAAATTAATTTTTTAAATCTGAGATTAGCAGTATAATTTTCTCTTTTCTCTGCAAAGATAAAGGAAGATGACAGGAGAATCTTGATACTTTAGTAGGGAAATAGAAATTACACATATGAAGCAACTACAACCTACACATACTAGGCATATTGAGAAATATTTTTAAGCAAACAATATGTTCATGCCTGCCAATCAAGAAAAAAGAAACAATCAAAAAGTGGCGACATTAAAATATACCATAAATAATTACCAAATGTTTCTTTTCTACTGAAGCTAGGAAAATATTTACAGGATAAAAATTTAAAATTGTTTGTGTTTAAAAAGAAAAGAAAAAACAGTTTTGATTAAAAAATATATTTTTATTTCATGGAATAGTACAACTATGATCAACAAAGTAGGTTATAAAAATAAATTATAGGTAAAATATTATATAATCTGTAAGTATTTAATTAAACTTAATATCAGCTTTCAATTTCTTTTAATTCCTCATCGTTTGAATTAGGAAAATCATAGAGGCAATATGAAAACAATGAACGAAGATGCCTTTTGTCTTCTCCTAGAACACAAATACATATTTTAAGAAAATTAATTTTAAACAAAATCGTAAATTAAAAATGAAATTCTGAAATAAAAATATAGTGTGACTATTGTTTTGAATGGAAGCGTAAATATCATCATTTTATACCAATAGATTGCAGTCAGTCATGTTCAAACAACTTGGATTTGGTATGTAGTAAGCAATACCAGAAATTGAATGGGATTTGATTTAGTCAACTAACTGATTGCTCACAGAAATTTGTACTATGTGTTTATAAATGAATAAAGTATAATGCCATTTAAATAGCTAATTAAAAAAACTAATTAGTACTAATTAAATATCTTCCTCGCAAACAAATATAGAAATTATAAAGTTTCATATTCAATAGCCTATTATAAACAACCACTGGTCAGAATTACTTTTTATTTCTTCCGAGTGTTTGTAAAACAATTAGAACTTCAAATGGTTATGCAAAAAATTTAACAATTATTGAACATGAATTGAGCATTTTTTCTACATTTTAAGGGATTTAGAAACTTCTAAAAACTTCTTTCAGATTAGAAACTTCTTTCAGAAAATTCTAGATAGAGTCATCTAAGCCAGCAGTTTCCAATTTCTTTAGGCCATGAAACACCTAACGATTGACCTTTCAACGTATTTTTGACCTTATAAATAAAATTCATTAGCTGGTGAGAACATGTTCATTAATAAGATTACTAATGATTTAGAAAATATTTAATGAGTAGAATGAAATTTTTTCATAATTTTATCAATAATAGTCTTTGAATATTTATATCTGTTAGATAAAATTATTTATCTAACATGTGAATTCACAGGCTTACAGTGATCTTGTTTAGTTTTAAAATTCTTTTTGACGTATGCATAAGCTTAAAATAACGTAAAATAAATAATTAAAAGATGGTTTTGTCAAAATGAAAAAGAACTGTTATAATTGTTGGGAATGATTATAAGGTAAACATTTTTATTTGTCGAGTTTAGTTAGTATATTTTAAATTGAAAAACTTAACATTCAAAAATATAAATGCTATTTTTATACGTGCAAATCCTTTTAAAAATTCATTCAATACATTATTAATAGAAAAAAATATATACATTAAATTTCGCTTTTTTTTTCACTGACATTTTACTTGAATAACTTCATTAAAATAATCTTTAATGTTATAAAAATAATGGATGAATAAAAATCTTTTCCTATGCATAGGTCTGCAAAGATATATAAAGTTAAAATACTAAGAAAATTTGGAAAATAATAAAAAATGACAAGAGAAGAAAAATTATTAAAATTATTTTTCAAAAGAATTTTCAAAAATATTTTTTTATTTATCTAAAAAAAAAAAGAATATTAAAAATCTGGAAAACAAAATAAAGAAAAGATATCTCTTCATCAACTCACAAGATTAGATCCGCAAAAAGGAGTGCTTTGTAATATTGTATCAATATAGTCAAAGCAAAATATATCAATACAATAGTGTGAGGAGCACTCAAAATTTTTTTTACGAAAATAGAAAATATTAAATGAAAAATATAAATGAAATAAAGCACATCAAGCAAAAAACAGAAAATAAAATGTAAAGAAAATACAGAGCAAAACATGAAAGGAAATCTATATGTTGAAAGAGTGAATTAAAATGAACTTGCTCATATAGGAATCTTTCAAGAATGATTTAAAATATTTTCGTAGTAAGATTGCCAGATTACAAAATATGAAAGGAGAAGCATAAATTAAGTGATCTCTTATGGCACGTTCTTACTGCAATTGTGAAGCGTGTTTAATTTTTTAGTTACCTTGGATGGGCCTGAAAATGAATATGCGCAAGGTAATAATATTATACTGGATAATTTAAAGTTTATAATTAATAAGCTTAATAATTATATAATTATACAATTTTAAAAATTTTCGAAATTAACAATTATTTCAACAAAAAAAAGAAAGAAACAGAATTTGCTCTACTGAATGTTTTGCGTTGTTTTTTAACAGTCGCCAAATTGTTATTACTGCAGAAATCCAAAAAATAGAATTAAAGAGCAACGCCCTATACACACGAAATTAGAAAACCAAATAAAAAACAGAAACAAAATGAAAATGAAAGTTAATAGTAAATAATATATATATATATATATATATATATTAAAGAAGTATTTATTTTTTAATGTCAATTAACATTGTTGTCACCAACATTCTTTGACCTATGATAAAATTACTATAAAACAACCTGTACAATTGTGCAAAATTCAAACTGACCCTTAAATAATAATAAAAAAATTTCTTTTATTCAAAATAAGCTTGACTATTGAAATGATGCATTTTTAAAACAAGTTTAAGATTGAGCTGGTTAAAGTAATACGAAATTCAAACTCACCCTTAAATAAGAAATAAAATTTTTTTATTTAAAATAAGTGTGACTATTGATGTGATACATTTTTAAAACAAGTTAAGGATTGAGCTGGTTGAGTCTTTAGGCAATACAGATAAATATTATAATAGAAAATATAATGATATAATGATAAAGATAAATATTATAATAGAAAATCTACACTTTTTTGTAGCAATTGTTGCAATATAATTTCTTTAGAGCTTTTTTTCTCCTGTTGCTTATCATACCCATTTCAAAGTCTAAAACATTATTAAATTACAAGTTCATTGAAAAATAAATATGGGATCTTGTAAGTTTATTAAAAAACTAACTTTTTAAGGCACAAAAAAAATTTTGGAAATATGGTAAAAAAAATTCGTTTTTTTTTTTTTTTTTTGCTAGCTTGAATTACAGTGAAACGATTTTACTGATATCAATCACCTAGATCATCAATTCATAACTGGAACTGGAACTTCAAAGAAGTTTTGAATAAAGACACAGAGGGATTCATTATGGCCCTAATGCCAGTCAAAGGACTTGAGTTTCCCATATTGAGACAGATTAAAATTTTTTACTTTTCTCAAAAACAGTTCAAAACCAAATTCAGGTTAACATGTGCTTATTAATTTTCACAATACAATTTTGTAATCCTAGAATTCCTTTTTTGATGTCTTTGTAATGAC
Organism: Parasteatoda lunata; assembly: GCA_949128135.1. Classification (NCBI taxonomy): domain Eukaryota; kingdom Metazoa; phylum Arthropoda; class Arachnida; order Araneae; family Theridiidae; genus Parasteatoda; species Parasteatoda lunata. The sequence continues at coordinate 22,220,807 of OX421977.1, read as the reverse complement.
TGTTGTACCTGACTCAATCACAGAAACTTAAATACAATCCTTTCTATAATTGCAGCATTTTTATAGAAAATAATAAGTGTAGCAAATAAATTAGTTTTCAGGATTAAAATGTGTAGTATCTTTAAAAAAAATCCACAGTAGTCTATATAACTAGTGCTTTAAATAAACTCGTTTTTGCGATAAACAAAATTACTAATTGAGAAATAAATTAATTTAATTTTTTAATTTGTAACAATCATTTTTCACAGTTTAATGATTTTTCATTTTATATGAATAATACTTAGTACATTATGGATTTTATACTTTGTGAATAATAATCCTTAATAAAAAAAATTTTAAAAAATAATACTCATCCAAGCGACAATAAAGTTTCCCAAGTAAAGCAAAAAAACATTGCAAAACAATTTGTAACATATATGCATATATATAGATGTAGACATAAAAAATTATTATATACCAAAAATCGTAAAATTTGGTAAGTCAGGAAGGTTTCCTTGTAAAATAAAGAATCAGTAGAACACCTTAACAAATCAGATGATTAGACAAATTCAAAAACAACACTAGAAAACTTAATAAGCACCCATAACAATCTAAAAACATTGTTAAACTTACTGTTGATTGGAAATTGGGTGAGTAAATCAGCAGAATCAGGTTGTTTTTCCATAGTTTCAAGAAAATTACATATACTAAATGAAGGAAGTTGGATATCACTATATAAGAAAACTCTGTCACTAAATGTTGCATATACAATAGCTGGTACAGAAGAACCACTAGAAACAGAATATTTCCCTAAAAGTAACAGATAGTTTAATATATACGATTAGAAAATAAAAAATACATTTACAGTTGAACTTCTATTTAACGAACTTCCATTTTACGAATTTCTCTATTTTGCGAATTTTTTCGTGGAACCAAGAACATTTTGGAAATTTCTTCGTAAAATAACTTCCAAATAGCGAAATGAATTTTCTATTTAACGAATTTATTTATTTATCTTTTTTTTTTTTTTTTTTTTGAGATCTACTTTTCTTATTTCCCAAAATATTTGAGAAAATTATAAACTTGTGAGCACATTTTATGGGGAAAATGACCTTGAACTGATTTTCGCATACACTTAACTTTTAGAGAAAGCAGAAAAAATCCTTTCCCTTTTTGCTTGCATTTCATACAGGAAATGCAACACCTCTAGAAAAGGGGGGAAAGGGTTAAATTCCTTGAGTAGGAAATAAGCAGAGAAGATAGGGGGAATGGGTAATCAAAGTGTGTGGTCCCTGGTCACTTATTGACATGTCACATGCTTCATGGAGTCTTTATATCCCCACCCCCACTGTTCACTACTCTTCTAGAAAAGCTTTTAACATTCCCATTGGTCACTCAGTAGAGCTCCGTTCTTGAAGTTGCCTCCTGTTTTTAGATTGCTGATAAGAGTGCTGCTTCTAGCTGTTCGTGCGGCTGCAAAATGTCGAAGCGAAAGTGCCTGACCATTAAAGAAAAAAGTTTAATTCTTCAAGAGGTGGATAAAGGTATGAAGAAAAAAAAGATATTGCTTCAAAATTTGATATTCCTTCAAGCAGCTTATCAACGATAATAAGAAACTGTGATACGGTTGAAAACAATGATTTACCGAATCCTTGTTCAAAACGTTTAAAAACATGTGTCTATGAAAATGTGAATGAGGCAGTTTTGAAGTGGATACTCGCAATGCGAGATAAAAACGTGCCGATCTCTGAACCTTTGATAACCGAGAAAGCGATGCAATTTGCAAAGGCATTGGGACATGATGAATTTCGAGGAAGTAGTGGATGGCTTGACAAATTTAAGAGAAAACAGGGAATTATAAGAAAAGTTATATCTGGCGAAAGTAATGATGTCAATGATAAAGATTGTGAAAGTTGGATTGCTGAGACTCTTAATAAAATTTTAAAAGATTATAAGTCGGAAAACATTTTTAATGCTGATGAGACAGCTTTATTTTTTCAATGTTTACCTCAAAAGACCTTAACATTTAAAAATGAAAAGTGCTTTGGAGGAAAACAAAGCAAAGCAAGAATAACTATCATGCTAGGTGCAAATATGACTGGCCATCAAAAATTAAAACCCCTAATTATAGGAAAAAGCAAAACTCCAAGATGTTATAAGGGCACAAAATCTTTGGAGGTTGATTATGAATTCAACAAAAAATCATGGATGACGTCCGAAATTTGTGAAAAATGGATTCAAAAATTTTACAAACTTCTGATTGCAGAGCATCGCAAAATTGCTCTAATTTTCGACAATTGTCCTGCTCATCCGAAGGAAATCAACAAAAAACTGAAAAACGTTAAAGTTTTTTACTTGCCTCCAAACACTACATCGAAGCTACAACCAATGGATCAAGGGGTGATTCAAAACTTTAAACTGCACTACCACAAAAGAATTGTACGAAAAGTTATCACTGCGCTTGAAAATAAGCAATCTATGCCAAAGATCAATTTGCGAGAAAGCATTACAGAAATTTCTAAAGCATGGAACTATGATGTTACAGATCGTACCATTCGTAACAGTTTTGCTGAAGCTGGATTCTTTGTCAACGCTGAGAATTTGGAAAGTGCGGAGGACAAGGATGATATTCCTTTGGAAGAACTTAAATGTGGGTACAGCTAAGAGAGAACCACGAAATTAATGATGGTGTACAGATTAATGATTTTCTTTCTATTGATTCTGAAGCTGAAACCACCGAAACATTAACTGAATCGGATATTTTAGACAGTGTGAAAAATAAAAACAATACAGCCATAAATCGTGAAGAAGAGGAAGACGGAAATGATGAAGAAATTAGCAAACCTTCATATGATGAAATGTTAAAGTAATTTGAAACAATTCGACAATGGTTGCAGTTTGAGGAGAATATGCCTGAAGGAATTTTTGGTGCATTACAAAAATGCGAGACCTATTATGAGAAAAAACACTTTTTCAAACGAAAAACTCAGACAAAATTAATGGACTTTATCAGTGGCAATTAAAATTAAGAACTCATGTTAAAATGGTATGTTCAAAATTACATTCATAATAAATGCAGCAATAATTTTAATATATAAAAATTTAGCATTTTTATTCAGTGGAAAATGACAGTGTAACACTGAATAATGTTTTGTTCTATTCTTACTTCCTTTGCAGATTTCCTTTATGGTTAAGATTTATAAAATAAATAATAGATAATAATTTACAAGATAAAAGTGTATCAATTGCAATTTTAATTATTTCTAGTGTTTATGAATTTAAAGCCTGTTTTACGTTGTGTAAGTACTTCAAAAGGTGATTTTTCTATTTAACGAATTTTCCATATAACGAACTTTTTGGGGGGATTTAGCGACTTCGTTAAATAGAGGTCCAACTATATATGCAAATAGGTAGGTAGGTAGGTAGGTACTAGGCAGTTTAAGAGTATTATGATAGAACAGACAGTTTAAGAGCATTATGTTTTTATTAAACAAATAAGCAAAGTTAATCTCTTTAACTCTTTCTCGGGTACTTTTCATCATAAATATTAGGTGTTGTTTTGAATGACCCTTGGACAAGCCATTCTCGCCAACTATTGGCCTTAGTCAGGAAGGTGCATCTTTTGTTTGACGAGAGCATCACAAGGCTGAAAATGTGTCTCATGAGTCGGTGTGTGAAATGTTAGCACAGAGCCCCACATATAAACTGTAGCCACTCATTTATGAGGCCACTTCCTCAATTTAGACATATATCTCTGAAGGGAAAGGAAATTTTATCCGGATTCCTGTACCCACAGTATTACTCGGTGACCGACCACAGGACTTTCAAATCCACAGATTCTTCAAGTATTCTCGGGTCTTAGCGGAGTCGGAGGATCCAACCATGAACTCTCCGGGACAGGGTCCGATACTAACCAAAATTATTAAGTAATAAATGTTAGTAATTAATATAGCCTAAATATTAGGTGCAATTAATATGCAAATATTAGGTACAATTATAAGTAGTGAGTGAGAGGCCATTATCTATTGTAATTTGAAAAATTAAGATGAGACTGAAACTTAGTAGCTAGTTTGATGAATTATAATTAAATATTCATAAATAATATTAAAAAATTTTTAAATGCATATAAAAAACACTTCAAAAATTTTAAAGACAATTCATTTTTTTTTCCGTATGCATTGCCTTTTGTTCAAAATTTAATTTTAAAAAAATATATGAAATAAAAACCTGAAGTGAATGCAGAAACTGGTTCATCAAATTGAAACCTTACAGATTGCTTCTCTTGGTTTACCATATAAGTTTGACCATCCCAAGCACATGCTATTACACCTTCTTCTCCATTACCCTGTAATTACAATTAATTTGTAAAATTAATACATCTCTACAAACTGAAAAAATAAATCAAAGTATGTTTTTAATAAACAAGATTAGCCAAATCTTAAAAAAGAAAAGAATGCAATTTGGTAATTACATAGCTGTGGCCATGAGAGGTCATGAAGAAAAAGGCTTGACAATTTCATGACCAATAGCATGATGGTAGCAATGTGGTTAGTATAGTGCACTAGCTGCCTTTACAACCCAGACAAATTGGTGTCTATCAATATGAAGTTGAGGTGGCCTTCAAGCTACCACCAGGGATAGAACCTTAGCCTTTAACAATGATAGCTACATTCTGGTTGAAGCAATTAATCAGCTTTCCTTCAATGTTACATGCATAAAACCTGATATGTTGAAATGAGCATAGAACTAGGGAAAAAATTCCATTGGTTCATAGCAGGATGATGTTATACAAGAATCACAGATATAGGAAATCTATCAATGCAAAATACTTAGGTTTTAATAATATGATTATTCATTTTCTTATTTATATTTTAAACTTTAAACTAAATTTAATTAATATAGTTTGACACATTTAGTTATATTTTGTTATATAATCTGATTTAAAACACAGTTTAGAAACATTTTATATATTTTAATTGTACTCTTCATAGCTAGTTCTGGCTTCTTCCATTTCATTAATTTTTTTTTTGTTGTTGTTTTAGAAAAAATGGTTTTTTGCAGGAGAATGCCCAATCCTGAGTTTACCCTGAGTTAAAAAACTTCTACAAGCTAAGATTTAATATTTTAATATTTACTTACAATAAGGTCTAGTTTTGTAATGGCAAAAAGCTGATGATCAACTTGAAAAGACCACAGAATTTCATCACCATCAACTAGCATTAATGTCCCTACAAAAGACAGATCAAACAGAAAAAGACAGTAAATATATTTTATATACCATAGTTTCTCAATGAAAAAACAAAGTGACAGTTATTGAACTTTAAATTACCATCTAAAGTTGCTACAGCAATTAAAGAATCTGTGGGCTTTCCATTTCGGACTCCACATATGCCTCCTAAAATTTCAGATGAAATATTTGGATTTCGCATTCGACTAGAAGCAAGAGCATGATGCACAGGAGTCGTAAGTTTTAAGGAATCAGGACTAAAAATGAGAAAATAAAAAGTTTTTTAAAAATAATCTAATCAAACAGAAACTTAAAAGAATAACAAAGCCAAGTTCGAAGACAAAGTTCAACTAAGTTGTCAAAGTTGTTCACCAAGAAATTTAAAAGAATAACAAAATCAATCTCTAGAAAAAAAATTTCCCAAAGTTTAAAAAACTAGTTGCATGATGCATATGCGAATTGAAAGTACAAGAATTAGAGGGTATAGGAACATATTTATGAGTGACTAAAAACACTGATTCTAAATAGATATATAGTGTAACAAATGCAATTATAATATAATTATAATGATCCCTATAAATGCACCCTCTATATCCTTTTTGTAAAAATAAACCGCCATTCCTTAAAAAAATTGCCTTTTTATTTATATTCCATTTTAACAAAAATTAATTCACTATTTAAATAATAATTGCCCATCGGTAAAATTATATGCTACTCTATAAATGTCTCATACGATCAATGCTTACATACGCATGTGAGACCTGGACAATGACTCGTGGAGGTGAAAATATAATAGCTAGATTTGAGAGAAAAATACTGCGAAGCATTTTTGGTGGAATAAATGAAAACGGTACCTGGTTTAGAAGATCAAACACGGAACTTTACAAATCATATAGAGAGCCTGATGTCATTAAATTTATCAAAATTCAAAGGATTAAATGGGCAGGCCACATAGTAAGAATGGAGGATAGCAGGACAACTAAAAAAGTTTTCAGTGCCAGGCCAACAGGTACAAGAAAAACAGGACGGCCAAACCTAAGATTTTGAGACTGCCTTGAAAAGGACCAACAAATTTTAAAGATAAGAAACTGGAGAACCTTGGCTAAGGGAAGAATGTCTTGGCATAGGCTTGTTGAGAAGGCCAAGGCCCATCCTGGGCTGTCGTGCCAATGAGAAGAAGAAAATTATATGCATAAGTTAAATTCTGATTACTATTACAAATATTTACATTGTTAGGATTATTCTCAACTCGTTAAATTTTTAATGGTTCTAATTTTTAAAATTATTTTTCAAATAAATAACTTTCTTTAAAAAAAAATGCAACTTCAAATATTTATTTTCTCATAATATTCAGTTTAAATTATTTAAAAATCGTTCAAGTTGTTTATCAATTAATATTTTTCTTGTTTACTTTTTTTTTTTTTTTGAAAAAAATTTATGCCCAGAGATTGCCTATTAACATGCCTTTAATTATTTCTATGTACAAATTTTTGTTTTATTCTGATAATGAGAGAGAATTATTTTTTGAAATATACACATAAAATAATATAAGACGGTAATTTAAAAATAGTTGAGAATCGAATTCATTTATTACATGATATTACACATTTTAATAAATTTTTACAATGTTGAATGAGTGCCCTTCCAAAACTTATAATGCCCTTTTCTGAGAGACAGCGCCATGCTCTTTTTTATTCCTAGGGAGAACTCTGCATATATCCATATAAAATCCTTTCAAAAAACCGCCATACAATTTTATTTTTCCAAGATATTAAATAATTTTCCCAAGTTTTCAACACATATTTTTACATTCCTGAAATTTTAAAAGTTTTTTTATATGCTGATTCTAAATAGATACATAGTATAGCTGTGATATAACAAAAGCACTGATTCTAAATAGATATATAGTATAACAAATAAAATTATTATTATTATTATACATATATATATATTATAATTTTATTTGTTATACTATATACCTATTCTTATCAAAATCATTTTAAAAACAGCTTGATATTTTTTATTTTTCTAAGGTAGTAAATAATTCAGCACATATTTTTACTTTCCTGAAATTATTTTAATTTCCCTTAATTTTCTAAATTTTCCATGCTTTTCCTGAATCCTCGATACCTTGTAAAAATATTTAATCAAAAAATGAAATAGTAAGAGTAATAATTGTAATAGTAGTAAGACTACAAATTATAATAGTAGTAAGTAGCACATACAAGCAATAAAGTAAAATATGCAGTTAAAAAATTTTTACCGCTGAAATACTTGATAACGCAAAGTAATTTTAAATGTGAGCTTTAGAATTTGATTACATAAATGTGTTACAATATACATTTTGAGCTTTTGTATCAGATTCTGTATCAGTTTTGATTTTATGCGGCCTCTTCTCTTTCAGCTCAACTCAATCTTCAAAAGGGTGTAGTGTATAGGGAAAGGGAGTGATGAACAGTCATTGGCTTGTAATATTCACCAATAAATGGATAGTTCATTATTCTTCTATTTATCTTAAAACGATGTTATTCACATGGTCCTCAACCAATCACAATTGGCAAAAAACTAACATAGAATTTCAATGGATTTTTTTTCAGAAAAAATTTTTACTAATACAGCACTTTAGAAAGGTTGTCTAGTATTTTACATTTGTCTGTTTTTGTATTTTGAGAAATATTTACGTTTTAGGTTCATTTACGTTACATGAACTTTTCAGTTTCATCAAAATTGATTTTCATTAGTTAAAACAAATTTAAAGTCATTTTTTACAAATCAAAACAATAACAAATGTACAGCATTTATTAAGCAAATGCCAGTCATTGACCAGTCATTGGCCATTTTCCAAGTATTTTTTGAAAACAACATGCTCTATTCTCAAAAGTGTGTTAAGACTAAAAAACATCAAGAAAACTAAAATTCAAAAATATGTAACTTAAAATGCAAAATGGAGAAGGAAAGTGGCTCTTAATCAAGTATAAGGGGCTATTTTCCCATTTCAAAATTGATAACCAAAACAATTTACCAAAAATTTGTTAAGACTAAAAAACATCAAGAAAAACAAAAATCAAAAACTTAACCTAAAATCCAAAAATGGACATCAAAGTATATGCCTATTTTCCAATTGAAATTACATACAATATAATTAGGTTTTTAAAAAAAATAGATGCATCTGTAAAATAAAAATATAAAAAAACATACCCATTTTCATCAATTTCATCATTTTCAACCAAACACTGGAAATGCATGTAAGTACCACCTGACTGTGCAACCAATATGAATGGACTTCCATTATTTGAAGGATTTAATGATATAGAGCCAATCTAATAACATTAAAAAAGCATACTGTTAAATTTCTGTGTTTCTTATAAATAAACTGAAACTAGTAAGTAGTCAAAGTTCATTGTTGTAGCAAGTTGCTGTTGTTTATGTTATAATGTATGCATGGATCATACTCTAAAAAAATTTAAAGACTGGACCAATTAGCAAAATCTAGCGTCGTTCACCAGAATTTTCAGAAATTTATAGCTCACCGACTGAAAAATTAATCTTTCGATAATAATGGCACATACATTAAATCAATGATTTGATTATTCTTTTTTAATTTTGTTAATTTATTTTTTCACGGGCAAACAAGACAAAAATAATAGTCAACCTTGGAGATTTTTTTGTACCAATCACTGAATAATAAACCACAAATTTTTTCATGAAGCTATCCATGTGATTACTTTTTTTTTTTTCTTGCTTCATCATTATTTATTTCTTGTCTGATCTCTATAAATTTAATTCAATAAAAAAATAATCTTAACTTTGTTCAGCATTTCAAAATGTTAGAGGAAAATGAAAACTCAAACAAATGCAACAATAGTACAAATTTTGCTTAACCAAGTAGGCACTGAAGTTCAATCAATCTCATTACAGTGCGACATCATAACTAGATCACTTCCCAATTATTATGAAAAATAACAACGTTTTCATTAAAATTTTACATTTGTATAAAATTAACTAGAAAACTAGAAAATGTTTGTATAAAATCAACATTAAGAGAAAAAAAAACACATTTTAATTTAAAAACAAATGGAAAAGAGATTAATTGATGAAATTTAGTCTCATAATTTTTTCTCAAGACTGATTTCCATCCCCAGGACTGAATAGTGGCACCCATGTGTATGTTAAAATGTAAGTTTGTTGTTAGTAAAGATAAACAAGCAGTGATATTTGTAACAGAAAAAAAAATAATAATAATAACAATAATTCAAAGCAACTTATATGTGGCTATTCACAAACGATGTCTCATTTGCAGGAGGGAAGTTTTGGGATTTTATATTGACAGTTTTTGCTAAGAAATAAGAGAGGTACCATGAAGATTGACATCTCACATTTTGGTTAAAATAAAAACAATCATATCAAATAATTTTATATTATATTTTTTTTCATTTCAAGTTTATTTTAAGAGGATGTTTACGATTTTTATTTTTTTCCTACTGATTTCAATTTGTATCAAAAAAAACTTATGCTAATTAATATTTAAATTAGTCCTTAATAAAAATGTTAAAATTAAAGAAATCTTCTAACACATTAATTCTCATGTTATATTATGAAAAAATAACACTGGTTCTTTTTTACAAAATTTAAACTGTCGGGAAAAAAAATAATGCAAATTCTGTTGGAAATTTTAAAATAATACTCTCACTTTTTTACTAACAACATTCTATCAAAATTGTATAATAATTATTTTATAATTGCATAATAATTTATGGGAAACTTTAATCTTCTTTCATACTAAATTAGTAAACAAATAATCATTATTATTGTTATCCTCACAATGTTCATAAAATGCTTAGTGAAATTTAAAAATAAAACAAGAAATATAATCTATAATTTAGTGCTTAGTTTCTGGACTACAAGTTGTATATGTTTAGGTAATATAGAAAACCGTGTGACGTGGAAAGTAAGGGCGCAGTCATGTATGACACTTTGAGCTAATAAGATTAATTAAACAGTTATAATCATTAAAACAATGATAATCACTAAAACAATGATAATCACTAAAACTACAATAAAGATTATTCAAAAGATTTTTATTAAGTACCTTATTTAAGGATGAATTTTTAAAAAAAAAATTTTTTGAAAGAAATTTCATTAGAATCAAGTCTTGAAAGCATTATCCCTGTTTTCCTTTACAGAGTTCGGCTTTGAATATTTACTACACAAAAAAGTAGCCAATATATTTGCCTTATTAAAATAATGATTCAAAAATCAAATTACTTGATCAGCTAATTCTAGTTTATGTAATCCAACCAATTTCCCTGATAAATCATTCGGCCCCTATAAAAATAAAAAAATAGAAAAAATTAAATAAATATAGATAAAAAATAAATTAGATTCAATATAATTCAGAACAGCACTCAACAAATATCTTACCTGACCCAGTTTGACCCACCTGTATGTTCTTAATACATGATCAGTAAGTCCCAATATAAGTTCAAGCTCACCATCATTGTCTAGAAACATAAAAAAAAAATATTTTTAAAATTATTTTGTTTCATTGTTATTATTTTGATTTCATTACTAGTTTGTAGAACTTGCAAAGAAAATACATGAAAAATTCATTAACAAAAATTACATAAACTTTAAAAGAAAATAAGAATAAATATGGTTACTACCAACATCAGTCAAAAGTGCAACTTTAGTATTAGCAGGCAGCTTTTGGGAATAAAAGGGTAACAAACTTCTCCTTTCCAGCTCCTAAAAAAATTCAAAATCTTATCACTAAGATAAACTGTTCTTGAAAATTGTAGTTTTTTGTAGAGAAAACTTCTTTTGAGAATATTTATTCTCTGAGATGACAATTCTTTTATCAAAAAAAAAAAAACAAAAAACAAAAAAACATATGCGAAATAAATAATATTATAGGATTTAGTTTTCATCTATAGACAAAATCTCAGTTTTTTATATTGAAATCTTTGCCAGATACTAAACTAAAGTTTTATTCTCTTTTGCAGCATTTAAGGAAGAGAGTTATAAAATATTTTTTTAATTTGAACAAAAAAAAATTTTAAAAATACATCTGTAATTTATTTTTATCATAGTTGCAAAACTGTGGACAATAAATTTAAACATAATAAATAATTATTAGAAAACAAAATTATAAAGAAATTTTCAACCAAACTTTTGCTAACAATTTATAAAGCTGGTATACTAAAAAATACTAAATTAGCAAAGTTCGCTAATATTTCTAATTCATTAATACAAAACTTTCAATTACAAAACATTTTTGAAAATAAAAAAAATTTTATTAAATCTGTAAAAAAAAAAAAAAATATGGTTTAAAAATATGATGCAATAATAAAAGAATTATTACATAAAAAAATCATAGTAGGGTGGTAAAATAACATTAAAAATGCACTTACATTATACTCATTTTTAATTTCAAATAATGTACAGAGTCCTTCACCGCTAATACAGATTGTAAAATTCTAAAATTTAAAAAAAAAAATCATGTCAGCATAAATTGAGTAACAAAAGTAACTATTACTAACAGCTACTTACAATATATATTACCAATATTAAACATTATTAGTTTGAATGCTATCAAAATTTTGACATCAAATATTATTTAATATTTCTTAAAAACCATTTTTATTAGTAAAGATAAAATTACTATATCATATTATTAGTTAATACATTTGAATTAATCATGCAGTATAAGTTCTCATGTTACTACCATTGCTTTCAGTTAAAATTTATTCTGATCATCAGAGTTAGCACTGAATTTAAACACTGAACTATAATCGTTTAAAGGTATTTAGATAATAACTAATATAAAGTGTACGCACTAGGTTTACATTATAAAATTTATAAAATTAAATGTTAAAAATATTGCACTATTTATGTTTTACATTAAAAAATCTTTTATTAATTAAAAACTGGCAATGGAAATACGAAAATTAATTTATTACTTCAGAAAGACCATATGTGATACACGATAGAGTTATGACAAATAGTTTATAAGTAGCAATTTATAAGTGAAACTTATATATAGTTATAAATACATTTTTACAATACATTATCAATGCATTTATACAATACATTTATACGAAACATTATAAATACACATATACAATACGATTTATAAATAAATTGAAAGTAAAATTTACAGTTAAAGCTTATGAAACATAATTTTCCAACTAATAAAGCATCCATTTATTTATCTAAGTTCAGGGTAAGGTATCAAGATTTGAAAAAGATTCTTCCAATAGGAAGACAAAATTTCAACAAAAAAAACAAATTATGTAACTCCACATAAAAAAAAAATTTAAAAAGTGTAGCCTACTTTAAATGTTATTTATAATGTTTTAGTTCTACATTGTAAATAAGTATTATAATCAAACAGAGTCTTAAAATAAATTAAGAAATAGAAAAACAATTTTAAAAATAGAAAGTATTTAAAGCTTACATTACAAAAAAAAAAAAAGTACTTACCTTCCCTATATTTAAAATATCACCTATAATAACAACCATAACCTATTAAAGAAATAAAAAAAATATGCATTGATAGTTTCATACAAAATTTATTTTTTCATTTACATAATTTAATTAATAAGAATGAATGTAACATAATATAAAGATACTGTGAAAATAATGAAGACATGAATGGCTTACTTATTAAAGAAAAGGTTGTAACTGTAAGCATTAATTTATTATTTCATTCAAGCAAGTCTTCGAAAGATATGGATTTTAATTTAAAGAAATGTTTCAATACATCATGTTTCTACACACTGCGAACCAGAACATCAAAAATTCAAAAAAGACCTCTGGAATTTTAACTTTCGAAACTGCATTAGTTATTAAAAGAAACAGCATGAAAATATAAATTATAAATAAGACACATGAAGCTAACAATATACCAAAGACTACGAAAGCTTTTTCCAAATAGCTTTAAATTTCAATTACTTCAAAATAAACTTTGACGTTGAATTCAGACATTATTCTAAAAAGAGAACAATTTTTTTCAATTTAATTTTTTATCAATTAAAGAAATAAAATTACTATTCTTTGACGTTTAGGCATAGATTCGATTTTACCAAAAATGTTTGCCAATTTGCATAAACATATTTGGCACTATAGTTTACCAAGAAAATATAGATAATATCAGTCATGCATATGCATGCTGACCAAACTAAATGAATTAGTATTCATTTTGGTTCTTTTTTTTAGAGAGAGAGAGATTAACAATCAAAAATTATTTTTTTTTCTTTTTGTGGTGTTTCAATTTCATTATATCAGTAATAAGTTTTAAAACCAAAGCACGTCTGCATCTTGTTGTTAGCAACAGAAGATAAAACTTGACAATTTTGAAATGAAAGGCATAATGGTGACAATGAAGCCTAAGAAACCTGTATAATACACACAAATGCATAAACACTGTCACCAGAAAATTTATCACCAGCGAGAAATTTTTTTTATTATTATTAAAAAAGAAAAAATCCACCTCTTCTATTAAAGTTTATATTTTTTTAATTCCTGACAAAGAAAAAAAAACCACTTTTACGCCACTTGCACTTTTAAAATCAAACATCGAGATTTGTATTCAGACGATTTTAAATTTAAACATTTAGATTCGAATTCACACGATTTTTCAAATTAAACATCGAGATTTGTATTCGTGTGATTTAAAAATCAGACATTGAGATTCATGTTCACACAATTTAAACAAAAAAATTAAATTTTGCATCAATATTTTTATTAAAACATTGATAACATTCTATCAATAAATGTTTCCTACATGCACTTTTTTCTTGCTCAAATTTCATTTTTTTTTTTTTTTCTTTATTTAAAAACTGGTTTTGCACATAACATTTTTGGATTTAGATTTTCAGCTTTTTACCAAGCATCCCTGTGGTATAAATAAATATAAGAGTTCTATAAAAACTAAATATTTCTTTTTAAAAAAACTGTGATTTTCAAACGATTATCGCCAAAATGAGGTGAAGACAAAATGATTTAAACTAGTTGCGAGTTAATCAATGTATGCAAAAATTTTTTCATTTTTTCAAAATCTGAAGCCAGTATTGTACACCAGCTACCATTCCTTCTCACACAAGTATATAAGCATTAGTCTAATGTATGGTAGAGTTTTACATCACCGCCAGTGATACAATCAGAGTCCTTAGCTCTGACAGCTCAGTGCCTTGATCATCGTGTCAATAATAAGTTTCAAAGCAAATATTTTAAGATTAATATGTTCTTCTTTAATTTTTAAAAACCAACTTATTTCTTTTAAATTCAAAATATATAAATAAACATAACACTGCAGTATTTAATAAAATAATAAAATCAATATAAAATCTTAAAACTTAAAGTAAAGCTTACCATCCCCAAATCATGAGCTTCAGCCCATGGAAACTTGTGTTCTTTTTTGAAAACAGCAAGATCTCCTTGTAAGTTACCTACTGCCAATTCACTATTCTATACAAATTAAAAAGAAAAATTGTTTGACCAAATAAAAATAGTTTAGTAGTTTTTTTTTTTTTTTTTTTTTAACGATGAGTTAAGAATGCATATATAAGTACACACTAATAAAATGAATCTCCAAATTTTTGGTAGCCTTCATTTTATTTATTTATTTGACTTATAATTTTTTGGGGGAATATTACCGTATTGTGATCTGCCACACCAACTACAATCACCAAGGCATGAAATTAAATTTAAATGGGAAAGATTTTTCAAAAGAAAACATGTTCGTGTCTATTCAGGGGTGGCTATGAGTTATACCCTTTAAGTTTATCCCTTTCTCTGATTTTGTTTTTAGTTTTTCGAGGGCCGCTGCCCAAAAATTGTGAAGACTTGGCGATTATTCAGCCACAAATCAGAATATGGAAATCTTCCAATTTTTTTAACATAATTTTTAAATTATTATCAAATAATTGTGTTGTTATGAAATAAAAACTAGACTCATAGATTAAGCTTTTCAATTTAAGGTACATTTATAAATTGCAACAAAATCTACATAACCTAAAAAGAGAAATTAGTTACTCGCAAATAAAGACATTGATAGGAGAAAAGATGCATGATGTTTTGAGCTCCAGAAACTATTGAAGGAAGAAAGTTCAGAGTTTATACAGCCCGACTTTTGCTGTGCTAAACACAGCAGTAAAAATTTTCTTTTATTATAAAAGTCTTTTTTTAAAAATTGTAGTTTATACTTTAATATCTTTTTCATAAAAACAAAAATTAACTTAGACTTGATTTTTTAATGCTCACTTCTAACATTTAGAAATTCATACTAAACAAAATAAATTTTGTTCCTCAGAAATTTTTCAACCAAAATGTTATCAATTAACAAAACTTTTGCAAACATGAAAATTCTCCAAGCTTTTGTAACAATTCTAGGTTTAAGTAGAAATCCATATCAATAACTACTCCTAAAAAGTCATTAAGGGGGGATTATCATAACTACGGTAATATGGCGACGAGTTCCATTTGCTTACCGAGGAAGGATAATACCATCTTAAAGGATAACCAACCTAAAGCAAATCACACACACACATATATATATATATTAGTTATTGTAGGTACAAAAATCTTTAGGCACCTTGACAGTGGTTGCGGGAGCAAAAGGGTACTGAAACAGAAAAATTTTCCACAGATAAAATAGGTAACATGTAGGAGAAAAAGATTTATAAATAGTCATGAACTAGAACATGATACCATAATTTGAAATATGCAAGAAAGCATATAAAGGCACTATAAGCAAAACTAATACAAAAAAAAAATTTATATTTTACAAGCCCTTCATATTTCTTGGCATTTTTGTTAAAATAACTACAGGGCATTAACAAAAACACAGATAGTAACGTTCTACCTTTTCAAATTTCATACTTTAAAAAAAATTATAAATAAATAAATAAATAAGAAGAGATATAGTTTTTAATTTAAAAAAAGCGCTGTGTATTTCATTATAAATACTAGTAGACTTACTGCATCATTGTCAACGTCTCCCAGACAAACCGCATTTTTGGAGACATTTCCCTTAAATATAAATTCTAAACGAGATACAAAAGATACTGCACGCATTTTCAATACATTCAAATTTAATATTTCACTTATAGAACTGGGCCAGTGAAAGGAACGACGGAGCACAAGATCATTCAAAGTCTTGATATTTTAAGGAAATAATTTATTTTATACTTTCGATAATTTAAAAAAATAACAAGCACAAGTTAAAAAAGGAGCAGAACAAAATGTAAATATGTATCATTTTTTTACTTGCTTCTTGTTTGTTTTTTTTTCTATCAAAGCGTTTCTTACTACCAATTTCTGTTACAGACAGGGTTTCAATTGCTCCATCATATATTTAATATAGATAGCGCTGCAAAATCTAAAGTCACTGAATACGATTCTTGCACCTTCATTCCAAGTCGCGGGAGAATGTGAATCTGTTTCGTGAAATCTATTCTAACGCGAACTCATTAATAAAGAACTTTATTTCGCTCATGAAACACATGCGTGTGAACGGTCTTTCACTAATGGACCATAGGCAATGTAGAAGTAATAATGGAAAATATGAACCAATCGCGAATCGCTCGTAATAGAACGCTCGACTCCTAATTTAAATACCATGCGCACCTCTTGAAATCTGAGTCAATCTGATAACCACAGGATGTTTTGTATTCATGGATGCTGGGATAAGACGGGAGGTCACTATGACCTCCAATGATTTTCAGTATTCGGAAAATTTCGCCTGACCATTCAACACATTTCTCTCTTTTTTATTTAAGGAAAAACAAATAGAATGAGTTACTGTGATACCTTTATTTTACCTATTAAACAGTAATTATAAAAATATGCAAAAATATAATTTTTAAAAGTGCATTCCATAATTCTTATATCCTCTTCAATAAATTTCATGAACTCTTCGTCAAAGAAAAGCGCATTTTTCAATCGTTTGTCCTAGAGTCCCTATTTTCGAAAACAAACGAGCCATTTTCATCTGAAATTGAAAGAAAAGAAATCAATTAGCTCTCTTCTTTTATGAAAAAGAAAAATTCAAAAGGTGTATGAATAAGTACACAAAGTTTGGTTAGTAACATAGGCGAATGTTACAAGAATGAAAAAAAAATAATATTAAAATACCAATTGTAATTACATATTCAAGAAACTGATTTTAATTTCTAAATACATAAAAATATCCATGATTGAAAAACTGCTTAAATAACACACCGTTTAATTTGTGGAAGTATTATTTGATTATCTGTATTGGAAAAAAAAGTTATTGTCACCGTCACCTCACCACCACTATTTCAAAACATTTTCACAGAGCATGCATTTAACTGTCATAATTCATAAGTAATTAGATGAAACAATGCGATATTTTGATACAATGCAAGATCTCAAGAGCAGTGAATCTGATATTAAAGCGTAAATAAAAATTCTAAGATCAAAATGACATTAATGCGGTTACTTTGCGACGAAGCCGATTTCTTGTTTTGCGCAACGGAATTCAGTTGAGTGGAAACTGTTAGCAAAAAAATTATGGGTTTTTTTTTCAGACGAGTACTCTTAAATCTTTAAATGGGTAACACGTCTCACCTAGTTAAAATTTCGAATTAAGTATATAAATATACTGATGGCTTTTAGAATTATTAGAAAAACCAATAGATGTAAAAATAAATAAAAAAATGGCCGTTTTGTATTTTTATAACTAGAAATATCGAAAAACTGCTGTCCTTTTTTAAAATATTCGAATTAGTTTCGGTACAGTTAAATGTTACAAATTTCGGTGCTTTTTTTTTATACTATCCAGGATCGTTAACAATAAATGCTTATTTTTTACATCGTTTAGACACAAGGAAAGTTAAATTCATTCATTCAAAATCCATTCCCTCATTAAAAAAATGTTTTTAATGAGGGAACTTGATGCCCAGAATATTTTATTTATATTCAGTATTCATTGAGATTTGCCGATCAACACATTATTTGTTATTAAATTTGTGGGGTAGTAAAAAAAAATATGTCTTCTTCTTATCTGTGAATTAAATAGTTTTTTTTTTATTTTCATTTATCAAATGGTTAATAAATAGTTTTATTCATTAACTAGAATAATTAAGTATGAATTGTTAAATCGGTAATATACTGATAGAAAAATTAACATTATGTGGAAATTAGCAACAAATAATTTAAATTTTTTTATTGAAACAAATGAATGATATCCTTATATATACTTTATTTTACAAACACGGCTTTTTATCTTACTTTTTCGAATTTAACATATAAATGCATTCTAAAAGATTTCAATAAATTTAGATTCAGTGTTACCCGAATTAAATATTTCATCGTTCATTTCTCGAATTATAAATAAATGGAAGTTTTAAAAGTTCGATTGATTTCTGTTCATAAAAAACTATTTCACTATGGTTATAGCATATCTATTTCCATTGCTGTTAGTAAATTTGATTTTATTATAAATTAGTTATATACTTGTTTATTATATTAGACAGTGTTATTATATTAGACAAATCAGACTAATTTCTTTGCTTTCATTACTTACACTTTGTTAAGAAGTTTTTTTCCCAGTGGTAGTGAAAAGAAAGTTGCAAACAACTGTAAGCTAAAATTTCTTAAATTTTATCAGTCCCTAAAAACCTTAAATGATTATCAGATAGGTTTTTATATGTTTAAATTAATTAGGTACTTATGGTGATCAAGAACACTTTAAATCAAATTTATTTAATAAAGAACAGTGGCCCCCATCCCCCCCAAGCTCTTGGGCGCAAAAAAAAAAAAAATAATAATAATAATTCTCTTGTCTAAATTCCCCCCCAAACTATTCTTTTTATTTAGTGTAAAAATTCCCCCCCCCCAAGCTTTAAGTGGGCGCATCGTGCGCCCACCTTACCCCCTGATGGGGGCCCCAGATAAAGAACAATAAGAATGATTGTGACAGATGACTCAGTCAAAGTAGGAATTTCATTCAGCAAACTGGGAAAGTTCGCTGTGCCCCTGTTTGTATTGGTGTATCTTCTTGGCTATTTCGATGCCGCGTGCTGCCAACCCTACGAAACTTCATTAATAGGAAAGTCAGAACTAATTTTAGGCTTATAATTTATATGAATTCACAATGGAATCCAGCAGAATATCCTTGCTATGGTAAGAGCACCAGCGTCATACCGTCAACACCAGCGTCATCTAAAAATCCCTCCATCCACATGAACTACCAAGTATACAACAATAAGCAATACAGTAAATCGAAAATTAATGCGCTAAATCAGAGGTCCAAGTAATTATTTATCAGTGTTCTCCCCAAGCATTTTTTCTCTCTAAGCCTGCCCTTTGATCCCTATAAATGCACCCATTTCACCCTTTTTTTAAAAAAATAAGCAGCCATCGCTTAAAAACACTACCTTTTTATTTATATTCCATTTTTAGATAAATTTAAGATAGATTTCATAATTTAATTAATGGTTAAAATATAAATTCACACAAAATCTATGCTTATAGGTTTAATTCTGATTATCCTTATAAATATTTACTTTTTTATGATTATTCTCAATTGGTTAAATATTTATAAGTTTCTTTTTTTTTTTTTTTCAAGAAGGTGTATTAATAAATTCAAGTGATTTTAAAATTATTTTTTAAGTAAATACTTTTTAAAAATATATATCTTTAAATGTAATTTAATCTAATAATTTTCAGTATAAATTGTTTAAAAAAATCTTTTAAGACGTTTATCAAAAAATTATTCTTTCAGTTGGAGAGATTTTCTCTTGGTATGTCTTTAATTATTATTTATAAACTGCTAATTTTTCTCTTATTTAGATAATTAGTGAAAATTACTTTTTGAAATGTACACATACAATAATAGTTTAAGACAATAACTAAAAATTGTTGAGGATCAAATCTAGTATTTAGATAATACTACACATTTTGATACATTTTTAGGGTGTTAAGTGAGTGCCCTCTTCTACGAGGAAACACCGAGCCCTTTTTTATTCCTAGGGAGAGCTCTGTATTTATGAAAAACTGTTTCCTTGTGCACAAAAGACATAAAGTGGAGCTTTCTTCGGAAACTCATATCTAAACAATTGCATACCAATTTATAAGAAATTTTTTTCTACAATATCTATTAAAAAGATTGAGCAATAAGGAAGAAATTTCGAAAATTTGCCAAATTTTGGTGTGCTTACTTTACTCAGTTTTTTTTATTCCAGGAAATGTCAGTTATGTACAAGGAGTGCTGGAAAATGGTAACTCATGTTTCGAAAAAAAGGGGTCAAATATTGTGGGGTCGAAATTAAGTATTGTACTGTTAATTAAGTATTGTCACTTATTTTGACCTAAATGAATGCAAAATATTAAAGATAGTATAAAAATGTTAAATAAAAATTCTCCTGTTGTTGATTTACGACGCAATAGAGCTGCCCAATCGGCTATTGGCGACGGTATGGGAAACATCCTTGAGGATGATCCGAAGTCATGCCATTACAATTTTAATCCTCTGCAAAGGGGGACGACACTTTAGCACTTCACTGTAGAACAGTTTAACTAGGACCAATACCGCACATCCTCGGTCCCTACGCTGACTGATCCACATGGTCACCCATCCATCCGCACACTGACCGCAGCCAGTGATGTTTGACTTCGGTGATCTGCTGGGAACTGCGTTTTAACGTTCAGTCCACTGTGGGACTTCTGCATCAAAGAGTTTTAGTGATTGACAAGAAAGTTATGTTAAACTAACTAGACAGTAAGATAAATATGGCTGAATGCCTGTTTTTAGAGCTCTTCTTTCCTCACATAGAAATAGACTGTAGTGTTATGCTCATTCGATTCCTGTAAATCAATGATGAAAAAACAGCAACAACAAAAAGACACTTTTTCATCCTTTTAATTTTTATTTGAAAAAGCAGTTTGTAGTACAAAATATTAACAATATGAAATGTCAACGAAATACAAAATAATGATGCAAATTACAATATATAAAATTCAAAGGGTGTTGTGTTATTCTAATAGAGTATTATTAGTAGATTTTTCAAAAATGTTCAGTTTGACTAGAACTTAAATGTTTTCAAACTAAATTTTTAGAAATGTACTAAGAAAATACAGCACCAAATGATTATAAATTCATATAAATACATTCAAAGATTTGATAAATTTTTCCTTTTTAAAAATGCTATTGTGTCCGAAATAAAGTGACTTTTCGTAAAAAAGGCACTACTTATTTTAGTATCTCAATTCCAAAAAAGGGAGAGATAAAAACAATATCTTAAAAACTGTAAATAGACACCTTATTTATGGAAGTATAATTTTGTGGACAGCTACTTTTAAAAAATGTAAAATCTAGTTTATAAAAAAGATTTGGCAACACCATTTAAAATGTTTTAAAAAGTATGTGTAAATTACTATAAACTTACAAATAGTGGGCTTTTGAAAGAAATGCATTTGATTTGAAAGTTACTTAAATGTTACTCGTTTAAACATAGAAACATCTAAAAAAGAAAAAAACTTAATTCGGAACACCCAATCAGTTATGAAAATTAGAGCTGGGTACCTATTTTTTTCTACGCTACAATTTTCATGATGCATCCCCAATATCTTGATAGATTTCTTATACGGGGTTGTTAAAATGAACAGAGTGTGTTCAGACGCTTGAAGTTCCAGTTCTGTTTAAAGGATTCAAAGGAAATTTCAAATACATGTTATGAGGTAAAGGTTACCATTAGAAATTATTATTATTATTATTATTTTTTTTTGAAATTTTGTCTGTAGAACGTCCTGTTTACTAAAACAGCATGCTAATAAATAGCCCATGTAATTTCGTAAAACAAAGATTTGGTGGCCAGCATGGTCACCAGATATAAACTCTTACGACATTTCGTTATGAGGTTTTCTCAAAGATTGCATTTCACAAAGATATGTAATTATTTAAGTGGACTTGAAAAACCAGCAATAACAACTATGCTCCTTTATCTATGCTGATATGTACAGATGTTGATATAGTGGCAGAACACTTTTAGAATAGTGTTGATTGACTATGCACATAAACCACACACAAGTTTGTAAATAAACATTATCGATTTTTCGAACTGTTATTTAAATTTTTCTTTATTACAATGCCACTTGTAGGTGAAATTTCACTTTTTTTTCTTCAGTGGAAACCTTGAATTGATAACCAGCATAACATACATCTGAATCTTCATGTGAACATACATTAAAACTTCATTCACTGCTTTGTAGAACTTGATTTTTAATTTTAAAACCCTACTAGAAAGATTCTTGTTTAAAATCAAGTCTTTTGTTCTATACAAAAAATTTCAATAAGCTTTAAACTAAGTAAAAAAAAAAATAACAATAATTAATGAGTGAGGTATTAGCAAATTCATTCAATATTTTTATTCTTTCTGCAAAATTATTATTCGAAGTTTATTTGTTCTTTTTTCAGGGACTTTAATACAACCCATTCAACTATTGAAGTTCAAATTAACTCTTGCACACCAATTTACAAATTAAAAATTTAATACTTAAAAAAAAAACAAATATACACTATAATAAAATACCACTCAATTTTATATGTAAAAACAGTTGGAAAACCATATTACAGCTTAATATTATCCAGCTCTAATTTTCAATTTGGGCTTAAATATAGATAAAATATTTACAGATTTAAAAAATAATAATTTTGTCAATGAGGACCAATTCATTACAGCATTTAAAATGATCATTAATCAGGGGAAATGTAAAGCTCTGCTTCATGAAGGAACTGATCGATTATTTAAAAAAACATAAAAATTTGATCAAATCAGAAACATTGGTTATAATAAAATAGACAGGAACAAATTAACTTTTGATTCGGTTTCATCAATTTAAACTGCTTTTATGGACGCTGTAATGAATTGCAGATATACAATTGGAGGAAAATTTGATATGAACTAGCACATACACTTCTACACTACAATTTGCTACATTATATTTTTTAAAGGAAAAAAAAAAAACATCTCAATCCTATACAGTGCTTATGTGTCCTTTATGTCACAAACTGCATAATAAAAGGTTGCGTACATTCACAACCTATATAGTCCACCATATGCAATGAATCAAGATATAAATGTTATCATTGCGCATAAAAGCTTTTTCAGAAAAATTTAATACTTCCAGGTGAGAGGGTGTAGAATAGGACTACATTCATAAAAGTTCCTTCACGGGACACAAACTTTACATAATGTAATATACACATCTTATGGCATCATTCTTTATTCTCCTTGAACGGTCAATTCATTTACTTGACCATGGCCATCTAACTCCACGACAGGCTGCAAAATGTGAAGGTTATATATTGAGAAAAAGGATATATATTAAAAAGAAATTACAAATATTTTGAAATGAGTTACATCTAAGCTTAAAAATAAAATAATAACGATGATAACTCAAGAGCATATATTTTTGCACATGAACTACTTTCATTATTTGAACAACAAAATTTCAGATTTTTTTTTTTCTTTTTTGAAATATCCAGAAACATGTAAAACACACAAGGAGGCACTAATCAGGTTATATTTTATGTATTATTGTGGTGGGAAAGGGATATTAAAATTATTACAAAGACCAAACTAGACCAAAAACTAAAGTTATCAGAGTTAGTAGCCAACGGCCCGTAGACTCTTAGTCACTATTTCTCCAAACCCAATGAGTCAGTGACCAATGTAGATTGGTCCTTTTCCTTTAAGAGCCACTTTTTACAAACTTTTTTGGCTTTGATTAAATTCTATTTTTTTTAAAAAAGAATTCATATTAAAAATAATCTACTGCTGTAAAAAGTTAATTTGACAATAAAAATATAAACATGTTATAAAATTTAGTTGAACACAGTGACTTTAAAGAACTTTATGCAACATTTTTTGGTGAGGCAAAAAATATTTAATGTAATGCATTACAACTTTAAATATGTGAATTGTTAAAAGAACTCTCCTTTCACGTGAATCTCTCCACCACAAATTGATGGATTATGAAGGATCAAAATTGTGATATGACATATTTGAATGATGACATAAGCATATAGGATAGGGCAACATGGATAGGGAAAAAATCCATTAGATTTTGGGAAATATAAATTTCATGATAATTGTTGCATAATGTAAAATATTTTACACATAGGGAATTTTAGAGTTATCAAAATAGAATAACTGTAATATTTTCCAATTATGATTGATCATAAACATACTTGAAATGCAATGTATAATGTTTACTCATAATTTCGAATATTAATTTGCATTAAATTAATCAAAGATAAAAAAATATTATTTTTTTAAATTAATTTTTAAAAAAAAGAAAGAGTCCTGAACTGATTTTTATAAATGAGTTTCGCTTCATTATGTATCAGTAATACTTATTTAATTGAAGCAAGCTAGCAAATATCTGCACAAATATTTTATTTCAATAGGGATTTTTTTAAGGAAACTTACTCCATTTTAGGGTATTTTCTAAAATGAGCAAAAGCCAGCAGAATTTTAATTAAACCAGTAGAAACTGGTTAAATCTCGTAGTCTACTGGAAAATCCAGTAAAGTTTGCAGCTATGCATAGGATATTAATAAAATTTCTGTTTTCCAAAGTGTTTCTACATTGATGTACTATTATCATTAAATGCTTTAAAAAAATCGATTAGAAAAAAGTGACCAGTTTATTTAAGTAGCCTCGTTATGTTTCAAGACGTTACACGTTTCAAGTTGTTATAACACGTTTCAAGTTGTTATTTTCAGGTTACATCTGATTACAAGCATCTGGTGATAAATTGTGACAATCAGAGAGTGGCCATTAGCAATCATTATCTGATGCTTGTAATCTTCGACAAACAGTAAAGGTATCTTTTACAATTCCCTCAAATGAATAAGTGGATAAACAGATATGATAAATGTTTATCTAGTTAGATGTATACAATGGATAACAAAAACGTGTAATAGGCTTAAAAATTAAACTACACAATCAAGAAAACTTTTAATGGGTTAGTTAAAAGCAAAAAATAACTTTTCTTTTTAATGATAAAAAAACTAAAACACTAATTCTGATTTAGTAATATTAGTATTGTCTATAAATTATTTAAAATATTAAGTTTATAACTTACTAACTATTTGGGCCATTTTTTAAGCCGAAGACAGGAAATAAAATTTTGATCAATTTAAGTCTAATACAACAAAATATAATTTATAAAATTGTATTTATTCTGCGGAGAGTATTTAGAATTTTGGTCACTCCCCCGTCATCCTGGTCTGGTCATTTAAATCATTGAGAGAACCCTGCCTGCCAAATATTGGGGGAAAAAACTTTTTTTCAGGGTAAAATATATTAGAACATGAAATTACAACCCTTTTAATACAATACGAACATTGATTTCTGTATAATAAAGACATTATTAAATTGTGTGATAATAATGAAATATATTAAAATTTTTTAAAGTCTATATATATATATGAATAATAGAAAATTGATAATGTTATTTATAGAATTATATAATATAGAATTTATTAATATAAAATAATAACATAATATTCATAGAAATTATAATGAATATTTTCATTCGCTATAATTTCTGTGAGGAAGATTGGGATGTTATAAATTACACTTACATATCTTTATATAAATGTTACACATACTTATATATATATATATATATATATATATATATATATATATATATATATATATATATATATATATATATATATATATATATATATATATATATATATATATATATATATATATATATATATATATATATATATATATATATATATATATATATATATATATATATATATATATATATATATATATATATACACATTTAAATATACATTACTATCTGAAACCTATAACTTACTTGGCTTTCATCAATAGTCCAGGTTCCATCCACAAGGTATTTAATGTGATATTTTCCTTGAGGTAGTTTCAACTTAGTTGAAAAAGCACCATCCCTTAAAAATATATATATATATAAATAAATAGTTAAATAAATAAATAAAAATAAAATTAATAGTAATAGAACTGTGGAAAAACATTTTACTTAAATAAGTTTGAAGTGGAGAGAAATTGTGTTTCTAATAAATAAATTTTTTAATACATTTTTAGATGACATGCATTTTTTTTTTTCATGGAAAAAAAAAAAGAAAGAGTATTAGTAAATTGCAGCTAACAGGAGACTTCTCCAAACACTAGTCACGAGGAAAAGTCACTTTGAATAAGGGTGTGGGGTGAATAGTTTTGTTTTGATCTGGGCATAGGTCAGCATGAGTAAACCAATTGACGCCTTCATTCCTCCGTTACACCACCATTAGAAATGTTCTCTGGCTAGTTACCATAGCAGCAGACAGCTCCAAACTTTTAGTCTGGAGGAGTTCTACTCAAAGCTGCACTATACATTGATTGTAAAAACTTTTTTCCTTATTCAAAATATCAAAACAAAAATTTTGATTTATTACTATTCATAAGTTTTGATCATCTTTCTAGACAATATAGGAATTGCATCAAGCAACAAGTTGTTAATAGGGTGTTTTACATATAGACAATAGACCAACACAATTGTTCAATTAAAACAAAAAATTTTTTAATTATAATTTGTAGCAGCACACAGTTGTCAAGTCAAAAAAGTAGAAAACCTGTCCTGGCGATAAGGCTTATGATCAAAAATATTAATTAAAAAAATTTTTTTTTTAATATTAATGATAATTATGGAAATCATTTAAAAATAAATTAAGACCCAATTTGGATTTAGAAGGCTGTATTCAAATAGAATAACATTTCAAAGAAATAAAAAATTACAAATATTATTGAGTTACAGCACAAAAAAAAAAGGAAATTGTATTTATATAGTTGTCCTTAGATTAATATAAAGTTCAATCTTTTCTCTAAAGATGATCTCACATGTAACACAGGAAGTTGCTATTAATATCACACTTATAAATTACTACTCTGTTTATTCATGTACCAATCAAGAGATTAAATATTAATAATTTCTCGGAAAATATGGATATTTTAAGATTGCTTTCTTACAATAAAAAATATAATAAATTATATTTTGAAATTGCTAAGTTAGTTTAAAGTAAAAAATATGCTTACTGCAAATTAAGAACACAATTGTCACCCCATTGGTTGAAATCTCCAGAAATTTCAACTCTATTAGCCTCTTTTTTCCATGAAATCAAAGTAGGGATTTCAGCAGTACCATTTTGATCACCATTGACAGTTCCATTTGTAACCTGTAAAAAGAAAATTTAAATAAGTAAACTTCACTACCATAAGTTTTTATAGGCTAATCTGAAACTTACAAAACTATTATGCTTTTTTAGACAAAGTGTTTTAAAAATCATTCGCAAACTAGCATTTTAACCTTCCAAGCTTTGGACCCTTTTATAAAAATTTTACTAAAATACGTAATTGGGTGAATTAGGGGTTATTGGGACAAGAGCAATGCATAGCTAAACCACACCTAAAACTTAGGTTAACGCTTTGCATATGACGACGAGTCTAGTGAAACCTAATACTGGCGCACTCATTGGACCAGCCGTAAGCAAAAGGTTAAAAGATATTCAAAACTAAAAGCTAAATTGATGGATGCAATCTAATGTCTTAGAGGTATGAGAACAAGTTAAATTGAGGTTTATTTCCAATTGATAAAAGCAATGGCGGCTTGAAGCTACAGAAATTGCCTTCTTTGAATTTTAAATTTGTTACACTGGATCAACATAGGTTTCACAGTAAGTGATTGTAGCATTCTGTAGCAACATCGTTTAACAAAAGGTTTGGTCAGCATTTAGACGCAGGATAACCAGCAACTGAAAGTTGTAGGAAAGACGGGATTGCCATTTAAATAAGGTCAATGATCATAAATATGAAATACAGTAAAAGTGCGGAGCAGCAAAACCATGAATTATTTTATTTGAATTATTATTCATTTCTAATTATTAATTTAAAAATTCAAGATAATAATTAGTCACTATTCTAGATATAAAAGGACCTATAGAAAACTGTACAGGCCATTTATCAATCTTGTAAACATAGTATCTAGTGTATCCTTGAATAAGAAGTTTCACTTTAAATAAATTAGTCAACTGATGTTAAAGCATAAAAATTTACCTCATTTTGCACAATGTCCCCATTAACCTCTCCATTTACTTTAGTTTCTGTTGGTGCAGGAGAAGTTGGTTTATCTGCTTCTGTTGGTGTTGTTTCTACGGGTGATACTGGGACAGATTTTTGTTCTTCCGAAACTATTTCTACGGGTGATTCAACTTTTGGACTTTCTGGAGGTGCTGACAAATTTTCTTGAATAGGAGATGCTTCGGTTTTAGTTTCTTCTACGGGAGTTTCAGATTTAGTTTCATCTACGGGGGTTTCAGCTTTAGTTTCTTCTACGGGGGTTTCAGCTTTAGTTTCTTTTACGGGAGTTTCAGCTTTAGTTTCTTCTACGGGAGTTTCAGCTTTAGTTTCTTCTACGGGGGTTTCAGCTTTAGTTTCTTCTACGGGGGTTTCAGCTTTAGTTTCTTCTACGGGGGTTTCAGCTTTAGTTTCTTCTACAGGGGTTTCAGCTTTAGTTTGTTCTATGGGGGTTTCTGCTTTAGTCTCCTCCACAGGAGTTTCTGCTTTTGTTTCCACTACTGGGATAGCTGCCTTAATCTCTTCGACAGGAGATGCTACTTTTTCTTCCACAGGAGATGCTACTTTTTCTTCAACAGGGGATGCTATTTTTTCTTCAACAGGGGATGCTACTTTTTCTTCAACAGGGGATGCTACTTTTTCTTCAACAGGCGATGCTACTTTCTCTTCTACAGGGGATGCTATATTTTCTTCTACAACAGGGGATGTTACCTTTTTTTCTACAACAGGAGATGCAACTTTTTCCTCTACAACGGGAGATGCAACTTTTTCCTCTACAACGGGAGATGCAACTTTTTCCTCTACAACGGGAGATGCAACTTTTTCCTCTACAACGGGAGATGCAACTTTTTCCTCTACAACGGGAGATGCAACTTTTTCCTCGACAACGGGGGATGCAACTTTTTCTTCTACAACAGGGGATGCAACTTTTTCTTCTACAACGGGGGATGCAATTTTTTCTTCAACAGGGGATGAAACTTTTTCTTCAATAGGAGCAGCTGCTACTTTTTCTTCAACAACAGGGGATGCAACTTTTTCTTCAATAGGAGAAGCTGCTTTAGTTTCTACAGGTGTTTGTGGCTTTGCTTCCACAGTTGCATCTGGTTTCACTTCCACAGGGGTCTCTGGCTTTGTTTCTACAGGCGTTTCTATCTTAGTTTCAGCAGCAGACTCAATTTTAGCTTCAACTTGTGTCTTTTCCTTTGATTCTTCGGCAACAGGTGATGCCTCACTAGTGGGTGACTGAACCTCAGATATGACAGCAACACTTGGTGCTTCTTTACCTGGACTATCCTGAACTATGTCAGTTGGTGCATCGCCAG
Organism: Parasteatoda lunata; assembly: GCA_949128135.1. Lineage (NCBI taxonomy): Eukaryota > Metazoa > Arthropoda > Arachnida > Araneae > Theridiidae > Parasteatoda > Parasteatoda lunata. The sequence continues at coordinate 22,191,132 of OX421977.1, read as the reverse complement.
ATGTTGCACTTTGAGTCTCTTCCTTTTTAACTTCAGTTTCTTCTGCACTTTTAGTTCCATTTTCAGTAATTGCAATGTCATCCTTTTTCTCCTAAAAGAAAGCAAAAAGTTTAATTTATAATGTTGTGTTCAACTGACAAGTGATTCATTAGATACAAATATACAACTAATAATTGAAATTCTAAATAGTAAAAGCTATCTCTAATTCAAATTGTTTATAAAATATCAGTTGTAATACGATATATAAGATCAAATATGAACATCCAAATATGAATATTTTTAAATTATAGATATACATACAGCTTAAATCTACATAATTTTTTATGATTGAAATTACCAAAAGTATCATATTGTTAGATAAAAAGAAGTTTAGGTATGAAATAAAATTTAAATTCACAACTAGAAGATTTCTTATATGAAAAAAAAAAATTTTATTAATAATTTTTTTGCCTAAAATACAAAAACTTTTCTGGTGATTAACAACAAAGTTAGGGGTTTACAATAACATGATATGCAACACAAAATAATTAAAAAAAAACAAAAATGATTTAAAAGATATTTTCCAATATTGCATCTTTGCAAAATTAAAATAATATTTAAACAAATTGTAGGTTAATAGTGAGAAAACTGTAGCACAAAAAAAAATTAAGTTAAAATTTAGCACTTTAACTCAGCAATTATCAAACAGTTAAATATTTATCTAATATTTCAGTTATAAACGTGACCAATTACAACTGAAAATGCTGAAAAAGATGTAAATTTTTAATTGCATTTAAATTTTCATCTCTATATAGCGATTTTTTTTAAAAATAATTACTGAATTAAGTATAAATTGAAAAACTGAATAATAATTATTGGAACAGGTGATAGTTTTCAATTGAGAAAAATATTCCTTTGCAACTACTATTAATCTACATTTTAAGAGGCACAGATATACACAAGGGTGGGTTTTAGGGGTTCTTTATTCTCCCAAACTATAATAAATGGTAGAAAAAGTTCAATTAAAGAATGTATTATATCTACTATGGTATAATTATAAGAAAATGGTAGTTTACAAGCATAATTATCTAAAACTTGTAATAAGTTCAACAGTAATATGCAGCAGGATAAGTAATTAATACCGAACCACCCCCACCAAAAATTCCTCCTTAAAGCCTTTCCAAACATAGTTCTTAAAATTTGAAAAACATGATTCTTAAAATTTCATGTGAAAAACATAACTCTTAAAATTTGAATAAATTATTTTTAACATTTACTTACTAAACCATATCAATCAAAATTGAAAATATTTTATAATTAGTCTAGATAAAAGGTCGCAGATAGCAACCAAGGTAAGATCTAATTTTCCAAAATTAATCCAGACAACTCAACCAAAATAAATAACAGGTTATTGTATAACTGCAAATATTAATATTTGATGCAAATTATTATTGAGAAAGGAAAACTAACGTTTTCTTCATTTTAACCACTAAACTGAAACTTTTATTTTCTTATTGTTATTTTGCATTTTTTCTTTAATATATCGAAAAATTAAACAATACTTTAATTTTTCTGTAATTTTTTTTTAATAGTAACAGAAGCATTTACAAAAATTTTATTTTTTGAAAAACGTAAATTTTATTTTTAAAAAAAGAAAAAATATTTATATTAGAAATAATCTACGGCTAAGAAAAAGTTAATTTAACAATAAAATAAATATGTGACAAAATTTAATGAAACATACTAACTTGAAAGAACTGTAAAAATATTTGGGAAGGCAAAATACACTTAATGTATGAAATATGTGAAATGTTAAGGGAACTCTCCTATCACGTGAATCTTTCTCCAAAAAATTGATGGATCAAAATTTTGACTGGAAACATTGGCAATCTAAAAATTCTGTCTTCCAAAGCCTTTTACTACTTTAATGCACTTTTTATCATGAAACGATTTTCGAAAATAAATAAATAAATAATGGGGAAAAGTGGCCGGTTGTTTTATTAGTTTGAGTCGCCAAATTGTTTTTTTTTTGTCGATTTGCCACGTGTCGAGTAATTATTTTCAGGTCCATCATCAACTCAATAATTAAAAGAAATAAAACTATTTATAAGAAGTAAATATAAATAAATCCAATTAATTTCGTTTTAATAGGTACTCTGTTTGACATTTAATAAAATCGATTTATAATGAACACAAACATGCTTATCACTTCTGAAAACAATGTCTTTTGAAAACAAATGCTGTTCCGGGGAGTTAATAATCTAAGAAAAGTTCACTAACTTAACTTTTCAACGTCTATTCTTTCGTTAAAAAAGAAGAAAAAAAACTCCTGCAAAACTTATAGTTTATTTAGTTATAACTTAGTTACTCATTTTCTTCTTAAAAGTATCATAAAACATAAGAAATGCGGTCTAAAATTAATTGCTTCACAATACGACACCAAGTCTTCGTTTTAAAATTAAAAAAGGATAAGCAAAGTATACACATAAGACTAGCCGAATACCCGTTCCTCTTAGAGCTAACAAACCAGTATTTTGTTGGCGTCAGGGTAGCGTCAACTTAACGCTGACGCCCAGATAAGGCGCTTGTCCTAAGAAACCAGGCCTTTACGGTTTGAAGAAGAAGAAAAAAAAATATATATATATATATAGTATTGAACAACATTAAGATATCATATAAGAAATTAAAAGACATACTAACACAATAAAGCTAAAACAATTCCATTTTTCTTAATATCATATTTTGTCTTTTTCGACGACTTTACATTATTAGATTAAGCAAAACACGTTTTTAGTAGTTCATCTCATGAATTATCAACGATCAAGCAATTTTCTCCAATTGGTATTTTTTGAGGGACCGTAAAGTATCCACATCAAAACTGTACAGAATTGAAGCAATTTTAACAGGTACCACATAAAGTAATATAATAATTCATTGTCCCTATATTAGTATATTTGAATTTGGAACATTTTAAAACGGCACAAATTACGATAATATTAGTAGCGCCTATTACCGAAACTAATTAATTAAGCTTCATTGGTGTCAACAACAGTATGACGATTTTTTACGCTTCTCTTAAAAGTACCATTTCAGTCCATAGTTTATCGTTTTTACTTCATTTGGTAGCTATTCAAAAAACTAATTAAGCATCATTGGCGTCAACAACAGTATGACGATTTTTTACGCTTCTCTTAAAAGTACCATTTCAGTCCATAGTTTATCGTTTTTACTTCATTTGGTAGCTATTCAAAAAACTAATTAAGCATCATTGGCGTCAACAACAGTATGACGATTTTTTACGCTTCTCTTAAAAGTACCATTTCAGTCCATAGTTTATCGTTTTTACTTCATTTGGTAGCTATTCAAAAAACTAATTAAGCATCATTGGCGTCAATTAATGGCAATTTTTTTTCGATTCCCCTAAACCAGGGATAGGCAAACTTTTTTGGTCAAGGGCAAAAAAATCGAGAGTAAAAAATTTTGGAGGGCCAAATAAAAACTTCAAAATTGAGGGGGGGGGGATATATATATATATACAAATTTTAATTTAAATATTTAATGAGATGAATGAAATTGGGATTTCATTTTTAAAAGTTCCTTATATTGAGATTCGAAGTGAGGTGTGCTTATTTTAAGGAACGAGGCTAAACGCTTGTCTGTTAGTCTGCTTCTAAAAAAAAAATTTCTAAGGTTCATAGTTGAAAACTCTTGTTCACATATATAAGATAAAGCAAACATAGCACTGATTTTCTGGGCATGAAATAAAAATTTTTGGAAAGTAGCTTTTTGTAATGATTTGTAAAACTCAAACTTTGTCATATTTAGAAACAACTGCTTCAGATGATTGTTAGATTGCCCGCTCGTTGGAGCTTAAAATGCGCAGTCCTATATAAGATTCCATAAGTCTGCTCCTCGACAAAGACAAACGCTAGTTGGAGCTAATCTACGGCTATTCTATAAAGAACTTCTGCTTTCAACATTTTACCAATTGAAGTTGTCTATGCTAACTATTTCCATCAATTTATGTTTTGCAGAACAAAAATAAAGAAAGTAAAAAGGTCATCAGTAATTTCTTAAAAAAGAAAGAACAGAAATAGCTTTAAACCAAGTCGACAAGAAAATGGATGTATATTGTTTATATTGGCCACGGATCGGCAAGTTAAAATTCTATCCGTGGGCCGGATAAAACCTTCCGACGGGCCGTAGTTTGCCCATTCCTGCCCTAAACGAATAAGTATAATATGTCCCTTAAACTTAGCATTTTAATACATAAATTGTTTTCTATTTTATTTCAATTAGAACTTATTACTTAAAAATTAATTAAACATCATAGACGTCAATGTGTAATAAAATCAGATTATAATAAAGACTAACATGCACAATTTATCAATCAGTTTTGCTTTTCAGTGCATAACTATAAATAAAATAAACACGTGGAAATACTAATTTGGTGACGTAGTCCTCAAATGTTACCATGTTCACGCTCATCATTGAATTTATCTGACATAATGAATAAAAATAAATTAGATAATTAAGAGCAGGCAAATAACTATCTTTTTATTTATGAAAGCTATAAGTTAGAAAACATCACTTATGTTATCGTTAAAATATTTATTTAAACAGAATCGTCTGTAATTTAATTTATATGAATGAGTGAATTCTAAACCAATAAGAAAATACTATTTTTCAAACGTCTCTCAAAAATATTTAATTTAAATTTTTAAAAGATATTTAGTGGATATTTAGTCAGGAGCTAAAATTACCCCTTTCACCCACTCTCCAAAAATCAGGACGTCAGCACAAACGGTTCTGGAATTATAAGTGAGAAAGACACAGAAATTCTTCCTTTTAATATTATAGAACAGGGGTTTCCAACTGGCGGCCCGTGAAGCCTTTTTTGTGGCCCGCGAACTAAAATATATTAGTTGTTATTTTTTTGCGGACAATTTTCGTAAAAAATCTATATGGGTTTTACATACTTTTCTCGTTAATAAAAGAATTTCTGTGAAATTTAACATACCAACGGTGCAAAAAAATTTATTTCTCAGGTTTTGCATCCAAGAAAATATTTATTCAAATACAAAAATAATCGTGTATGTTGCTCTTTTTTATTTCACTTTTTTTTTTGTATTTTGTGAATATAATTTAGCATGTGCGTATCAGAAATTTTCTCGAAGAAATTTTTAGATTTAACTTTTTGAAACCACTTATTTTGGACGAAAATATTTACACACACACATCTGTAAATTTAAAATTTAAAATGTAAATATCTATTTTCTGGTGGTTGCAGCAGACAAACCTCAATTTTCTCATTGAATATTTTGTGTGCTACTGTGTAAGTTTTAATACCAACCTTTTTAAAGTTTTATATCTTAACAATTAGATATCTGTTGCACATTAACTGTTTAATACATGGGTGCACATTAAAGTTATTATAGCCCGAATTTTTATTATTTATTTAATACTTTTAAAAATATTATTAATAACAATTAAATATTTTTAAAAACCTACTTCTTATTTTAATTTGTAATTCAATACTTTTGTTTTGTACAACTTGGTAAAAATCTGACAGTAATATTTAATGTTTCTTCAAACATAAAAGAGTTCTACATAAAATTTTGATAAAGTTGCGACCCGTCATTTGATTTGTGTTTTTAATTGTGGTTCCCGACCTCATATAAGTTGGAAACCTCTGTTATAGAAGATAACTAATTATTAAAAAAAAAAGTTTCATAGTTATTTCAGATAAATTTTAATAGAACCGATCTATAACTATAACAAAATCGATTCATGCTTAAAATTCCATCATTATTGTTTCAGTGAATAATACTAAAGACTGACATACTTACCATTTCTGAAATCTCTAAGCTATGCCTTATAAAAAAATTAAAAAAAACTATTCCATGGGGCAACAATTTGAAAACAGTTCACAGATCTAAATATATCGACGTTTATTATTTCAGTAAAAAGGAGGCGAAAATAACTTAGTATTATTAGTTTAGCTAATAAGTAAAACTATTAGTTTATTTAATACTATTTCTGTTAACAATTAAGTTTCTTCTTTTTTTCTTAAAAGTATCATACAACACAAGAAATGTGGCTTGCAATTAATTGTTCCACAATGAGACAACAAGCATTTATTTTAAATTTACTAAAGGATAAATGAAACTTGTATTTAAAAAATAAATCTCCTGAAAATAACTAAAGATGTAAAAAAAAAAAAAAAAAAAAAAAAATAGTTCTTTTAAAAATTTTTTTTAATAAAAATCGATCCATTTTAAATTTTCCCATAACTGTTTCGGTAGATTACAAAATCAATTCACACTAAAATTCTATCATCATTGTTTCAGTCAATTTTACTAAAATCGATTCAAGTCATAATTCCTTCTTTACTGTTTCAGTAAATAATAAAATAGATTCCTACTTAACTCCCATCATCATTGTTTTACTAAATATTAATAAAAATATATTCAAACTAAAGACTAATATGCTTACCATATCGGAAGTTTGGTAACTATGCCTTAAAAAACAAACGTCGTTCTAGGGAATAAAAATCTATGAGCTGTTGACTGATCTAAAGATCTAAACGTTTATGAATTAGGCACCCCAAAGAAAAACTCTCCTTCCGCAAAAGTTGAACTCCCACGAAAAGTGACGTCACAAACAACATGGAACTTTCATCCAACGAAAAGAAGGAATGGATGGGGGCAGGGATTCACACCCCCAGTAAATTCTTTTTTTCTGAGCGTGTTTACAAGAAATTATTAGATAGAGATCTACGCATTTAAAATAAATGATTGAGTGTTAATTTTAGAGAGAGAGAGAAAAGGGGGGGCTCCAACGACGCAGCACACGTGAAATTTGAGTAGAAAAAAAACGCAATGAATATTTTCCTTAAAAAAGTCAGGAAAAGAAGATTTATTAAATGTGTACCGATAGTTTTCATAGTTTGTGGAATGTACTCTATAGATTAAGCCTAATTTTAATGCATCGAGAAAGCTAATGTGGAAGATGAGCATTTTTATTGGAGTGTTTTTTTCCCTCCTTGCCTTACGAATAAAAAATACGAAATTCTAGTAATACGAAAAGCAAGATGTCTAGACATAATTATATTATGTTTACAATTGAGATGCGTTAAAACTTGTAACGAGCGAAACTTACAATAAACAATACAGTAAAGAAGTAATTATTTGTTTTCCAAAACACAATATTGTCGAAGTTCTGGTGCTAACATGCATATACTTCAGCGCTTAATTATTATGCCTGGTTGGATATCTTGTAACGCGCGTCAGATATTTAAAAAGGTTTACGAATTTAAATTTAGAAAAAAAAAAAATATATCGCATTATTTTCCAAAAAGAACATGGACGAAGTTATGGCACTAAATATTTGAAATTTTGGTACTTTGGTATCGGAAAATTATAAATATATTTCAGTGCGTTATTATCATTACGTAATAAGACTGATAGCTTGTAATGTGTGTTTTAAACTTAAAATTTTTAAAAGCAATAACCGCAAAACAAAGTTCAATAATGAAAATACTGAATTATACCACAGAAATAATTGAGACTTTCTTTAGAATTTAGGAAAGATTTTACATCCTATCTCGTGGTCTAAAAACAAAAACATTGGCGAATTACTACCAAGTGTCTTCCCATTGATATTCACGTTTGAAATCTTTTATAAAATGTCGTTTTTTAAACACGTTGCGTCATGGGTCATGATGTATTCTCGTATAAAAAGAGACGGGAAAATCATTTCATTATTTACCGCATCTTATAGAAAATAAAAAAAGCACCTGCAACTAGCACAATTAAATTAACAGCATAGATCCAAAATTTCGTTTACATTAATAATATCAACGATTTAAAAAAAAAAACATCTAACATTCTATGACTTTCCGGAAACTTGGCTAAAGCAACCAGAATATATGGTTTTAGATCTTGATAGGGGAAAAAATGGACAAATACATTTTTTCGGATATTAAATTAAACTAACTATAGATAGGAATAATTAATATTCATGTAATTTGGTTTCAACCTCTTTACTCATTAGATTTCTCAAAATCATATTCCGCGAATCGTAATTGAGTTGATTGTTATGATTTCCACCAACGAAAATATTATTCTTAACGTTTTTATAATACTAGTGAACAAAAAAAACCTTTTTTTCTCCAGTTCTTAACAGCATATCCCAGAAAATTATTGCATATCAACAGTAACATAACAATACTTCATCCAGTGTATTTGTGACAGATTCCAGACTTAGAGGGTGGGGGGATGTAAGTGTTGTGAGTCATCATTTGGGGCAAGGGATATTTACTGCTTAAGCAGGGTATATTTCCAAATAACAGAAAATAGAATACTGATACAAAACAATATGAATGAGATATTCTATAATTTCTATTTTACATATAACCTAGTATATTATATCATTAGTTAAGTTACAGGGGTAATTGTGATACAATGTGAAAAAACCTGAAAATTTTTTGTGCAAAAAATCAATATCGAGATGTCAGGTAGCCCCGCCCACTTAAGGAGTATTGCTTATATTTCTGTATAATATTGAGTAATAATCAATACTTTTGTATGTTTCTATTGTTTTATCATCTAATTAAATAATGCAAAAAGAATAAATCAAAAAAAGAATAGTTTAACTTAAAAGAATAGAAATTTAAAAATTTGCCTACTGTTTTCAACATATTTTCAAAACTATTGTTTATCATGTTACCAGCTGCATAAATACTTGAAACTTTGAAAATAATCTTTTTTTTATATAAAAATTAATGTCCGATGGCTTATTGACTTGAAAAAATATTCTATACATATGAAATTGACAGTGGGCTGGGGTACCCGACACTCCCCTATATGTTTCATATTTAACATAATTTTTCGAATTAAGATTTATAATTAAATTGCCTATCAATGAAAAATATTAAACCTTTAGAGTGTAGTTAAAGAACTTAGAAGAATCGCGATATTGGGTAATAAAATTGCGTGAATATGAATCGCGATGCATGATCGTGTGAATATGAATCACAATGCGTTGCTTTTAAATCACGTATAAATACGAAAATCAATGTTAGATATTACACTGCACTAAATTTTTAAGCTCGCGAGAATATAATTCTCGACACTGGAATTTAAAAATTTGTGAATACGAATCTGGATAATGTTTTTTTAGACGCGTAAATACTAATAGCGCTATTGGATTTTTAAATCTCGTTGATGTTAATCGCGACAATACATTTATATGACTTTTATATTGCGTCAATACGAATTGCAACATATAACTTAAATGAAGTAAATAGAAAACTCGATGTTTGATATTAAAATCCTGGGAATAAGAAACGCAATGGTGACGTTTTTCGGCGCAGTTCCAAATATTCAAAATGGCGAAAATTCGCTAAACCAATTGAATAAAATTGGCGGATTTACGCCAGCTGGCGGAAGAATTATATGTATTTTAAAAGTCTCATTAACGTCATTTCGCCAAAAATTCAAAATTTAAATTTTAGAATCCGGAACTCCGGGTAAATTTCGTTGGGTAATGAGGGTCTTGAGAAACGCGGAATTCCGCGATATTCGAGATATTTTTTGACTTATGAATATATTATATTTTTAAGCACTCATCATATATGAGCTTGGGCTTATTTTTGGAAGACCAAATCTATCCAAGATTATTCAGGTAACGATGCCCTTCAATCGGATGTTTAAGAGAGGGGAAAAAGTATTCCTGAAATCTCATTTGGGTGATTGGTAAATTCTATCTTAGTTCATTTTGAGATACAGGTTTGGTAAGGATGGTTCTAACCAGCATTTGAGTAAAATGGAAAGGAAAAAAAACTCCCACGGTTAGCCTGACGGCATGGGGGACTCAAACCCATGGTTCGTCGTTCGCTGAAGATACTTTACGTCAGCCCTGTGGTTCGTGCGAGCACGGAGCGGAATTTGTATCCACCAGTCATCGCTGCTATTCGAACCTGAGTCACTTCATTGGGATGCCAGGGCTCTACCCCCTGAGAAATTTATTCAGTCGGGGTTCCGCCAAAGAAAGTCAATCATTTCGAGTTCTATAGTCAAGAAAAGGGGGACACGCTGGGGTAGATAGTAATAATCTCATCACTTATTCGTGTATCCTGTGTTTTTGCGGTTAGTATACATGCAGTCATGTGGGCTCCGAATCATTCCCTACTTTTAATATCCCTAAGAATTCAAGATAAAGGGAAAAAACCATCAAAGCTCTTAAAAAACCACAAAAATTTTCATACCCATCCTGAAATCTGAAGCAAGCCGAGAGTTAAATTTAGCCAACAAAGATGCATATGGCCCCTTCCACTTTCGAATTCCAGACACTCTTAGTGTTGCCACCCCCACCCCCCAGATGGGGTCCCAGACAGCCTTATATATTTATTTAGCGCAGGATATGTCACCCCAAAAGGAAACTTCTATGGAAAAAGGCTTAGTCACCATATAAGCATGGGAGAAATTACTTTTTTCCCTCCTCTTAACAGGGAATAAAATATTATTTACAAATCAAAGAAAAATGATGTTATAAAACCCTATCTTGGTACTTAAAATTTAAACTGTTTTTTCTGGAAGGTAGCGATTCTATGATACTCAATACTTTTTTTTGTGTTATAAAAATTAAATTAACATAATATATATAGAATACTATAAATATATTCCAATGAACTACATTTCATTTATATTTATGACTTCTGCTCACACCATTTCATTTAGCATGTCAACATTTTCATAAACTGGAAATTTTTTTAAAATGTCAAACATAATTTGCTAACTAACTGAGGTAATTAGTTAACCAATTGACTCAGCAAACCAAAAAAAAAAAAAAAAAAAAAAAAAAAAAAAAAAAAAAATTTTTTTTTTTTAATATATTATATACAAAATACTATTAAATTATATTTCATTTGCATTTATAACTTCTGCTCACATCATTTTATTTGGCATGTCAACATTTTTATAGAGGGAAATTTTACTAACATGTTTTGCCCATTAACTAATTATTTCAAAAGCTAGCAACAAAAAAAAACTTTTTCTAATATATTAGACATAATAGTAAAAATAAATTTCAATGAACAATATTCCCTTTACATTTATTACTTCTGCACACACCTTGTTATTTGGCATGTCAACAAGTTCATTCATAAAAATGACATTTTTTTAAAGTACCACCAAACATGTTTTGCACATAAGCTTATTAGTTTAAAAGTTAGCGGGAAAAAAAGGTTTGTTGGTTCATACGGCTGTTGACTTAAAGATCATGCTACCAGATAATTGAGAATGTTTGGGCAATTTAGTTCTGCTAAAGGTTACATCACACTGTTCGTTAGTATTATTTCGGGGTAGGTATTTTTTTAAACAAATTTTTGGAATATTAAAGTTGGCATGAAAAAAAATAAAATCCTTATTAAAATAATTCAATTACATTTGAAATTAATATGATAGAGGTAAAATAAACTAACTACTGAAACTTAAGACAGACGTTCAGTAACTCAATACCAATAATGATACTTCCTTATACTTGGAAGCCCGTTATGTTGACCACTTGTGTAAAGAAGATCAAATACTTGTTCCACAAGTGGTCAACTTTAAACCAAAAAGACGTCTAAAAGTATACGTTTAAAAGTATACATATATAAAGGACTACGTCTAAGTATACGTAAATAAGATGAAATAAAGTCAAATTGTATACCAAGAGCTTGGGGCAATACAGTGATAAGCCACACATTTTTACAGTGAATTGTCTCTTAGTAATGTTTCCAGATAGGTACTTTTTAAAATTTGTTATCATTTCGACGAGATAACACCACATCTTATTAGATATCGCGATGTTTTCCACCAAAAAATGCTCTATTAAATAATTTGAAAATGGACCTTATTGTAGTGCCCATAGTTCATCATTTGTAACAAAATAACGAAAATCTTTAGGGTAAAAAAAAAAAAAATTTTTTTTTTAATGGATCAGAAGATTCAGAACGATAGTTGTAATTAAAAACAAGTTTTTAGAAATCTACTTTTATTTCATGACGTCGAAATAAATCTTAAGGTTATAAAAAGTCCATGAATATGATCATCGCTGGAGCAAGGGGAAGAAAAAAAAAATCAGGGACTTCGATATGTTTAAAAATAAACTGCCTTCGTACATCGCTCATTTTACGTTTTGCATACGAGAAAATACAAAAAGTTTTATTATTGAAAATAAGTCTGAAAATTTCAAGGGTACTTTAAAATTAGAAACTGCGGGATGATAACTGGGGGGGGGGGGGGGTAAGTCTCTCTTGGCAGTGGTTTTAAATCTCGGGCGCCAATTAATGATTTTTACATTGAAATTTTTTTTAAAAAAGAACACAGAATCCTGGAAACCATCAAGTAAACTTTTTTGATTCAACAAAACATTTCAGAATAATACGGAAACCTTAATAAATGTTATTTATTATTTTAAGTGTTTTTAATACCCATATATAGCTGATTTTATTTTATTTTATAACCGTCTTTGAACAGCCGATCCAATTTTAGGGTTTACGACTACTAATGTTCAACTTCGTAGCCTTGTAATTTTGAACCCAATCTAGAAGACAAGAGAACTCCTGGATCAACTACTCGGAGAAATTTGCCTTCGTGGAGGACTTTTTGATGGAACTAACCCGCATTTGCGTAACATGGAGGAAGGCCACGGTTAGCCTGACGGCAAGGGGACTAACTCATGACCCGTCTACCACTGAGGATATTTCACGTCAGTACTGTGGTCGGTGCAAGCCGGATGCGGAATTCGTATCGACCAGCCATCGATGGGATCGAACCCCAGAGTTTTCCCGCAGTATCGGATATTTGTATAAAAAGAAATTTGTTTTGTAAACCAACGTTTAATGATTAAAATGTAACTTAAGATCATCGATCTATTTCAGTACAACAACGAGGAGTAACTTAGAGCAGCGTTTCCAAATGTTTTTCGCCAACGGAATCCTTTCGGTGAAACCTGACTTTATAAATAAAGTGTATTTAGGTAATTGTGAATGTTAAAACCTATAGAATTTTTGCCGTTATTAGAAAAACATATTTCCTTACTAAACTATTTAATTATTTTTTTATTATTTTGATTTGAAACGCACGTTTGGATATACTAATGCAATATTTTATAAATGCTTGTTTGTTTGTTTTTTATAAATACATAATTTGTTCACTAAATTGTTATTAGAAACCATTTCTTTTAAAAATCCCACTTCTATTTCATTGGAATTTTATTTGAAATAATTTCATAAAAGCAACCGAAAGATTAAATAAATTATAGGTTGGATCTAAATATAACACTTGTATTATAAAAATACTAACTCGCAGAACAGCTTTAATTCTTCCTTGGAACCCTAGCGGACCGCCAGTTAGGAACACAGTTTGAGAACCGCCAAATTAAAGATCGCAGTGATAATTGAATTTGACGTATAGAATAAATACAGTAAAGTCGATCAGAGATCTACTATAAAAAAGAAACTTGCAGCTAACACTCAACAAAACACAAACTTAGGAAGTAAGTTTTAACGTCCGGCTTCCGCCATCACAAGGTCAAATTTAAAAAAAAAAAAAATTTATATACGGAAAATATGATTTTCATGATTTTTATTAATAAAGATTTAGATTAATAATTAAAAATCAGATTAATCACAAATTTTTGGTGTCAATTAAGTATTTATTTTTATAATAATTAATTTGCGCATTGAAGGGAAATTTTTTATTCGTCAACATTAAAAATGGCGACCTTTAGGCTAGTTCGTTTCTTAACCTTTTGACGCCGAATTTTAATTAGACATCTTTTTTATTATTTTGCATTAATTCAGGTCAAAAATATATAAGTTAAATATATTAGGCATTTTAATAATTTATGGTTATGAAATGCAGCATAAAGCAACCTTGTTTTTCTGCGTTAAAGGTATTAACTATGAAAAGAATGCAACAGGAATAACGCTTTTAAAATTCCATTTATCTTTAAACAAAAAGTCAAATATGTAATAGAAATAACGCAATTAATTTCTTGTTTGTCATTAGCCTACTATTAGCTTTTTTTTCTCTTCAAATTAATTGAATGCGTATTTACATGGCAAGCTTACTGTAAATATTGTGCAATTTTGCCTGAGTCTCCCACGCTTTACCAAACTAATTCTGAATTTTTTTCAACGAATTAAAACCAGAAAAACAAACGACTTTAAAATGTGTAAATATTTGTTCTACTCCATTACAATTGTTTACGAAATATTCCAAATTTACTCCAATCAAACGCCTCTTTGGTGCGAACCGCCAAATATCTTAAGTCATAGGACAAAAACTGCCTTTCTTACCTCTGTGTAGGTAAAGTCGTCTCATTCTTGCGTCAATTAAAGAAAAACGATGATAGATTTTTTTTTAAATGTAATTTCAAGGTAATTCCACGAAGCTACCGAGCAAAAACTAAAACGAAAAAAACTGAAAAATGCCAAAGCATTTCTGAAACGTAAAAAAATAAACTAGGATTTCGCTTCCAGAAATCCTGCGACACAGTTTTCGTTCGGTTATTCAAGGACTTTTAAATCTCGTGATGTTGGCAAGGTATCGACGTAAACACACCTTGGGGGCAGAAGAAGAAATACGACGCTTAAAAGACGTCACGAGTTGTAGAATATTAGCAAGGGTTAAATAGATAATTTGGATATCAAAATATCACGGTATTCGATATGGGTATTGGATGATTAAATTCACCAATACGCAAACTTGGGCTCAATAATCAATAGATCTTTGCGATAATTCGACACGAAAAGGTAAAGTAATCGCAATCATTTGAAGAAAGCTTCAGAACACCTTGAAAAATAATGATATTCGAGATCGAAACAAGTATAAATTGCTAGTTTAATGATAAAAACGTGACGTAAACAAGTCAAAAATATATTATTTCCTGCGTTGTTAAATTTGATCTCACAAAAAAGTAGCTAATAATTAAAAAAAATTGAATAATTATAAAATTAAAAGACATATAGTAGTTTAAATTAGCCACTTTTAAAGATATTCTCGATTGATTTTCGTAAATTTAAAAAACGTTCTGAATCTATTTTAAAAAACAGAAATATGTTTATTTTCTTTGTAGAAACGTAATTTGATGAAAACGATTTCATAAAATACTAATTAGCCAATATTTTCTTCAGATTAATATTAACTTTTATGCAATTTATTGTTGTTGATTGTTGTGTGATTGTTGGGAGAGGAAATTATCTATAAAAAAAAAATTTTTTTTTTTTCACCGTGCAGTTTTTTTTTTCCCTCCCAAAAGTAACATTTACCCAAAGTACTTTGTACCCAAAAGTAACATTTAAAAAATTTTAGACAGAAAAATTTTTTTTTTATAGAATAAATGTTTTTCCCATCAAAACATAAACGAATATATAAAAAGCATATTTCTCCTTTTTCACACTTTTTCACTTTTTTTTCACACATCAAATTATTAAAAAAAAAAAAAAAAAAAAAAAAAAAAAAAAAAAACTAAATTCGCAAAATATACGGTAATAACTGAAAAAAGATTGAATGTAAAATCACGCGTACTTCGACGAAATATCACGCTACGAGATATAAGTCTTGTATTGATTGAAAAAACGATAGAATTATCGCTTTAAATAGTGAATATTTAAGCGCGAGAATTGGATTATCCGTATAATAACAATATCGGGATTTTAAAGAATCAGGTGAAAATCAACAGCAATAACTGCCAAAAAGAAAACCGATCGAAACGCCGCATGGATTTCGCGCAAATCGAGCGCGTCAAAAAGTAATTACGCAATATATTTGGTCTATCATCAACTCTTTGTAAATGGGATAATAGTTCAACTAATAGCCAGAAAAAACATGTCTCCATAAATATTAAGAACATAATAATGAAGAGGAAAAAATAAACTCATTTTATTTGCTAGATAATACTAAGAAAGAAACTTTTTACAATGTATTTTGTCCTATTCAGAACAATCTGTAAAAGTGCTTTCACTGCCGATTTACTGCTATTGCAGAAAAAGCTCATCTGGTAATATATTTCAAGTTCATAGAAATTGAACAAAAAATAGGAGGAAAAAAAAAATCTATTTTTCATTATTATTATTACTAAATAAAGCAAACCATTTAAGATAGATAGCGACAAATAATAATGATGGCCCACTTTAAAAGGGACAAGTTTTGAGAAAAATTTGATTTAATTCATTAAGATTTATTTAAAGGGTTATACACAGAATTATTTAAACGGTACAATAAAATCGTGAAATGAAAGATTTCATTTAAATAGTACAAAAGTGGAAAATTACTGAAGTAGTTTTACTATTAATGCTACAGAATAAACGTTTAAAGTAATATTTCAAAGATAATTTTCAACAAGATGTATTTAACCGTATAAAGAATAAGAATCAAAACTTGGAAAGCATTTGAAAAGACAAGATGATTAAAAATATTCCGAACTACTGCTTAATTGTAATAAAAAATAAATAAATAAAAATAAAAAAAAACGATTTACTATATTTAATAATATAAATATTTACGAAACTTGATCAACTGTATAAGCAGAACCATTGTTATCATGCATTAAAACTTAAGAAAAAAAAATTATTTAAAAAATCGATAGATAAATTTAAAAATCTTGTTTTTTCCATATCATGTTATTTTCATGCATACGGCAATTATGAAAAGAAAAAAAAACAGATAAATAAGTAAATTCTACGCTAAAAAATGTATTGATGACGTCAACAAATTAAAAAAAAAAAAAAAAAAAAAAAAAGAAAGGACTGATAATCTTAAAATTCCATGTTGAGCAACTGAAGTAAATTTTACGCTTAATCTTAAAATAACAGTAAGTTTAACTTGTAACGAACATTTTGTTTAAAAAATAAGATAAGGAAAAAAAAGGCATTCAGCTAAGAATAGTTAAAGAGCAGGAATGAGCAAACTTATTTATGTTATGAATACAGCTTTTAAAAGTTATATATAACTAACTTAAAATACATTTTTTTGTTCGAAAGTATGTGTGTGGGCAATTAGGTAAGCTTCTGAAAACCTAAATTGTCTATTTTTGGAGTTAATTCAATACAAAATAAAAATCAAATGAATTATGCTTTATTTTACTCTTTGTTAAGAAAAATATCAACAATCCTATATTTTCAAAAATCCATTTAAAAAAAAAAAAACTGTCGTGTTTTTGCCCGAAGTTTCAATTAAATGCGCGGAGCAAAATGGTTATTTTTAGTGTTAAAAAATTTTTACAAATTTTCAAATTGATTTAGTACGCATTTTCTTTTTTCTTCTTTTTAAAGGTAACACGTTAAAAATGAGGTTTCATTGTATAACATTGAAAAAACACATTATGTTATGTCCAATTCCAGCTAAACGCACATTGAGTTTTAACTATTTTCAGAAGCGTATTTTCAGTTATGTTGTACTAGACCAGAGGTCGCCAAAGTGGTCTATATAGACCCCCAGGGGTCTATTTAACAAAAGCGGGGGTCGATCTGAATCGGAAGATTCGATTGGGGTCAAAGAAAAAACAGTTCTTAATACGCAAATCACACATACCTAATTGAGTATGTGAAATTTGTGAATTTTTTTATAATTGACTTAATATCAGTTTCTTTATAGAACATAAATTAATAAACGTATATTTATTCGGGTGAAACAAGTATTTACGTACCAGAGCGCAGTGGCACGAACTCTGCACTTCTGGTTTATAAATCATATGCATATATGCTCTTGTCCAAATGTCACGTGTGACGAGCATTGACGTTACAAACGCAAATATCATACGCAGTTTCAGCTATCTTTGCTAACTGTGAACAGTGTATATGTATTAGTGTATAAGCATTTTAATATGTATTAGTACAACCCGTGACAAAACTATAGCACACTTTGTATTTTTGAATATACTATTACTTTAATTATTTAAATGTACTAATTAACTTGAATAACTAATTAATTAATTAATTAAATGTACTATTACTTTAATAAATGTTTAAAATCATAAAATAAATGCACAAACACAGTATCTAATAGAGTTTTATTTTAATTAACAAAAAATTACTTTTATGGGGGTCGATGGAGATTTTCGAAAAATTATATAGGGGTCGATGATCAAAAAAGCTTGGCGACCCCTGTACTAGACATTCATTTTTGTCCAAAATAAAAAAAATTAACGATGATATGTTGTACAGACAATCGAAGTAAATGCACTTCAAATTTAATATGGTGACATAGCTTAGAAAAAGATCTGTCACAGCTAATTAAAAAATTTCCAGAGAAGGCTGGGGTTCACCCATAGACGTCAAACTAATGAAGCTTTTAACATTTAAAATCTGTAAATGCATTCAGAAAGAACTTGCGTGCATGTTATTTTATAATTATTCAGAAAACAAAGGAATAGACCTACTTATTAAATGAACTAAACACAGCAGTGAATTCTAATAAATTAATGTCAGATTTTATCATTAATGTAACAGTTTAAAAATCACCTAAATGTTTACTATTTGCCCAATGAAGCATCTCTTTTTAATCCTAATCCGATTAAACAACTTTCGTGGAAAAAAAAGCAATTGAGAAATTAATTTTACGATTAAATTTCACAAACTATTACAGAAATACATTGAAACAACTTCTTCGAGTTTATTAACCATTAAAAACAGCGTCGAAACAAACTATATTAACATGATTTCACGCATTCACGTCTTGTAGAGGTTCATTAATAAAAGTGGGGAAAAACCAAGGATCAATCGAGAAAAAATTGTAAGATTTCAAGGACATTGGATAATTTCCGCATATCTTGCCTTAAAGGGTTAATTATATAATAGATAAATGCTCAAAATATGCGGAAAAACAATACCATAAATTAAGTTATTAACAGAAAAATATTTACTTATTTTAAGAAAGTTTTGTGATTAAAAAATAAAAAACCTAAGAGATCTAACATTTTTGTATGAGGTCATGGCTTTGTGAAATTCTGAAAAATTCTTTTTCTGCATCTAAAATAAGAAAAAAATTGGGTTTTTTTTTTCTGCTTTTGTGAAAAAGATAAATACCATATCGTCAAAAACATGAATCGTATTAATTTAATGACGCTTAAGACAGTTTTCCAAAGATAGAATTTTTATGCAGGATCTATATAAGAAATAAAAATATATATATTGCGAATGGTTCGTAGGCGTAACATTTTTAAGGTAAAATAATTGCAACGTGTAAAGAGTCCTTTTACGAACACAATCTTTTCCTAAACAGACCCATTAAACTTAATTTTTTGCGGCTGACTTCAAAATTAAATGTTAATTTTTTCAGTACCATACGAATCTATAACATCAATTAGAAAATACAACAAATTTGTTATTCATGTATAAAAAATAAAGAATATATCAAGCAAAAGACATTACTTTTCAGTAAAACAGACATTTCCTTTAGTGAATGTCGATTTGTAGTAGTAACTGTTATAACTAGAGCCCGGATTTTGATGACCTAAAAAATCTCAATTAATGCCCTTTAAAAGTGAAAATTGCGCTAAAAACGCCTTATGACATGACTTAAATAAAGTAAAAATATTGAACTAAAACAATTTTTTACTCTTTAAAATTATTATGAGTCATTTCAAAAAATATAAAGCAATGCAATACTTGTTCTACGTTCATTTAAGTTTGAAAAATATGTTTTATATCCTAAAATAACAAAAAAAAAGGAAAATATATTGACTCCAAAACATTTTCATTTTGTATAGAAACTTTAATGAATATAACAACTTCCATCTCATATTACTAAATATCAGAATTACATTGGATTATAAATTTTTTTTTAATATTTTGAAATGTAAACGAGCGTTTCTTGTCTGAAAGTTAATTTTTATACCTGAAGAAGATTCTTTCAACGTCTACTGATGTTATTGGTGCGTACTTTAAAAAGACGGTCTCACTTACTGACAATTCTTCTTCAATTTGAAAAGATGTTGCTTCACTTGTTAATATCCTAGAGATTTTCTTCATTGTTTGGAAGCCAGTGTAATAATGAAAAATGATAAAAAATAATAAAAATTGGAAAAAATTAGCAAAAAATTTAAAAAATGCTTTAAAATGCAAAATATGCCCCAAAATTTAAAGAAAAATGCCCTATAAATCTAAAAAAATGCTCTAAAGGACAAAAAATGTCCAAAAATGCAAAACATGCAAAAAAAAATGCAAATGTCATCAAAATCCGGGCCTTAGTTATAACTATTACGTGCTATTAACTATTACGTATAATTATAACATACTGTTATAATTATAACGTATAAGTATTGCGTACTATTTTAACTATTTACGTGGCACTACTTTTTTTTTAAAAAATCAATTAACCATAAAAGATCTTAAGATAGTCATAAGAATCTTAACTTTTTTTTCTATGTTGAATATCTCATTTTTATAAAATAAAAATTTTACAATTTTTAAGTTAATGGACTAAATGGTTTCTTAAATGGACTAAAAAGGAGAGAATTCTGCTTTTGTCAGACCAAGAACGAAAAACGCAGGGCGCATCAGTTTCGGGAAACTTGAGGGGCGATCATTTCGGCGGTAATGGACGCGAAATTCGTCTTAAAATTGGAAAACCGACGACATTTTGATTGACGATAAAATGGCCTCTAATTTTTAAAAATTTACCACTTAGAATACACTTGTTATTTGTACTGGCAACAGGCACAGTGCTGCAGTGGAAATTTGAACAAGTCAGAAAATGATTGAAATTTCGATGAACGATAAAGTTGTTTTGGCGACAGAATAACTATTAAGTCTGTTAGATGAGTTGAGAAATCAATGAAATTTGGATGGCAAATGATAATAACATCTCTTCATACAAGCACGCTTTTTGACACGATGTTTTTTAATATAATTAACTTAAGGTTTGAAAATACTTTTTATAAGATTACACACACGTATAATTTTGATATTTAGGTATAATTTTAATAACGTGAAATATCATCGATGCATCATAAGCAATGAGATATGAATAACTATTAATTTACTTTCACAAATTACCCCTTTCGAAGACTATTTTTGATATCTTATTATATTTTATTTTATAACCGTCGTTGAACAGAGCAAACCCAATTTTTTGGGTTTAAGGCTACTAATGTTCAACTCCGCAGCCTTGTAATATTGAACCAATCCAGAAGACAAGGAAACTCCAGGATCAGTACCTTCAGAGGTATGATTTGTTATGGGAACATGGAGGACTTTGCGACTCGATAGATTTAACGTGCATCAGTCACCATTTACTGCACGGAGAGTCTTTGACCGACTAGGATCGAACATAAGAAAATCTAATGATTAAGCAATATAACTTGGGCCCTGATTGGAGCAACATCACGAATCTTTACTCAATAAGGGTTCAAAGGGCCGATATTTTACCCCCACTTAACCAATATCGACCCTATATAAAATTGTCAGATTCACCCGATATTTTATAATCACTTTTCAGCCAATAGAAGCCCGATATTGACATTGCAAAGGTCCAATTTTAAAAATACTAGACATCCCAATGTGGAGCATGTCCATATGGGAACCACCACATTGAGCCAAATTCGCAACTGGGGCCCCAAGACAAAATTGTTGCCAGGGTTGTGTCGCAGTTTTCCATTGTTGTCAATACATTTTTATTGGCTGGAAAAATCACACGGTAGGATCCAGTTTTCCCACATTAATTTTCATATTGGTTTTACTGCCTTACTATAAATATTTTTTCCCTTTATTAAAAAAGTACAAATTATCTGTACTGTTATTACGCTTTTGATTTGGTTTAATTTCTAAATTAAGAGTTTAGGAGGAATGTTTTTATTATTATTAGAATAATGTAATTCTACGTTACATTTTAAGATAAAGTTATTTAAATCTATGCCTGATCTTATTAACCGTCTTACAATAATTATTTTTTGGTGCAAATTACATTAATATACTATTATGAATTAATGTAAAAGAGATTCGTTAAATGATTTAGAAAATTAACTTTCAGCTTCATGCACAAAGTGATGAATGCAAAAATATTAAATTACAGTAGTGAACTAACCATATTTGTTATAACTATATACTTTTAATTTTAAATGTTATTTCAAAAAATGACTGCTTAAAAAAAATTATTTATGTTCATTTATAGATCTTAATAGTGATATATGGGAAATATTCAGACGTGGGAAATGGAGGTACAAGTGTTCCTTTAGTAAATATATTTTTAGTTGAATAATTTCAACTTTATTCAGCCAAAAAATAGCAATTATTGCGAAGCAATCATTCGGCTAGGTGAGCGTTAGCGAACAGGAGGCTTAACCCCTTAGTGTTACATGAAATTAATTTTACGTTAAAAAATTAATAAGAAAAGTTAAGATAATTTATTCAAAAGTGTTTAAAAAAAAACAAACAATGAAAAACCTTTAAGATATTATAAATCTACAAATTTAAAAACTCCACCACATCTGTGTCGGATACAGTAACGTTAATAGTGTTATCATACAGATCCCAATCGGCAATGGATTCTTCCTTCCAAAAAAATTCGAAATTCCACTCATAAAAAATATAAAAAATTTACACTAACATTTGAATCAAAATTTTGTCACGCATCTGGTATCATTTGACACATGACATCTCTAGGACTAATAATCAGCCTACTGACAGCCGTCGACTAATACACCCAGCATTCCAGAAGTTTGCTATTTTGTAATCAAAATTAAGGGATCGAATAATACACCAAGATACATGGTATATGTGTGCATATATTAATCAAAGTTTCATAGTATTAAATAGCTTTTACTGAAGGGCATATATTTTCATCTCTGTAATTTATGAAAAAATTTAGATAATTACTCTATGTTTTTTTTTTGTTTTTTTCACTATGGTGCTTTTTTATACATGCGTATATAAATTTCAGTAGAATGACCTCAGAGAGTTCAGGATATCATTGTTTATGATATCACACCGATGCTTATATTATAATATAGATATGAATTCAAGCATATATATTTAAATATATACATACACACATATATATATACGTACACATACATACATGCATACATATATACCTACATACATACAGATATATATATATACACCCACATATAGACATTTTATTTTTTCAACTACGAAAAAAAAAAAAATCGGAACTGATTGTTTTAAAAGTATACTTGTGTTAAGCAACGAAATCCAATTTCAGCTTAATAATAGGAAACTAAAATTACTGCAAATAAAATAACACATTTTATTTTAATCAAAGATGCGATATAATTCTAAGCAACAATATCTTTATTTAGTAGCACTTGAAGAATTAAAATAAGGCTAATCATAAGAAAAACAAATAAAAGTTCTTAAAATTAAGTAATATGATTATACGACTTAAACGAAACTTTATACGACTAAGATGATAAATAATGTATGCAAGTCGCTAAAAATTTTATATTAAAACATCACATGGGTATGACTCGAAACACGTGATAGGATAGAAATATGCGCAATCAACAGAATTAAACAGACGTATGTGATCGCAGGAAAATAGGTGCACAAAAATAATAAAATAGACAAAAATTAACACAGACCTGTCTAAGTCCTCGGCGATATCTTCCTAAAAGCCTCAACAATATATTACCGCACATCTTTAAGACAACAATGAAAATAATCAATGTTTGCCGATTTCGGTAAAAGGCGAGGAAAATTATCAAAATGCCGGCATACCTAGCAAGTATTTGACCGTAACCGAATTAAGATATCTATAAGAATTAGTGTAATTGAAAGCACATGACACCGCGCTGTTGAGTCATGTGATGCTTTTTTTTTTTTTTGCCGCAAGAGTTGATCTGGTCTAGACTGCAAAGAACAGGGTGAAAAAAGTGAGCGGTCGGCTTTCCCAGAAAGCATTTTTTTTCCTACTCGATTTCCTGCGATTAGAAAAATATTTTTCTTCTTTTTTCGTCTCTTCCGATAGAAGCTGTTGAAAGAAAACGCAGGCGATAAATTTTGAGCGCACGCACGTGGCATGAGTCCTTTTACCTCAAAAAGTGAAACTTGTGCTTCGAATTTTTTTGAATGTACGCTACAGATGCTAAAGTTAATAAAATATAATGGTTTTTCGCATTTAAAAAATAAATAAGCAGGGTGAGTTCATTTTGCTAATTTTCAATCGGAATAATTACAATTTTGGAAAACCAAATCCATTGGAGAAAACGAGTAGGTAGTAAAATAGCTAGATTTGCGATTTCTTTCATTCATACAAAGAACAAAAAATATTATTCACTTATATTTAGCACAAAATGTATAGTGCAGAGTTAAATTTGTTAACGTTTACGTTGAAAGAGAAGATTCATTAGACAAACAGGACACAAATTTGTAAATGGATTCCGTTCACGCTTTGAAAAACAATATACATATTAATGCATATTTAAAATTCAATTTGCATTTACTTTGCATTTGCTGCTTCATTTTGCATGGAAAATATAAAACTTCAGGAGAAAATAAAATTCACTATATAGAAAGGTAAAGAAATTCTAATCATAGCATTCATTCAAAATAATATAATAAGATTGAAAAATTATATTGCAACAATTCAGATTATTTTGTGTAGAAGAAATCTCAAATTTTGCACTTAAATCTATGTGGAAAACTTAAACGTAGTAAATTAAATTTCCTGTTTTTAATTACATGAACAGTTGCACATGTAAATTATAAAATGTAATACATAATTCAGATACTGTTGCGTCAGGGGGGAACAAAAAAATTTTTGCACATGTTTCGTTACAAATATGATAAACTATTTTTAACTATTCACATTTAGTACAAACATATTCAAGATATAGTTGCATACTTGCAATTTTCTATTTACTTAAAATAATAATTCGTATGTGCTTTAGGTCACGTGCGGAACAAAAAACGTCATCTATGAGACAAAAGAACATCACGTACGAAACAAAAGAACGTCACGTACGAGACAAAAGAACGTCACGTACGAGACAAAAGAACGTCACGTACGAGACAAAAGAACGTCACGTACGAGACAGCTGAACTTCACGTACGAGACAGCTGAACTTCACGTACGAGACAGCTGAACTTCACGTACGAGACAAAAGAACGTCTCGTGAGGAACAAAAAGTTGTATAGCTCTTCTAAATAAGGCAATTTTTTATATTAACAGTTTAACAGCAAGCCTGCTTCCTTTTAAAGCTTATATTCTCCTTTTCATGCTTTTTCATTAAACTTTTCAATCCATACAAGCTATTTTTAGCTAACAACGGCAACCACTCAATTTACATAATGGATAGGAAAACTGTTCTTGCAAGAGATTCTCAAATACTAAGATTACTTTTTATCCTCACCAACAAGTATATGAGGCAATGAACGTTCATCTCAATATGTTGGCAATTTTGAGCCCCACAAAATGAAATTAACTTCTGTATCCGGATTCATGACCTTCGCCAGGGATTTTTTGAATAATTACCTGTTTTTGCATAACATGAAAAGGGGTAAAAATTACGTAGGTTTTTTAATTGTTGTAGAGCCAGTCCGTGACGGCATTATCCTGTGCCTTAGCTTGGATAAAAAAAATAAAAAATATTAATCAAATTTTACGCAAAATCTGACAGTGCAATATCCAATCATTTAAGTAGGATTTAAACTATAATAAGTCAATTTTATCCAAAATCTGGCTTTAAATGCAATATCCCATCCAATAGATTGAATTTAATATATGCAAATTTCACACAAATTCTGTATGTGAATGCAATATCTGTTCCTTTATGTTGGATTAGACAAGAAAATTTTACACAAAATCTGTCTACTAATGCAATATCCTGTCTTTTAAGTTCAATTGAAACTATAAAAAATCTGCCTCTAAATGCAATATTCCATCATTTAGATTGAATTAAAAATTTATTAAGCTAGTTTTGCATCAAATCGATCTGTAACTGCAATGGCCCGTTCTTTAAGTTTCACAAAAAAAAAAATTAAAAAAATTTAAGTAACTCTTTTAAGCAATTATAACTACAATAAATTCATAAATGTAACAGTTTCTTGCGCTGTCTGTTTGTGTGTCACAAATATAAAAAACTTTTAAAATGAAACCTAAATAAAATGTAAATATTCATACTACCATCTAGAGTATTTTAGTCACTTTATTTACGTGAACATAAATCAGATTTAAAAATTTCCTTAACAAAAAAAGAAAAAAATCTAATTCTTAGGTGTGACAAATATCTACTAGAACAGCTGGCAATGGTTTTTTTTTCAGATATGAATGTTTAATCAACATTCTCATACATATCGGCAGAAATAACGAAATATATTATCACAAAACGTATATGTAGCCGTTTAAATCTGTTGAACAAATAAAAAAGGCATTAGACAAAAAATAATGAAAGAGCGGCTAGTTTTGTTGGAAGTAAAAGAACAAAAACAGAATGAATGAATTGAAATTGAATTAACTAACACTTCTTTTTGAATTGAAACTTTATATTACTTTAATTGATTAAAAAAACATTTCTTAAAATATTAATTAAAAAAAAACAATTATTTCAATTAATAACATAATGTAACATAATTATAACATAGTAACCGAAAATTACAATATACACAAATAATAGGACATAAAAGCTTATAGAAAATTATTTCCTTTAAAATTTGAAGAATTTTGAATACATTGTATTTTGATTGAATCGAAATAGTATACAAAATTACGGTAATTGTCGATTAGAGATCTATAAATTAAAAATTATCGACTCTTTGCTTCCTCTTTAATTTCCAGAAAATTTTTAACTTCCAACAAAATATTGCTAAAGATCTTTAAAAAATTACATTTATTGAATTATTTTTAAAAGAAAAAAAAGTTAAAACATAAACCCGAACACAACATTTAAAAATTAATTTTGTGTGAGAAACAACTTATTGTTGATTTATATATTATCGAGTAAAATAAAATTTAAAAAAATAAATAAACCCTAATAATTTTTAAAAAAATTTTTTTTAAAAAAATGAGAGAAAAAAACATTTTTTGTCTTCCAAATTACATTATTGATCTTTACAACGCTTTCTATTAGTGCTGCCATCTATGTTTTTCATATAAGTTTAATCTTTCTTGGAATTAATTTAATTCAGCAAAACAATTTATTTTCCTCCCCTTCTAGCTTTTATATTTTTGCTTTCTTATATACAATACTAAATTACAAATAAAAAAAAAAAACATCCAGAAGTCAGCTAAATTGTAAGTTTATGATGAAGTTCCACATTACAAATTTTAGATATGAAATAAAATATATTTTAAATTCACTCATCTATTTATGACACATTCTGAACTTTATAAAGTTTGATTCGGTGCAAAGAGGTATATAATTTATATACTGAATGGGAAAAAAAAAAAAAAAAAAATTTCAAGTCAAAATTTATATGCAACATTCTCAATATGAAATGACGAATGTCGTAACCCTCAATGCATATACTACTTGATAGATGGCAGCACTATATACAGCGAAGACTAAGTATGTAGTTTGAAATCAAAATATACACATAAGAAGATATATTTTATGAAAATTTCTTCAAGCTTAAAAAATAATTACTTTTTACTGCGTTTCAATAGATAAATTTCTCCAAATAAATTCAATACAGATAATTCTCCAAATAATAAAACAAAACCGTTCATTCCAAATTTAAAATTGAAAAGTAAAATTGACACTATCTGTTTCATAGATGGCAGCACTATATTAAGCAACAATTGTTGCAATTTAAATGCAATGAAAGAGTAAAATTTTAAGTTAAATAAATTAAGTTTTTAGAGTATACATTTTTAAATTTTGAAATTCTACTCGGGGCCTGGTTCATTTCTATATATAGCTAAATTTTAAGACAGAACAAAACAAGTTCAAATTACCTGAATGCCTACTTCCTCGATACCAGTATCACCATTCGCAGATGCTACCTCTTTCTTGCTCTTTTTTCTTTTTAATTTCTTATCTTTTGTAGGAGGTGTAGTTATCTCTGCCTTTTTACTTGTTCTGT
Organism: Parasteatoda lunata; assembly: GCA_949128135.1. Lineage (NCBI taxonomy): Eukaryota > Metazoa > Arthropoda > Arachnida > Araneae > Theridiidae > Parasteatoda > Parasteatoda lunata. The sequence goes on along the minus strand of OX421977.1, from coordinate 22,163,117 downwards.
TACCCATCTTTCGATTAAATGGTTTGTTATCTTAAAAACCTGAAATTAAAAAAATAAATAAATTTAAGACCAGCACAAATAAAAATCGTGAATATTTTAAATTAATAATTAAGAAGAATCATTGAAAAAGTTTGAAGAATCGATGAAAAATTACTTGGAATTAAACTGTTTTTAGTCGATTTTCTCATATCCAAATTGGTGTTACTTTAAAAATTTAATACAAATAATAAGCAAATTGAAAATTTTAGCAATATTTATATTAAATATATAAATATTTCTAAAATTTTAAATTTCAATTTAACTAAATGTTAAATTATTAATATATTATAAATTATTAATACAAATTATTATTAATATAAATTAATAAAAATTAGTAATTTAAATTAATTCAATCATTTTATTAGTATTTATTTATAAAAGCTATTAATAAAATTTATATAAGTTATTATTAATAAAATTATTAATAAAAATTATTTATTTTAATTAATTTTTATTAGTAATTATTTATGATTATTATTCCCTTCGACTGACTGAGTACATTTAAATTTGGAACTTTTATTTTGGAACTTTTTATAATCCTACCATGTTTAATAAATATTACATTTAGTAATTAAATAGGCACGGAGTCATTCATCGAATCTTCACAGGATATAGTCTTGGCAAAAGAGATTAAAACGTTTAAGTTAATGTTTTACATCTTAAATTATAATAAAACATAATAAATAAACTAAATATATATATTTTTTTTAAATGAAACTTTGAATCATCTTTTAATTTCATATCATTTTTGAAGAATTTCAGGTTAAAGTCATAATTTAATTCAACGCTAAAAAAAGTTAACAAATAAATTTAATTTGCAATAGTTAAACAGATATAAAATGTAACTATTATACAAACTGCATAACTAATATAGTAATGATAATTTTTTTTTTTTTTTTTTCAATGTAAGAAGAAAAAACAGATGTCATACATTAATGGTTATAAACAATCTTTTCATGTTTTTTTTAAAAAAAAAAAAAAAAAAAAAAAAAAAGTGTACCTTAAAAATAGCAAATAATAATAAATAAATAAAATTTTATTAAAATAGTCGCAATATTTTTAAATTAGAATAATTAATAGAAATTTAAATATTTTATTATTGTTACAAGCTTAAATTTTTTTCGTTTGAAAGACTTATAGAATTTTTACTGCTCTAATTCTACACAAATCCAATTTGAACAGAAAATAAATTGCATTTCTTACGATTTTATAAATTTATAGAGGTTGAGTTGAATGTTAAGCTTAAAGGGAATGTTAATCGGAATCGGCTATACTGCGCTAAACGTAGCCTTACGAAGAAAAAATTTTTAAAAAGAAAACGAGAAATCACTGGGCAGGGCTCCAAAAAAACTCAGAAATTTTACCCTTCCCCGAGGACGGCTTGTCCAACAATGTACCCGTCCTCCTTTGAAACTAACTCATAGCTTCTAAATAAATAAAAATATAATTTTCTCTTATTATTTATTACAAACATTTATATAAATTGCACAATGAATTAGTAGTTACTAGGATTACAAATACTAGGATTACATTATGCAGCAATAAAAGAAATAGGTTAATAATAGTAATCTAATATTTCTTTTATGAAATAATTTAAATGACAAAATCAAGTTATCTGGAATGTCAATTTATCAGAGGGTACTGCGTTTTTTAAATGAATCAAATATATGACGTTTGCCAGTTACACAATCAAGCCAATGATTTTGAGGTTTCTGCACAGAAATCTGAAAGGAATTTCCCATTTAGATAGATGTTCATAATTGCGTTTAACGCTTCTTGTTTAAGACCAGTACGTAATATATATATATATATATTTTGTTTTGTTTTTGTAAGTTCATTGCTGAAAAGTCCCTTTCAACCGCTGCAGTACTCCCAGACAGAGAAAACACCAATTACACCACGCGCAGTATGTAGCTGTATTGTGGGTCATTTTGCTGTATTAGGTCTTTTTAAATAGCTTGGGCTCGTACGGCTGAACGATGTTATGTATCTTAAATTTTAATGACACCCATTCTTGAGAAAAATTTTCTTTATCTACTCCTTCAAAAAAGCAAATAAAATGTTCAAGTAACATCTGCATGTTTTGGTTGCCAAAAGATATCAAAAGCTGTTTTTTAGATGGCCACTCGATGAAATCAAATCTAATTTTAAAATTGTTTTGCTTCAATATTCAAAACGCATGAAAGACTAATAAATTAAGCCTGAAAGCCATTATAAGATGCGTAGAGTTGAAACAGCAAATATTTCAAATGAAAAATTATCTATTAAAAGCTACTGCAACTGATTAAAAAAATATATATACATACATCTTTTGCAATGAAATGAGACAGAAACGAAAATTAGACTACATTTTACGTTCCAAAGAAGAAACTTACGATAAGTTACTTGTTTAAAATTATTTAGTTTTTTATATTTTAAATATTTCATCAAAAATTTTTTTAAAAGAATTTATTTAAGCCAGGTGTTTTATATTGATATGTTTTTCAAAAATACTGTGTATAAATATTTATTTAAAAGAAGATTAAAAAATAAAACTTAAAAATAAAGATCATATCCATGAACTATCGAGTTCGGTAAAAGATTTGCTTTAAACGTAAATAAAAATATTGCTCGCATGAAGCCAACGAAAAGTGGCCTTGACTCATTAGTTTCATTTCCTTTCTGTTGAATTTAAAATTACAATAATTTTAAATGCCGCGTTGCTCCATTTCTAATTTTTAAAATTATATTTAAATTATATATTATATATTAAGAAAAGAAAATATTTTAGCAAACGATGCATATTTATGATCAATTTAAATACATCATTTTGAGTTTAAATTGCAAAATACACATTATTTATAACACATGACATTACACTTAGTCACAGATATAGAGTAAAAAAAAGTTTTGTAAAGAAAAAAGTTTTAAAAAAAGAACTTCAATTCAATCCTCTTGAAAAGCAGTGGCTTAAGCGAAGAAAAAAAAAAAGAGCCTGAAAAGAATATTTTAGCAACAATGGAATTCCACGCACGCTGTTGCCACTTCGGGTCACCCTAAAAAATATCTTTCTCGATTTAAGAGAAAAATGAGCGGTGCAAGGGGACGTGTTTATGTTGTCAAAACGGTAAGGTTGTAAGATGGAATTCCCTGGAAGACGCCATGCAAACAACAAAAGACGATCTTACGCATGGCGGAATTTTAGCATGTTTTGAAAACATAAGAGACGAAACCGCATTATTTAGCAGACGATTTCCAACTCGAATTTCTTTAACTGCTTTTTTTTCTCAGAAGGAAATTATTGTCACTGTATGGTGATATAATACAGGGGTCAATATATCGGTAAATCATTCTAATTTTACTCAACAATGCCATATAACTATCCTATGTTGAAAGACAGGGTTCAACTACGTAGTTATTTTAAAGGGCAAAACTCTAAGTCTTATTTTTCAATATACGTAACTCAGTCGATCTTGTTGATATAGTAAGAATAAATTTTAAAAAATAAGTTCTTAAAAATTTAATATTTTAAAAAAATTTCAGAAAAAAAATTCAAAAAAATTTCATTTTATATAATTTTAAAAAAAATATATAAAATAATATGCACACATGCGATTCGGGATGATTTGTCCCCCGGGCACGGCTTTTAAGGAGCGCCAGATTTATAAAATATATATATATAAAGTTGAGCAAAGTTTCTCTATATAAGTTAGAATGTTAATTAAGCATAAGTTAATTAAACATAAACTATAAAAAAAACTATAACTTAAAAAACTATAATGTTTAATTTTAAATCGAATCAACTAAAATTGTATGGAGTTATTGCGTTTTAAAAAATTCTTATGTTAAGTTGCAAAGTCTTATTCAATGTAAAATTCATAAAAACAGTGCCAGGTTTGGTTGATTTAACTTTATACATTGCCTAAAATTTAAAATATTAAAGAAAAATCCTGTTTTAAGTCATAGATCATATTGTAAGGAACACAAAAATTCAGTTCGTCCCCGAATCCATGGATGTAACCATAGATAAACCCCTTACATTTTATTCACGTACTAATAAGGAGTCTAGATTTTTGTCCGCTCTTCTGACTAAGCCAGATAGCAGATACTCCTATATATATATATATATATATATATATATATATATATATATATATATATATATATATATATATATATATATATATATATATATATATATATATATATATATATTGGGGGGAGTCAGGAATCTACCAATCCTCCGAAACATCTAGATCTCTAATAAGGCAAAACCTGTTCATTAGTTCACAAGTCATTCAAGAGTTCCATTTTGCCCCCTCTAATTTATTTAGGGCATTGTACATCTGCAATGAAATTTTTTTTTAACGCTTTCATGGAGTAAACTACGACACTCAACTTTAATTATATTGATTATTGAGTTATAACTATAGAATGAATCATACATTACACATTGACATCACTTTACAAAGCTTCAAGGAAATGAAAAACAATTTTGGATTTGTTTCTAATTTTCGGAAAAATGGAGAAATAATTTTGTATTGTTTCGTTAATTCTAGGAAAGAAGAGAACATTTTATGGACTAGTTTTAGTTCCGGCAAAGAAGAAACCATAAATACAGATGGCATCAATCGAACTAAAGGGTCAATATTAGGCAAATTGAATCATTAAATATACTGTTTCGCTATACACAAGATTTAAATAAAATAAGGGATTCGAATAAAATGTATGGATAGGTTTCATTCACCAAACCCCATGCGTGCTTAAGTCTGTAGTCTCCATGATCAAACCGTGGGAGGTATAGTTCAACGCACGACAGCGTAAGCTAATTTAATTAACGAAAGATTAATGATAGAGAAAGACTTAATTCTGTGCTATAAATATCAACCGAATGACTTTTATGTTAACTTTGTAACCAATTAGATAAAGAAATTTAAAAAAAAAAAAAAAAAAAAAAAAGACTCAGAGCACCAATTTGTAAACTAATTCGAATTCAAACTATAATTAATTTACATACTAATTAGGCGAAAGTTTTACAAACTAAATGTTTTAAACATCCATTGCCTGAAACATAAATAATTAAAAATAGACCTTTAATCATATACCAATAAGGCTAAAACTGATCTTTTTTGACGTACCTTTTCTTAAGATCTAAGAAGATTTTTTTTTTCTTTCTTTTTTTTTTAAACAGAATATTTACATATACATGTTTACACAGTGATAACTTAATACTCTTTTAGCAGAAATTTTTTACAAAAATTACTAACTGAGAACTTAATTTTTTTTAAAAAAAAAAAGTTTCATCATTTTTGAGCAAAAATCTACCATTACTCAAAATGTAATCTTGTTAACACTGAAACATTATCACAACATACAACTGATAGAATAAAATCGAATATAGTTTTTTTTTTCTTTCTTTTTTTCGAAACTGATGTTAATTTTCACGAATTTTATTTATTTATTATTATTTGCTATTTTTAAGGTACACTTTTTTTTTTTTTTTTTTTTTTTAAAAAAAAACATGAAAAGATTGTTAACAAATTTGACTTTTTGAAAATGTATCATTATGTAATATTAATCATGTTTTTATTATGGATTAAAGTAGCAAGCTCAGTTAATAAAGTGACCATTTTATTTACAATTTTGTTTCTTAAAGTATTTTTGATGCATGAAACTGTTTTTTGAGTCTTAAAGAATTTTTTACTAAAAGAACAATTTCGCTTTAACTTTTAAAAAAAGATAGAGACTAAAACAAAAAGTAATCCATGTTTACTAAAATCGGGAGGGAAAAAAGGTGCAACTCTCTATAAGATTAAAACTGAATTATTACGTGATCTTCAAATTTTTCAATGTAAGATCTATTATATTTTAATGTCAATTTGTCCATTTTCGTACAATAAATGCACTTGATTTGTAAATTGCTTTTTTTTTTTTTTAAGAACGCTTATTAAATTTTCTAATTCGTAAATTTTAACACTCATAGATATTGAATCAGAAAGATTTGATAGTTAAAAATAAAAGAAGCTTAATTTAAAGTTTAGCAGTAATACTAAACGCAAACAAGAAACAAAAATACTTAACGTCTAATTTGATAGTTTATTTTATAGAAGCTTTATCAATTTCAGTAAACTTTTTAATATGAACTTTTAAATATGAATTTTTTATTGAACCATGTAAAACCAGCAATACGCAGATAATATATACTGAAAAATTTATTAAATTGAGCAGTTGTATTATTAAAAAGAAAAGTAATAATACAAGTAATACCTTTTTTTTTTGTGCCACCAATGAAGGCAATTTGCACGCCGCTTTTAAACAAACTGTTAATAGGTAAAAATAAGGAAACGTGCGTATAAAATTATAATATCTTTTACCAAAAAATGTTTGATACCTTAGTCTAATTAACCCAAAAATAGTGAAATACTAAAAATTATGTTTTTTTGGTTAAATATTTAAACGTAAATTCAATGTTCACATTATATAATTTAGTTGTAAATTATAATATAATTTGAGTTATAAAATTACGATAATATAAAAATGTAGTCTATGTTTTGAAATTCTTTCAAATTTCACTCCTTAAAAATTAACAGAAGAGTAAAATTATGCACTGAAAAAAATTTTTTTTGATAACATTGGCTGCAAACAACAAAAGGTTTTTGTATTAAAGAACAATAAAATTCCAAACAAATGACAAAAGCACGTCATCACAAACCACAAAATTCTGTAATACATTTTTTTAAAACTGTTAAAAAACGATTTATCATTGCTACAGGGTTTCCTATAGTAATTTAGCGGCATCAAAATATAGTAGTTTTCGCCATTGAAACAGCTGTTTCTAAGAGGGGGGGAGGAGGAAAGATGATTCGTACCCATTTCCGCGACAGACATGCACTGTGAGTAGGAAAGTGCGACTGCTTTCCGAAATGCAAAATCAGTAGGAGAAGGGGGGGGGGGGTGGAAACAGTCTGGGAGCAGACGATTTTTAGCTTGTTTTGCAATTGGATATTCTACGAACAGCAGTTAAGAAATCCATACTGCCAATCGATTTTTATTTGTGGTTATTCAGCTGTAGATCAATGACTTTTAATAGGGATAATAAAGATCAGGGTATAAAAAATTATGGAATTCCAAAAGTCGGTAGGAAGCCATTTGTCTCTTGTGATTTTTGTTGGTTATAAATCTGGTAAAAAACAAATGATTTACCAGAAGAAGAAAAAGTTGATTGTCCTAAGCATGCCAGCAGACGATAAAATATACCATTCGCATATAGAATGTACCGACTAATGCACAGACTTTCTAACTCAAATAGAAATCTTTTAATTTACATATATAAATTGATTTTTATTGATGATTAATAAATATGCGGATAAAATGGCTGCTTTAAGAGCCGGAGAATTGTTATCTCTTTTCAATCGGTACAGTGCTCCCACACTGTTCTAAAATGGAAAGACGGCGCAAAAACAAGAAAATTTTATATATAAGATTCTATCAGGGGGTTATAATTTTTCGGGATAATATGCGCTAGAAATTGTGTGATTTTCAAGACCCAGTTGGAACAATAAATCCGTATTGACGGCAAATTATTTTTAAGCCGTAGATTCATTCTGAAACAAACCAAAAAGACAAGAAGAATGTGCAGTTATGAAACCAACCCGAATTTGTGTTACATGGAGAGGAAACTTTCCACGGTTAACCAGACATTAAGAGAAAACTACATCACATGATCCGTTTACAACTGAGATTTTAGGTCAGCATTGTGAACGCTGCGAGTCGGAAGCATTAGTCCGATTATTTTTGAGAATGCAGCCTCGGTCGTCACATTGGGAGACAACTTCCAAGTAATAAAATTGATTTTGCAATGAAAACGTGAAAATTTTCACCCGTTCATTTTTTAAAAGGAGTCAGTCAGCAAAAATGTTGCGCGCCTTCATGTTTGAAAAATTTAGCAAACGCATTTCACATCCTCTCATATTCACGTACGTATGGTTTGAAGTAACTGAACATGCGCAGTATGGTATAATATGTGTACTTCTCAACATGCGTACGAGAGGAAATGTCAAAATTATTTCACGCAGCATCCCGATATTTCACGTACGTATGGACTGAAGTAACTGAGCATACGTAATACGTTATAATACGTGTTACGAACAGATATTACCTCTGAAGATACGTACGAGAGGACATGTAAAAAGTACTTTCACGTAGCATCCTGAATGTTCACGTACGCATGTTTAGCAAAGCGTAATCTCTACAGAAGACTTTTTTTCTACGTGAACATGTAAGAGGCTAATTTAAATGCTTCACATCTCTCTGCTAATATTACTAGCTGTACTGACCAGTTATGAACTAGTATCAAGTTATACTGTGCTACTAAAAAGATCTACAAGTTAAACATAAAGCATTTTCTATTTTATAGAAAATATACTTAACGTAAAATATTACCATCACACTCTTCCTCAATTTACAAGTGTCTGAAAATACATTACTGTTTTATTTTCTTATTTATTTAAAATGACAAGGCCGGTGTGGTTTGCGTGTCGTATTAAGCTTTTAGGTTAGTGTGTTTTGAGAAATGTAATTTCAGCTTTCGATAAATAATAACACGAACTATTACGTGCAAACCAAACGACAAGGACGGGAAAACCAGGAAAGAATCTAATGCATACATAACAAACGAGCACTTTTCTTTTTATATTTAAGCCCAAAAATGCTACTCCATTATAACTTTTAAATCTGCTACAAAAATCTCGACTATTTCTTTTGTTGCAAATTGTATACTGATAGTATACTGCGTACAAAAGATAATGAGGAGAGTGAGGAATAAGCTACTGGTTATTTAATTAACGCTAATAATTCAGAATTTTACATTAAAATAATTAATATACAATAATATTTATTAGTTTAGGGATGTTTCACCGTTTACGAAAGTCAACATTTCCAGCCTTAAGAACTTAAGGCAGTTTAAAAAAAAAAAAAAAAAATACCGACTATGCTTGTTGAAACAAAGGTAAATGTAAATGTAACAGTCGACATTTTCAAGCGCTCAAAAGCAGGCGCCCATTTTCAAGACTTGCCAGTCGCGAATGAGAAGAAACAAAGGTGATATGAAATAGAAAAAGTTAAGTTGCCAACGAAAAATGGAAAAATAAAGGTGAGAAACGAAACTAGAAAAACCTCAAGTAGCCGAGAGCGAATAAAAATAAAGATGAAAAACAGAAGAAGAAAAACCACTGTAGATCAGAGGGGCAAAATTCATCTCCAAATCGTAGTTCAATAAGATATTTCATTAGCAATATAGAAATATCTTATCAATAGAAATATCTAATCAATTTGATATAGAGTGCTTTCGCTTAAGCTTAGTGAAAGCTTTCGCCAATGAGAAAATTATTCTGGAAAGAAGAAAAAAAACAAACATTTTAAGTTAAAATAGAAATAAGGTATACAAAACTTTGTGCATTCTAGTTCTTAACCTTAATAAAAGGATGGTTTGATTTGGGCAGGAAAAAAAAAATCATTCGGTATAAATGTTCTGGAATAGGGTCAGCGGCCAAGAACCAAATGTGGCTCGGTAGGGTGAATGTACAGCCCCCAGCATTGAAGCTAAAAATTGGGAAAATCTACATTACTAAGCGCAAGAAATTTTATTACCCGATCTTATAGCTTAAATCTCTTGGGATAGCAATTTTATTTAAAGAAATTTTCTTAATCAAAAATTTGTCAAAACAAATCAACTTTTAAGATTCGTTTTAAAAAAATACATAAATGTATACATGTATAATTATTGTTCCCAAAGAAAGTTAAAAAACCTGCTGGGAAAAAAAAAAGCAAATTTTGCTTCTTTTTTTTTTTTTTTCTATTTGCGAACAATAAATATACTTTTCTTAAATAGAATACTTAATTTCGTTTTCATTTTTATGACAAATGGATAAGGAATAATTACGTTCTCATGAATTGTTACAAAAACTAATGTCATTGCACCTTCTGCAAAGCTAAACAAACCACTCACGAAAAATGTAGTGTAAATATTAGTTATTCTAAAATGGGGGAAAGAAAAAAACACCACTAAGAACGAATTAAAAGAAAAAAAGAAAGAAAAAAAAGAACGAAGACTAGTTTTCGGAGGTGTGTCTGACATATACTTTATCATTTCTAATCTGTGAGTTAAATTTAAATTTCACCAGTGAAACTAAATCTCTTAATAATAGTTTGCTAAAAACATATTCGAACGAAGAAAAGAGAAATATGTATTCCCACGTTGCCTTCCCATGACAGAACATCAAGTGAATACATAACAAGATATCGTTTGATCTTTTCCCAAACAGGCGATTTTGATTCAAAATATTCAAACATTAGATTTCTACTTTACGAAGTGGCAATCAAAGTTTGTGATTATTGGTTTCCAGTTTTCTACGCTCATAACCCCACCCGTGACCAGTTCTTAATGCAATAGTAGAAAAGGCGATTTTTACTTCGAAATACAAAGCCAAGAAGAAAAAAAATGAATTGAAAACATTTTCTAGAAAATATTTCATTAAAGTTTCTTAAATTACAAGGAAGTTAAAATATGACAGAAACACTTTAAGTATAACCGTAGAAAACTATCTCAAACCATTATGTCTGATATTCTATTTGACTGAAGAAAAGAACAATCAAATGAATATTTTATTTTATAACTGTCGTTCAACAGCCAACCTTATTTTTGGGTTTACAACTACTTATGTTCAACTCCATGGCCTTGTAATTTTGAACCCAATTCAGAAGACAAGGGAACTCCTGGATAAAGTATTGGGAGAAATTTTGCCTTCGTGATGAATAGCGATATTAAAGGATTCCGGCATAGTTTCAAACATTAAATTAAGAACTATAAAACATCCGACAAACGAAAAAAATAATTCAAAATTGAGGAAGAAGAGTCAAGTGTGTAACGCGATTTAGCAAAGGTTTTAAATTCTAGATCTTAACTTATCTAAATCTAACTAAATCTAGAACTTAAATCTTATTTTAAATTTTAAAAATTGCGATGAAAATTTCATCGGATTATAAGTTTTGATTCACGGATAAGATTTGAAGTCCGCAAATCAATGGACTTGAGATACGCGAACAAATCACATGCCCTGCTACTAGTTTCTAAACCTGGGAGAGATGATACGAAAAAAACCGGAATTCAGGGTTACAATCACCCCTGCTCAATATTTAATTTCTCAGGGAAAATTATGGAATTTAAAAAATTTAAAAGTATTTTATTAATCTATTATGAGCCATTTGGGTCATGAAGCAAAATCCACAAGACTCAAATAATAAGATAATTATGTGCCTTAAAACTGAGAATTAGGTTGGGGGGGAATTTTATTACGTTAAATATTTATTGATTTATATTGCCATATGTAATTCTATATTTTAAAATGCGTGAGACGAAAAAAGTTTCTTAGTTAAATTTAATGTATGACAAATATCCGCTATTTCAGTACATTCGTTTCTTTATCGCATTTTTAAAATCGCATGAATCAATGTTAGCAGTGGAAATTTCCGGTCTAGTTTAATATCTAAGAAATCTTCATTGTTGAGAAATATACGAAATACATCCTCTTTCTTTTTTCATTCAGAAACTATGACACATAATGAAAAAAAAAAAAATGGAAAACCATTATTTCGTAATAAGTTTTACATTTTAATTTTATTTACTTTAAGAATCTTTTGAATGCGAGCTCATGCTACTGAAATTTAGTGAGTAGGAAAATGTAATAGTCATAATATTATAAATAAATAGGTTGCACTTGATGCGTTGCACTGCGATGGCATTTTTTTTCTTCTTCCGGAGCATTTTTCACCTCTGTTAGTTTTAAACCAAAATATCTTATATATGAACTCATACACAATATTTTTCAAATTATTCAAGAACTATAACCAAATTTCCAACATAAAAATTTGACAGCAGAAAAACAATATCGAGATAATTCTATACAAACAATGACTTCCTAACGTAATTATCTAATTCAGGGCAACAATTAGTTTAAAAATGACATATATCATAAGGAATTTAATTATTGGATTGGGTTGAGTTTAGAATAGCACAAAAGTCGGATGCGGCTACATTGAGCGAAACTAGAGATACTGGTAATTGGTAGTGTACGCTGAATAGCAAAATTAAAGCCGCAAAAAATTATACTGGTACTAGTTATTGGTAGTGTATTACTGAGTAACAAAATCAAACACTGCATATAATAAAAATAAAAATAAAATTTTAACAAAATAAATAATAAAAAAAAAACATTCTTAAATAGTCACAAAACCCTTCAGCAACATTGAAATTTAATGGTGCAAATATACACCATTATAAATATATAATTTTTATTTGTAAAGACGGAAAATACGTATAGAATTAGTGTCCTGAAAAGAGAGGTCTAATTATCTCTAATTCACAGTTACACTAATTTGCTCTTTCGTTGATTTACTAATTACATGACTCTCTTGTAACTGGATTCGGAATTCAATCCAATGTCGGAATTCAATAATAACGCTGCTGCATTGATACGCTGGTTCATTAGTTCGCGGAATCGTTGTTTCATAGATTCCTGATTACAATGACGGATTGATACGCGAATTCATTAGTTCGCGAATTCAGTAATTCACACTTTTTTGTTTCGCAGATTCATTTATTCATTGATTTGAAAAACTGATTCACTCATCCATTCGTTCACTGTTTCTTCCATTCGTTCGTTTATTGTTCCATTGAAATGGTCATTCGTTGGTGCGAACTTTATAAATAATTCGTCGATTAGCTCATTCATTGATGCGAACATTTTTTTCACTTATTAAATCGCTCACAAAACTTCTTTGTCTGATTCAGTTATGTACAATAGGGGGTGTAGAATCTGATAAAATTATTAGCCACTAGATGGCATCTTAATTATGAAAATGTAATTCCGAGCCACTAGATGACGTTTTATAATGTAAATACAATGGATTGTTTTTAAGAATTCAAAGAAGGCAGATGTATGCGTAATGTATCGAAATAAAATTTTGTTATTGTTTTCATCGAGAGCTAATCTTTGAATTTTACAGGGGGTTCGAATTAAAAGTTGTGATAAAACGAAATAAAACTTAATTCGGGCTCAGGAAGATCTCGAAATGACTAACAAGAGAACGAAATTAAGATTATTCTTAAACACTTCCCATTTTTACTAGCAATCATGCGTAAAAACGAATTGCGATTATTTACGATAATATAAACAGCAAAACAAATGCACCCTATTTCAAAAGTTTACGAACCTCATAAAGTTCCTCGTTATTTAAAAACACAAAAAAAAAGCAAGAAAAGGAATGTCACATTTGAAAAAGAACAATCAAAATTATACATTTAGCGATGAAAAGAAAAACGAACGATCCCAGAAGATCTGGAATGGAACATTTTATTTACGATGAAGCTCGGCACAAGCCACCCTACAAGCGTCGAGGTGTGACACAGAAGAGTTATGCAAATTAGGTACGGCACTCAAGCGTTGAAAATTAATGTTTGGATTTTCCAGTATTTAATAAAAGTTGAAGCGGATATAATATTGGATGATATGAGAATGACACTTAAAATTATGTTCGAACGGTTGGCAAAGTTTTTTTTTTTTTTTTTTTCCACAACAGACATCGTTCAATGATATTTCGATTACAAATGTACCCAATAATTAGTCCACATGAAATATTGACAGTAACTGAACCAGTGTTTTTAGTTCGAAAACTGAACCAGTGTTTTTAGTTCGAAAACTGAACTGAAAATTCCCGTTAAGAAAATGTGAGAATTTCGAGGTCAATATCACATGATCCGAATTTAAAATTTTAATTCGTTTTGCATCGAATCATATGTCATAGGGAACTGGTGGATGATTTCATTCGCAATGCTTTAGTCACCATGTATCATATTTTTATTCACAAAATAGCATTTTTTTTTTCCCCTTTCTTATCTGTGTTGGATTTTAACTCTTGCTTTCAATCTAATGGAAAATGACATGTAAACACAGAACTCAATTTCAAGATTCAATAAAAGTACTTTTATGTTTGTGGAAAAATTGAAGGTTTTAGGGAGTGGAAAAAACACACACACAATTAAAAAAACGCCTAATTAAGTGTAACCTTTTTGGTCCTGTGACTCAAAAGTTTATATATATATATATATATATATATATATATATATATATATATATATATATATATATATATATATATATATATATATATATATATATATATATACTTTACTTTCTCCACCCCCTCACCAAAAAATTTAAACCAATTAAAATAAAAAATATGTAAAAATAAAAAGAAAAAAACTGCAAAAGCTAATGGTCTACATTAGTTTTATTATTAATTCGTTTTGCAACATTTTATGAAGACTCACTCTTAGTAAAAAACTAAACCTAATTATCATCGGTTGTCATTTAAAAACAATTTGATTTTATCTAACTTAAAATCTAAGAAAAAATTTTAAGAAGTTTATATTTAATTATTATATTATTTAAAAATTCAGATATGTAGCGATTTACGCCTTCCGTAGTACACCTCGAGATTTTAATATTCGGAACTTCCTTATGCATTTTTTACTAGTGATGTCATTGTTTACGATTGATGGTTAACCTCAGTTACGCGTTTAATATTCCCATCTTGCTTACCTATTATATATTCCTGTAATTAAAACCGTTCTCTTAAAATTCGACGCATCTAATATACTGAGACACTTTATCGTAGTGAAAAAACCACACTCTATTGGTCATTCCCACTTATTTTGGATGGTTACCAAGATCAAGGTTCACTTGACCTCCACAAAAGACAAGAATGATAAGAGGGTATGGGAAATTTTTATCACCAAACGTCCTTGAAAAGGTTAGGCAGACGATTTTTAAATACGTGATACGGAATTGTAAGCAGCAATTTTCACAGATTGAGAAATTCCAACGGAAGTGAAAGTTTCTCGAGAATAAGTTGACAATTTTAAACTTTCTACGCAGTTTCGTAAAACAGACATGGCGCTAACAATCCCAATATCGTGTGGGAGTAAGCTAATCAATTAGGCTTTGAAAAACTAAATATAATGGACATAAATATAGATGGTCTCACCATTAAATGCAGCAAACTTGACGTGCGATATTTTGGCAAAAGAAAAAAAGTTTTTAAAAAAAGATTTCGGTAAAAGATAAGTTCCCAATAATTGTACGAATTGCTAAAAAAAAAAATTTTTGATTGTATTATCATAACAAGTCAGTGTAACAAATTTTTTTGTTTTATTATTTAAAGTTCCTTTTATAATTCTTCTAGTTAGAATCGTACATTTTGGAGATAAGGAAAACTTAGGGTAATGTATATCGCACCAAAAAAAGTACATCAGAAAATTTATTCAGAGTAATTGATATAAATAAATAAAACGTAAAAAGAACAACAGTATAAAGAAAAGTTTCGTATCAAGCACTTTAAAGCATAATAAAACAATTTTTTTGCATTAATATGATATGATGCTGTAAATAGGGATGTACAACCTGTGACCCGCCAACAGTTAATGTGCGGCCCACGGCGACACCTGTACCAAAAAAAAAAAAAAAAAAAAAAAAAAAAAATTATACTAATAATAATAATAATAAATACAAAATTTTAATTTGCTTTTAAAAAAAATCTGCATTTTGAATCTGTTATTTGAGTTCCTTTTTGTCATGCTCAACTTGTACGGATTCCATCAAAAATCAATGTGGCTCTTCTATCGCTTTTTCGGGGGTCATCTTTGACTTTCCAAATCACAATATTTTTTGTGCCATGTTATTACAATACGAAATTTGCGTAAATCACTTTTGGCGCAACAAGAAAGGAAAAAAAAAAAACCCAAGTACTTTTATTTATGCTATGTATTATGCGATATTACGAGTATATCAATGAGTGAAATTTGAATCTGCGTAATCACTTTGACGCTCTTTATTTGTGCCGATTTAATCGTAAATCAAATTTTACAATCATATCATCTACGGAATTCTACGTGAATATTAAAATCTCGATATTTTTAATTTGAAAGCATCAATTTTGCATTCTTCACGTTTGAATGAAATCTAGTATTTAAAAGTATTTTATTCAAATATGTTACTTAGTTGAGAATATAGCTTGCGGCCCTTCATTGGCCAACTGCTGTTCAAGTGGCCCTTCACTCAAAAAGGTTGTGCATACCTGTCAACTAAACTTGTTCTAAAAGCTCACATAAAGATGAATCTGAACTAATACCAAAATATTCAGACAAAAAAGTGATTAAAGTAATAAGGAACATGAATAATTTTGTGTTATTTCTAGGACACCATGATTGGGCTGAAGTCATAAATGCTATAAATCCATTCGTCTGTCAAAAACTTTATGAACATTATTAAGCACTTATGGTTGGTTTTATAAAATAAATTTACGCAAAATATACAAGATAATATCGAATTTATTAAACATATTTGGGTTTATTTTATAAAACAGATTTACGTAAAACATAAAAGATAATATCGAATTTATAAAACATTTGGGTTTATTTTATAAAACAGATTTACGTAAAACATAAAAGATAATATCGAATTTATAAAACATTTGGGTTTATTTTATAAAGCTGCACTAGCAGTAGTCAGGCTTGAGTCAACGTCGAAAATAGGTTTTTGAAATAAGATTCCAAAACTAGTTAAAACAGTTCAAAACTTAGAATGAATCAAAATACATAATACATGAAAATTTTTAAATTTGAAACATTAAATAAATATATATGAAATACGGTCGACCTCATTCATAACGATCTTTGATTTAACAAGAGCCTGGAGATATCGGAAATGTATTGTTGGTACAATGATAAATCTATTGCAGCATAAACTCGCCTTTAAGGAGAAAACCAGTGAGCAATACTTTTGCGATTCATAAAATGTCTTAGTCCTCTCCAGCTCAATTAAATCCCTTTTACTGAAAAAACATCAAAAATTTCATTGTGATGTTTTTTCGGGATATGAGTCATGTCCGAAAGACAATAAATATAACACAAGAAAGCGGCAATAAAACAGTTCCAAACAAATTAATTCCTATCATACTGTACAGAAATAAAGAAAATAAAATACAGTAAATATTTATTAATTATGTAAGTATGCTTAAACTTTCATGATCTTATCAAGAACCAGTTTTTTTTTTACGAGCAGCAACAACAAGCAAATAGTGCAGTACTTTTATGCTCGTTATAAGAAAATACGGCTGTATATATAACTATGGACTATTACATAAATATGTAATAAACTAGTTATATTAAAATTTTAGTTTCACTTTGAGATCTTTCTCATCTTAAGGAGAGTTTCAAATTGATTCAATTCACAAATATAGTGCTGTCTTAGCTATGTCAGTGATAAGGAATTTTTTAAATTCTTTTTTTATCTTTGCGATGCGATTAGCAAGGCTTTATCTTTCGAAAACACGTTCCTATTGTTTAAACAACTTCAGAAAATAAAATTTTACAAAATTTGATTACTTGTTTAAATTATTTATAAAATTGTCTAAAGAAAAAGAATTAAAAAGAAAGAGCATTATGTTAATATAAAAAATAAGGGAGGTCCTCTATATTATAGGGTTTTTTTTTAAAAAAAAACTATTTTTCAGGAAAACCCCAACCCACAGGTTGTTTTTTTTTCAGGATTTCTTAAGGTTTATTTTCCAGGGTTTTATTTCAGATTTTTTAAACTAAAGCTATTTTAATCATTTTTTTAAAAATTCTTTACAGCCCTCGATTAAGTCTTACTACATTAATAAACACCATTAATTTCATTAATAACTATGATATTAATAACCATAATTATTACACATTTTATTACAAATGACCCTTAAATTGATAAATTAGCAATAATATTTTTGACAGAATGGGGTTTGATTACCTACCTATTCTGTTGTAACTATGAAAATTTTCAGTAAAGGAATAAATTTTTTTAATTCAAATAAAAGACGTCAATTTTCAATATGAAAAATTTAATTATGCAATGATGCATAACATTACTTTTCCAACTGTGTTACTGTGGCTTATGTTATGTACAGGGAAAGAGAGCTTCTAGAATAAATTCTAGTATTTTAACAACAAAAAATACATCAGAATAATAACTTTAGAACAAGTATTTCACCAGTTAATAGATGCTAGGTGCTATATTTTAAAACTATAATTTGAAAATGTAGGAAGTAGATTCATAGGCCAGGATAATGGTGCTTAATATATACTTTTAAAAATAAATTTTTTTGAAATTTCATTGAATGGTGATTTTTAAAAATATTAAATATTGTTTCTTGTTATACTATTAGTTTCAATTGTATTGGGAATTAATGACTCAAAATTTTTACATTTGCAATTTCTAATAATGTGTTTTTAAAAGCTTAATTAAAAATTTTAAAGCACAAAATACAGAAGCAATGAAAATAAATATTTCAATGTATGTAGTTTTTTCTCTATTATAAAATATAAACCCTTTGAAAAAAAACACACTGCTTCTTCCAGGTTGGGTCAAATAACAAACCTGCTATATTTAAATTTTAAATTTAAAGATTCGTTTTACTTTCACTCTTTACATAAGACAAGGTAAATATATATTTGAAATGAAGGCAAGCAGCAATTATTTGAATGTTTAAAGCTTCTCCATATATTGCTACAATGTAATAATTATCTATCTATAAAACAATCCATGTAATATTTTTTTTTCTTTTAATGCAAAATATTTTTTCAACTTTTGTTAAATTAAATGAGAAATATTATTTAATATTTGCCCATAAACATTACGCAAGAATGACACTTCAAAACATAAATGCAATTTTCAAAAACTTTCAAAAATGACTCTTGTTGCTATTGTATCGTATTGTTTTGTATAGTATAACATTGTATTAATATTTATTTTGGCTTTATTCTAAATAAAGGAGATTGAATTAGTAGAAATAATATCACTTTAATTTTAATAATTTATTGAATAACGTTGTTAACTTAAACGTTAATAAATGTGAATATTTAAATTATCGTCACATTCCTTTTTTAGTTCCACGAACTTGGCCCTTAAAATTACAATTTTGAAAATGTTATGCTTCACATTTTACATAATTTCTAAAGGTTCCTATAATTATATTAGTAAAATTTTTAAAATTTAGCTAACTTAAACTTTTTAAAAAATCAATCAATCTGAATGAACGAGTATTATTGCACGCACAAAAAAAACAAATAATCACTAAGCAAAATTCTTCCTACAATGAATACAGTCAAACAAACCTCATACAAATAAAATTAATCTAAAATCAAAAATTTGAATAAGACTGCAATTTTTCTTAATCTAGTTTTAAACTGACACATAGGACACTGAAAATATTTTTCATTTATACAAAAACATGAAAGATTGAAACTTACCCAATAAATTATAATCCAGTTCCCAATAAATAGGAATTTAGTTTATTCCAACACTAGTTATAGCAAAAAATACCACAAAATCAGTTTATACACAAAAAACGTAACATAATCACCGATCGTACTAAAAAGACAGGAACAATCTTTTCAGAAAATGACAGAACGACCGATTCTAACACCTGCTCACAACGGAACTTTTTTTTTTCTCTAGAAATCTCACATTTTCCACGTTTCTCGATTATCATAACTACTGTTAGCGCCCTCTACATTATCTATTACTCATCTACAAACGATCAC
Source organism: Parasteatoda lunata (assembly GCA_949128135.1). NCBI lineage: Eukaryota > Metazoa > Arthropoda > Arachnida > Araneae > Theridiidae > Parasteatoda > Parasteatoda lunata. The sequence continues at coordinate 22,143,406 of OX421977.1, read as the reverse complement.
GTGGTTTTGAATGAAATATCCTTCTAGGAAATAATAGTTTCTTCCTATAAAATTCCGCTACTGATAATGGAAATATTAATACTTTATTCTAAAAAGGAAATCAAAAAGCATTACATTTATTTTACTATTATTACTATTATTATTTTATTGAATTGTACTGCTTTCTGTAAAAATGCTTTTATAAAGAATAAAATAATCTATGCATAGTTTCAAAAACACAATTAGTATAGAATCAAATAAATAAATAAAAAAAAGAAAAGATAGGAACTTTTTCACATGCATTCTTAATATTTATTTTGATCAACATTTAAATTTGCAAAAAAAAAATTCCTTTTTTTTTTTTTTTTTTTTTTTTTTTTTTTTAATATTCCAGAGGTAATTTTTACATATTTAACAAAAGCAGAAAATTTATAGGGAGATATCGATATTTTTTTAAGCAACGCGACAATGGTACTATGAAAAGTATTCTCGCGATATACCATGACTATAATATGTCTTGCGATATTAAATATCAAATTTCTGGTAATTATTGAGAAAATATCATGTAACTATTCCAGTATTTTAGTGAAATGTCCTAATTTTATATTTAAAAAAAAAAAAATCTACCCATAATTTCTGAATGTGTGAAAATACTAGTCTTATTTTTGTAACATTAGGAAATATCAAATCACGATTTTTTAAATCCGAAACAACCGTATAGTTGGGTTCTTAATGCCACAGTCTAATTTTCGTCAAAATAATTGACAGATTTTTGTGAAAAACACAAAAAACCATACGTTTTAAGAGATTGTAGTTTTAAATTTATGAATCACATAATGAATTAATTATGAATTAAAGAAGTCATCGATTCCATTTCTCAAAAGAATTTAATGAAGGGTCCATTTTTTAAGGAAAAATAACTTTTAAAATTGATATCACAATCGTCCTCGGCGATAATAAATATCGAATACGATATTGCAAGCATTACCGATAACGATATACATCATTTAAGATAATAGTATTATCAATAGCGATAATTTTCGAATAGGAAATTATCGCATATGTTGAGAAATTGAATTTGGATAAGGGTAATAGACTAATTAAAAAATAATATAATTTTTTTATAATATTATCGTGTCATGAATTATAAAATACAGCACTTAGTTCACTGTGGTAAACAAAAATTAAAAAAAAGTGATAGAAAGGTTTAACTGACTTATCTGGTTGATAATTACTTTTATGATAATAAATACGTGATAGAAAAAAGCTTGACTGACTATTCTAATGGATAATTACTGTAAATTAATGAAAACGTGTTAGGAAAAGGCTTAACTGACTTTACTACTGCATAATAAAATAAATAAAATAAAATAAATTAATTGTAATAAAATAAAGACATGATAAGAAAAGGCTTTACTGACTTTTCTAATGGTTAATTTTTGTTTAAAGCATGCCTTATAATGTTTGTAGTTAAAAATTTACTAGAAGAATTAACCAGATGTCTTGTCTACTAATAATATGAAACACAATTTCATCATTTTTACAAATTAAGAAATTAATCATGGGTACATAATAAAAACTCCACGTACGAAGTTCTCTGTCAGAAAATAGTAACAGGACAAAAGCATGAAATTACTGTGCCAAATTATTAACTTAGGCACTTGATAGAAAAAAACATAACTAGGATGTTCATCTAAAAATTTCAAATTTATTGAGAAAAAAAAAAAAACTTTTTATTGAGTAGTTTATCTTTGTAAGTTTAACTATATGCACTCTGAAACGAAGAAAAAGAAAACAAAAAAATAAATAAATCTTTAGTTGACTTCGGGTTGTTCAACTTCGGGTTTTGTTCAAGACTTTTCTTATTCTGTTTTATCCCTAAACCATAACTTTCCAGTAAACATCACGATAGTTATTGCCTCTGAATGAGAAAATGGAAAGTGCGGTTGAATCGAGCTTGTAAAAACTTATAAAACGAAACGAATGGAGAAAAAAAAAATCTTCTGCTTATTTTTTTTACAGAAATCAAACAAAGCGACTATTCAAATCAAAGATATTCAAAATGTCCTCTGAGTTTTGTGTGAAAGCTTTTCAAGCAAAGAAACAGCCGTCTCTCGTCTCATCAGCAAAAAAAAAATTAGAAACAAGGAAACCAAAGAGGGCTAAAAATACCAACTATTCGTCTAATTTTAATTGCTAAAATGAAAAAAAAATAAATAAAAAAATCATGGAGAGTTAATAACCGAAAGCAGAAAATTTTCTATGAAGTTTCGAACGACTCCACCTTAATGGGACTGTGATGTAATTAATTTAGTTTGAACCTTGTAATGCTAAGAATTTCAGGATTGTTTTGTAACATTTAAGCGGAGCTTTGAAAAAAAAATTGAAATAAAATTTTTGCACTTGTACGAACAATTTTAAATTCGACATGCTTTCGAAAGAAAAATAATTAATTAAATTCCTGATTAGAAAAAATAAATGGAAGAAAAAAATTTTATTTTTAAGAAAAAAATATATTTAATACAGATAATTTCGAATATAAATGAATATTTTAAATCTGTGGAAATAAAAAAAAAAATTTTTTTAAACTTTTCATCTTGTTGAAAAGTTTCAAATGGCGAGATTTTACAGATTATTGTATTATTTTAATAGATTGTTTGACATTTGTTTTGATTTTTTTTTTAAAGTAAAAGCGTTTCCTTATAAATAACTGATTAAAAATTTATTTTTAAAAACAAGTATATTATTGAAAACAATTGTATTTTGATAAGATATTTATCAAGAACTTTAATTTGCTTTAAATTTACTGATATGCTATAAACTTTTAAACCATTTTTTAAAAAAATGAGTACAAATTGAATTATTTTTCAAAAAAAAATTGCTATTTTTATGAAGGCAAAAAAAAAGGGTAGGATTTACCATCGTTTATATTAATTTACATTTTAGACTAAAATCATAATGCTAACAATTTTGTTAATTAATAATTTTGTCAATTAATAATTTTGTCGCAAAAACGTTATTTCATTCCGTTACACAGAGTAAGCAAGAAAGTAATAGTATTTCAAGTGATACTGAAATTGAGCCAGACTGAAATTATAAGACAAAATATATTTAGACCTTGAAAAAAGAAATTTACAATGTTCTATTTTTTATGACTAAAATGCCCTCACACGATGATAAAGTTCTTTATTACAGTCTTAGACGGAAAAAAAAAGTAAGCGAAATTAGGCGTCAATTCCTACCTTAATTTATGAATGGATGAACATCCTGTTTTTTTGCTAAGATAAACCGTGATTTCATTACGCTTTAAAGAAGCGTGATTGACCTCCCTCTACCAATAGGAAGACTTTATTTCCACAATTACGTAACAGTCTGGTGTAAGTTCCGTTTTATTACAGCACTAGGAATTTATTTTCCATTGTATAATTAGTTTTCAGGGGTCTGTCCAAATATTTTGTGAAAGGTCCTGTCTTTGTAAAATTGTGAAAAAATTACTCGTAATTTGTGAATATAAAATAAACGTTAAGTCACATTCTTTCAATCAGGGTCCTGTTATTGCAAAAAACGTTTTCAATGAGTTTTTAAATTGTAAATATATACAAGATTATGCTCAACACTGTAAAATTGTAATTAAAAAAAATTAAATTTTCAAAAATAAACAGCAATTGCTGCTTCTAAATTAGAGATGCAACAAACAAATATTTGGTATTAAGCCTATACTGCTGAACGCAGAATATTCGTTTCGGACGAATAATGGAAGAATCGTCTGCCGAAGACATAACTTAATTCGTTTATATCCATCTTTTTTGTTTTCTGCCCTAGGATAAAATGCATTTCCACGCGCTATAGACAAGTAGTGAAGAGTTAATGTCATTAACAAGGGAATCAGCATTCATATGAATCAAGATACTGGGACTTCAAGACAATCTAATCTGCCCCTCTCGGCCACTGTGGTTTTTCTAGTTATGTTTCTTACCTTAATTTTTCCATTTTTCGTTAGCCACTAATAGTTTTATATTTTTAATCACTTTCGTTTCTTCTCATTTACGCTTTGCAAGTGCGCCTGTTTTTGAGCGCTTTAAACATGTCAATTGTTATTTGCTAATAAATTTTTTAATCATATAATATCCTCAGTTTCTTAGAATAATGTATTTCATATTGCTTATATATACGGCAAAAATGAATTATTAAAAACGAAGTCAAACGAATGATGTTCGATGGACGTTATTCCAAAATTTCTGGCAATTTTTTTGTTACAAAAATTCAAGCATTCCCACAGCAGTTCATTGTAGTCGAGGGGGTCATTGAGAATATATCTCGCATCATACTGACAATATAATCATCATTGAGCAACTACCATCCTATTTTACCCGACAAGCAGGTACCCATCGATCCACCACCCGGGATCGAACCCCAGTTCCAAACCAATGACAGTTCAGTGCCTTAACCACTGCACCATCGATGCTTCTTCAAGGCGTCACAAATCGGATCCCTGTTTTTTATATTTTTTTTAAAGAGATATTTTATTGATATATTTTAGAATTAAAAAGTTGGAAAAGTGCATTTTTATTAACTCTTTTAAACTTATATATTTATTTAATTTTTTAAAATTTATTTCTCTTTATTTAAGAAATTACGTTTTAAGTCTGAATTTGTTTCTAAAATTATGACTTAAAAAAGATAACAATTTTATGAAGTAAAAATGAATAACATCTATAGAATTAAATTACCTAGTAAATGAAATTTAGGAGTTATATTTTTTTATATATATTCACGACTATATTTCCAATTTCGACAATTATAATCAAAATTTATCATCTAAAAGCACTACTTAAATGTACCAAGGTTAAATATTTTCCAACGTGAAGAAATTGAAAATAAAAATTTACCGAAGGTGTTGTACCCTGAGAAGTTTGCTTCACTGCCCAAAGGTGAACATGAATCAACACATGATTAAAATAAAGTGAAATTTTAAATAAACTATCATTATCTTTACATAGATAGAACATTTAAAAATCTTCTCATCAAAATCCAAACAAAAATCACCTGAACAGTTTTATGAATTCATCTTCAATAAATGAAAATAGAAAGAAAAACTTTTAAGTGATGAAATTTCTTTTCTCTCGCCAAGTCATTAGATTCTAAGATTATTTATTGCCAATATTCCAAGGCACTGTCTTCAAATTTCATAACCCCATAGAATTTTTAAAAAGGTTTTACAAATATATGGAAAATTTCTTTTTTTCTAATTTCAAAATATATTTTTTTTTTATTATAAAACGACTTAAAACTCCTCATGCACCACAAAGTATAACATGAGGCTTACAGTTGTAAGTAGAAAACAAAAGAAGAAAAATTTACAAATTTAAATTAAAAACAAAATTCCGCAAGGCAGCAAGACTTTCAATACTTTTGACCAGTTCTGATAAGACAGGAGGCCAACAAATAGAAAGACGCCTCAAATCAGTCTTTAATTTCATTCGGGCACTCGCATACAAATCGCAATGAAGAAGAATATGTTCAGCATCTTCATCAGCATCACCACAAGCACAAATTCCACTGGTCTCCAGATGGAAACGAAATAAATATCTTTTAAAATTTCCATGATTTGTTAAAATTTGGGTTAATTTAAAATCAGTTGCAAAGAATTTACATTGCAAACGGTGAAAAATGGATGGAAAGAACCTTTTCGTCCAAAGCGACCGAGGCGAAGAAAGAAATTCAGCATTCCAGTCCGCAATGATTTTATCTCTAGCGATGCGCTTCCAGTGAGAAGCTGGAACAGACACCCTTAAGTCTATTTCACCACACGTAGCTTCCTTAGCCAATTGGTCTGCTCTTTCATTGCCCAAAATACCGCTATGGCCACGAACATAAGAAAAATGAATAGTTACGTTTTCAAGAGCGTTCAAAATCGAGTGAATTTCCACCACAAGCTTCTCAGTAGAAGTCGTGTCACGCAAAAGAAAAAGTGAAGAAAGAGAATCTGTACAAATGAGGTATTTAGAAATTTTGTTTTCACTAAAAGAATTTTGTATCCACTTAACAACCAGGTTTATACACAAAAGTTCAGCCTGGAAAACAGAACATTCATTAAGTAGTCGGTGCTTGGCAGTAACCTTCTCTGTTCCATTTTCATAAATTACAAAAGCAAGACCAACCCTTCCATCAAGTTTACTACCATCCGTAAAACAGATAGTTTTATATGCCTGAAAAGCATTATTTACATAAGGAATAATTATAACAGGTTTCCTACATGCTGGGTGGGGCAAACATGAAATAGGAAGCTTCCCGTCCAGGGTTAGACAATCGTTGTCTTTTATCTTCTCCTTTAATTCAAGATTATTTATGATAATTAAATCAATAGGTGGAAGACCAGAGATAACAAAGACCGCATCATAACTAATAGTTCTATAGCCCCGAATAATGCGTAGAAGAATTCTTCTTTGAGTTCTTCTAAGGATTCTAATATTAATCTTCTTTCTCAAAGAGTTTCCCCAAGATCCTGAAGCATATGAAATAAGTGGTACAATACCTTGATTATATATTAATTTAAGAACATCTGTTTTAACCCCATAAGTATTTTTTGAAATTCGCAATAAAGCAAGAAGAAGTTTTTCACTTTTACTGGAAACATAAGATAAATGCTGCTTAAACTGCAGTTTATTATCAACAATAACTCCCAAATACTTTATCTGCTTTACTTCTTCAATAGGTTCATTCCCAAGAGTTAACTGAATAACATCAGTCGGCATCGACTTTTTATGTATCATCATAACTTTAGATTTCAAAGGATTGAATTCCAGCTTATAAAGTTTCGACCATTCAAAAACGTAATCCAAGATATTCTGAGAAAGAACACAAGCATCATTAAAGTTCTTGCACTGAACAACAATAAGTAGATCATCAGCGAATGCAATTTTATAACTATTTTGAAATTCTGATAAACCACAGAGCAAGTCATTCATAATAAGGTTCCAAATAAAAGGTCCCGTAACGGACCCCTGAGGACAACCCTTTTCCAAAACAAAGTTTTTTGTGATATTGCCCAGAGTAAGATCAGCAGATCGACCGTGCAAGAAACTCTTTATTAAGTAAAAAATATTCTTAGGAACTTTGAGATGTCTTAGCAAGTGCAGAATTCCAGGCCACCAAGCATTATCGAAAGCTCCTCTAATGTCTAAGGAAATAAGACAAGTGACAAAATTTTTATGTTTACCCTGTCTAACTAGATTACAAAGCCGGATCAAAGCATCTTCAGCTGACCTCTGAGGTGTAAAACCATACTGATCCTTACTTATGAGGCTTGATTGACGTAGATGAAAGTTGAGTCTATTTATGAAGAGTTTTTCAAGACATTTACCTAAACAAGGAAGTAGACTTATACATCGAATGTTATCAATATGTGACCTTGATAACTCAGAATTTTTAGGAATCGGTACAACTTTTGCTCTTTTCCAGATCTTCGGAAAAATACTAAGATTTAAACAAACATTAAACAAGGTTATCAGTACAGAAGGACAACTAACATGCAAATTTTTAATTAGTTCATTCGTTATTCTATCGTATCCTGGAGTTTTGTTCACCTTTAAATTTTTGACTACGCAATCAACTTCCGCACTAGAAAAGGGAACATCATCTTTAGCGTCATAAATCAATTCAGCCTCGTCACGTAAGAGCTTATGACTGAAATGGTCCTGCATTTCAGAATCACGAGGAAACGCTTTCTTCAATATAGCATCAATCGTATCTTCAAAAGAAGAGGTGAAATGACCAGGGGAATCTTCAATACCCGAGATTTCAAGCCTTTTAGCAAAGTTGGTCTTAACTCCATAAGTATAAATTTTATTCCACACATTTTGCACAGTAATATCTCCAAGAAAATCCTTCCAAGAATTTAGTTTGCTTTCCTCAAGTTTTAAGTTATACTCAGACCTAATACGAAGATAACTGCTTCTATAAATCTCCCTTAAAACGAGATTTCTAGTCCTTTGATATCTTCTTCTAGCAGCATTTAATTTTTTCCGCATACAAGAAATTTCTACCGACCACCAAGGAACTTGATGCGATCCACTCCTTTTCAAAGGAATAGATTTTTCTGCCGCATAAATAATTAAATTTTGTAAATTTTGAACGCATACCTCCAACATATCTGGTCGTTCACAATTTTCAATGGAATTCAAAATATTAGATATGGAATCAGAACAGAGAAGATGGAAAAGTTCCCAGTTTGCTTTTTTAATATTAAAGAGGTTTTTCGTTTCAGAAATGGTAAAATCATAGTTAGCTCTTGAGATTTTCATTTCAAAAGAAATCATTTTATGATCAGACAGGGAATCATACTCAGGTATATACCATTTCTCAACCAGCTGAAGAAGTTCCACTCCGACAACGGTAACATCAATATAACTTGTTCCCTGAATCGAACTAAATGTAGGTCCGTAGTCTTCATTTATCGAAAACAAATTCCAAACACTAAAGAATTCGCTCAACCTAATACCTCTGGAGTCAGTAATAGGGCTAAACCAGACTTCAGATTTGCTGTTGGCATCCATACACCAAATAAGTCTCTTTAGACTTTTACTCGAAAAAATATGCTCTATCTTCCTAAGATCTAAATCAATATTAACGGAAGGCTGGAAATAATAAGAGAAAAGAGTAAAATTGTGTCCTCTATACGAAACATCAATTAGTGCAGCATTATAATCAAAATTTTCTGAAACAGAAAAAACAGTTATCGCTCTATTACGAACAATGATAGCCGCCTTAATAACGTCTGATTTTTCATCAGAAAAAATTCTGTAAGTATTTGGAAAGCCAAGTAATTTGCCATTAAGACAGTAGGGCTCCTGAACAAGGGCAACATCAACATCATCACATTCAAGATTTAAAATAAGCTGCTGAGTAGCTTTCTTTGACTTATGCAAGTTTAATTGTACAAAACTGATGTGATTCTTAGAGACCTTAGCCATCATAATCAATTCGAGCAGTCATTTGATCCCTCATAAAAATATGACAAGAGCAGCTTTGAGAAAAAGGTTTATGTCTAACATCCACTTTTTTACTTCCACTTTTCAATTTTTTATTGTATCTAATACAGTTTACGCAAACTTGATTTTCACAATTATGACACTCCGAACTTCTATGCTCTCCGGAACAAAAATAACAAGACAACTTATTTCTGCATTCCATAGATCTATGATTATAGCCGAGGCAAGAAAAACACCTATTTATAGCTACGAAATCTTCAACACTACACATGTTCCACATAATTTTCAAAGATCCCAAGGTAATAATATTTTTCCGAGCTTTTGGATGCACCTCCACAACAACAGATCGAACATGTTGGAATTTTTTCAAAACAAAACGAATCCTTGACTCGTTCCAATGTTCATCAGAATCAAAAACTTCTGGGTTCTGCTCACGAATAATGTCTAATATTTGTGAATTTTCTATATCATTTGGTACATTTTTAATTAACAACGTAGGTTTCTTTCGCTTAGGAAAAGTTGGCTTCAAAATTTCCGAATTTGTTTCAATGCTCGTTAATAATTTATTTCTGTCAGCTTCAGAAGCACAATTAACTAAAATTTTATCTTCAGAAACACTTTTAACTTGCTTAATTCCTATTTTATCTTTTTTAGGGTCAATCTGTGCTTTGAAAAGTTTCTTAACGTCCTCCGACTTATAATTTTCAGCCGATATTAAAAGAGCACAATTTGATGAATTCCCCTTACTCTGTTTACTAACAACAGATGACGACGCCACGACTTCGCTATATAATTTTTTTTGAACGTAACTCGCAACATTTTCTTTGCAAACCTCACGATAAACAACAGACTTTATTTTCTCAAATTGCCTTGTAACAAGAAATTTCAACTCACCCAACGCTTTCCTAGCATCTTCACGCATTTGTTGATTCATATTGCATTTAGAAATAAGGGCGTTTTCTACAATATTTGAGTACGTTTCAAGAGAGGAGTAAAATGCATCATCCTCACAGTCTGCCATCCTGCTCCCCAGTTTCCCCAAGAAATGTCAAATCGTAAGTGCTTCGTTTCACTAATGCAAGAAAGACGCCATGTTGGATTGGCGCATTTGCAAATTGAAGTACTAAAGTCAAAGAAAAACCAAAATCACTTCACGCACGTTTGTAAAGCTGTAGAAAGGGGCTTAAAAACAATTCAAAACTAATTTAGACTGAAATTAACTTAAAAATATTATTATTTTGAAAAGTAAACAAAGCAGCTCAAAAGAACACGTCAAACATTCAAACGAGGTCAAGCTCTTCAAAATATATTGTCCAGGAAAAAGTAGTACTTGGTTAATAGGCGAAGTTAAATTAAAATGAAAAGAAAATTAAATTAAAAATCTTTTTCATGTATGAACAACTCATTTTCAACAAACATAAGAAGCATTTTTAAAAAAGATTTTTACTTTTTTTTGCAATTAATTAAAATATATTACGGCATTCAAAGAAAATTCACTCACTAAAATTTCTTTTATTTCCCAATTAGCGTCCTTGGGAGAAAATAATTTCACCACTACACATCAGTCAATCATTTGAAAATTATTTAAAAACATTTGATAGAGCTATTTTGTTTTCAAAAAGGCTATTTTAATGATAAAACCCAAACAATATTGCGACATCATTTCAACAAGCTAATAAACAGTGAATGAAAAATACGATTTCAATGCCAAAGAAGTTGAAAACAAACGAAAATGCTCCTGCTTTAAAAAGTTTCATTTCCTGGTTGTTGTTTTTTTTTTTTTTAAGAACGCAAACTGACAATAACGATTTGCAAAGCATACATAAAAAATAGTCAGCAATCTTAAAACTAATTAGTTCCGAAAATTAAAAATTTTTTTTTCTTCATAAAAATAATTACAAATGCTAGTTAATGAAAGCTGAAAATTTTCCGAAGAATGTTTATTCATGACTTTAAGAGTCTTTATTTCTTACGCAATAACTTATGATGATTACACTTTAACAAAACTTTTTACTGCATTTATATAAATACTTGATATTGCATAATTCGGGTGTGGGGATTTCAAATCAGAAATTAGTTTTACTACTAAAGCTACAAATTTTTTTCAAAAAGAAATTGTATTTTTTTTCGAAACTTTCAAGTTTAAAACCGTTATTTATAACAGAGGGTCGCATAAATATTGCAACAAACTTCTAGAGGAGTTATGGAATATCATCAGGATTAAAATTGAATACCTGGAATGGCCACTACGCCTCCTATAATGGCCAGTTCAGAAATACACAATGAAACAGTTCATAATATAATAAGGAAGCGTCCCTAACGGCTTATGACATTTTCGAGCCTGGGTTCCTATGTAATTTTAATCCTTATATGATGCTTTTTTAATATTGAATCAGTATGATCCTGATGATCATTATGATTCAATATTAAAAAAGCAATAAATAACCATAATTTTTATGCACTTTAAAGGTTTTCTGAACTTCAGACGAAGTGCCTACTCAAAATAATTTAAAACAACGTTTATTTATTTCTTTTTTTTACCCCTAATTTTTATATTTTTTTAATTCTTCAATTTTACTCATATAACGCTTTAACCAAAGAAGGAACTCAGCATTTAGATTTCATGCTTAAAAATTAAAATTAATATTCCCCATAAAAATTAATTTTGCATGAAAAAAAGGCAATAATTAATTATGCACCCACTTGTGAAATGATTTAACCTCAAATATCAATCCATCCCTATCACAAGAATTAGAGCTCATCAATTTTTTTTTTTTTTTTTAATGTCTTAGAAATCCACAGTACGTTTATATTCGGAAACTATACATGAGGCCAAAATCAACACCCTCGGTTAAGTTCAACTTTGCAACAAATAATTATCAACAATAATATTTCTTTCCATGCGTTTCAAATTGTTGGTTCTAATTCATTTTGTATTCCATTTCAAACTAATCAGTCAATCGTGAATTTAATAAAAAAATAAAAACTGTTATTTTTTAACTTTGTTATAGGTCACCCGCTCATTCACACTAAATATATAAAATAGGCTTACTAATATTCTGATTACAAATATAAAGAAATAAAAAAAAGAACAGCAGAGAAATCAGAAGAAAAGAAAATCGTCTGCTATAACCAGACGATAAAAAGCAAATCAAGCATGAAAGTTCTAACTGGAAGAGCTCAGCTTCTTAGTTGTTCCGCGAACAACTTTTTTTTCTCAAAGAAAAAAGAAGGGGGGAAAAAAATCGCAAATATATATATATAAGTAGTTATCAATGTAATAATAATTTTTATTCGATTTTTTTTTCTTCGGCTTTCAAAATTTTTTCAAACTTTTAATTATTGAGAGGAAAACTTTCAAATTGTAATGGAATATTTTTGGGCCCCTCGTATGTTTTCAAGGGCGTCTCTTGAGTTTACATTATAAGGGTCACATGATCCACTCTCTCTCTCTCTCTTCCCCCCTAGGAATGTTCCTTTCTCAATAGAGGGAACTAGTAGAAGTAATTGACAGGCATTGTTATGGGAGTTCACTTGCAGTCTGTATTTTACCCTGCCACCAATATGCCCCAAGGACATGATGTGGTTTTAGGATCGCTGTACAAGGAAAAACTCTGTTGTAATGAGTCAGAACGTTCTGGAATTATTTTTTTTCACCCTTGAACCATGGAACATCCAACTTATTGAATCGTAAAAAGCTTAGGTAATAATTTACGCAGGATCTTCTTGTAAATAGTCATTCAAAATTTAGGTTGAAAAGTTGCGCAAACATTATACTGAAATATTTTAGGTTGTATACGTTTTTGTTTGTGATTTACAATTTTAAGACTCATTTATTCAGTGTGGGTGTTATAACAATTTCTTTTCGATGCAAATAAAAAAAAAAAAATTTAAAAAAAAACAGTTTTGTGTTAATAGAAAACATCTCTGGAAAATTTAGAAGTGCTTTTATTCAGCTTTAAGTTTCTTAATTTTATAATTATTCTCATGTTTCTACATTAAAATCCAAGTGTGAATCCAATGTTAAGAAAACTTGTAAAAACCGTAGCTAGCGATATATGGAATATAAATTGATGTTAATTTTTATGTTTCATTACATGTAACATAACTAGCATAACATTCATAACTAGCCGCCTTTCGCGACCAGCTTGTTCATCTTTCAATATTATCTTGCACAACATACAGATTTAAATGGTAACAAAATCGAACTAACAGCACAACTTTATTAAAATATTTCAATTCTTCAACCCCTCCTTCAATCCCAATACCTTAATTGGTTTCAAACAATAATTTAAATTATTTTTTTTCGTTCGTTATGTATTGAATTTTAGTAATATTTTTAAAATTGGTCCAGCAGCCATTAAATTGCACAAACCACCAAAAGTATGAGCTCAAGACAATTAAGCATCAGAAGTATTGCATTATTTCTATCTCAATCGTGAAATCAATTTTTCATTATGCGCTATACTACTTCTTTTTGCACCTCTTGCGCCATAACTTCAGTATCGTATATAATACATTTATGCTATTGCTCAAATATATATATATATATATATATATATATATATATATATATATATATATATATATATATATATATATATATATTCAGAAATCTTAATAGGTTAATACTTATTTAGATTTTAAATAATTAGGGAAATTCACTAATCATTGATAGTTATCATGTAAAAGCAAAATATCCACAAAAAACTTCAAACGAAGATATCAAACCAAACTTATCAATTCAATCATCACAAAATTATGATCGTCAATTCTTGTATCATTTTTACATTAGCCACAACGCCCACAAGTAAATTTATGGTGGACCCATGACAAAATCCGTTCATTATTGATTGCTTTTCGCCATGACTCATCTTTGGATTTTTCGGGCATGAGGGCAACCAACCAACAATGATTGAGCAAGCGGGTGACTTTTTATCACTTGATCCAGATATGCTTCGAATTCCTAAATAGAATGGTTCTTCTCCTTCAAACGATTTTTATTTTTATTTTTTTTTTATCTCTGATAAGATCGTTTTCACTTGATGACTCTTCATAGTAATGAATTACTGTAATGAGTATAAACAAACGGAAGTTTGATAAAAAAATTCTAAACCCTCTTTGCAGCAGAAATGTATTCCGGTAAGTTCAATATATGATTAATTTATTGACACTCTCAACGAATGTTTGTTTTTAGAACGATAATGATTGCGATAAGGAATTATAAAAAAACTAAATTCTATTTGAAAAGAACTATAGTACTTGTATTTCAAAGAGTATTATCACCAATACTTCAAGTGACAAGATAATATCATCAAACAAATCACTTATGTTCAAGCAATTTGAACGATTTTAATGAAGATAAGTACGGTAAGTACAGATGCTGATTATTTTTCATTACAGAGAGGAATGAAAAATATCAATATTGCCCACTAAGAAATTTTAAAAGATTATTTTTTTAATTCTGTAAAAACTCATACGTGTATTTCAAAAAAAGCATTATCACCAGGATTTCAAGGGACAAAATATATCTCCAAACAAATTGCATATGATTAAACAATTAGAACAAATTTAATGAGGATAAGAGTGAAAAAGTCCTGTTCATTTTTCATTATAGGAATAGAAAATCCATGGTTAACAACAGGAAAAACCGAGAAAAAGATAGATATATCAGGTTGAGAGATTTAAAAAGAAGGAATTAGAAAGCAGAAACAAGAAGAAGACGCCTTTGGAATGCAATTTTTAGGGAAGTCATGTACCAAAACGGACTGTAAATAAGTAATGAAAAATAAAAATGCCCACTCTTTTCTGGAATATTATTTATGAATAATCTATTACAAATCAATTAGTTTTTGATTTAATAAAGTGAATGTTGTCCCACATTGAAAGTTAATTTTAACAGCATGCAAATTGCGCAGTATTTGGAAATTAATTCCGACGCTATGCAAGTTGTGCAACATTTAAAAGCCAGTTTCAAGAATTGGCAACATTTGGATACTAGTTTTCACAATGCACAACATTTCAAAGCTAATTTCGTCCAGTGGACTGATTGTAAAGACACCCCATTGTACCAATCCGAAGTCCCGCACGGTTCCCAGCAGATCACCGAAGTCAAGCATCAATTGGCTGCGGTCAGTGTGCGGGTGAATGACCACTTGGATCAGTCTGCGTAGGGACCGAGGGTGTGCGGTATTGGGTCTCGTTAAACTATTCTACCGTAAAGTGCTCGACTTCACGTGCAGGTCGTCGGGCTACCGAAGCGGGGGTGCCATCCCCTCTGCAGAGGATCAAAATTTTGAAGGCATGTCTTCGGAGCATCCTCAGGGATGTTTCCCAGACTGTCACCAATAGCCCATTGTGCAGCTCTAGTGCGACGTAAATGAACTACAACAACAACAAAGCTAATTTCATCACAAAACTTCTCATTTCCAAAAAATGAATGTTGAATGTCGTAGTATTTTTCTATATTTTAACATTTGCGGGCATTACTCCAGCCAATTGGCAGGATATCTCTAGTCAATAATTCTTAAATATATTCTCAGATCTCTAATAATAAAAAAAAACATATAAATAAATCGAAAGAATTACGGAACTTCTAGACGCAGCAAGTATTGGATTTTTGGGAGAACAAAATTTATGGCTTGTCGCATCTCCCGTTGAGAGGAGAAAAGCCAGTTTATTGATATTTTTTTTCCCTCTTTCACTTCTATAACAATTGTTAGGAAAAAAGGAGAAAGCCGAAATGCTCTCTCGAAGTGATAGTCACAGCAATCTTTCTTTTGACCAAAATCAAGGGACCCATCATTATATGTTAGAGTCAAGTCACAATGAAATGTTTATGTCGTTCTGAATTCCAAATGTAATTTTTTTTTTTCGCTTTAAATGTTTTTCTAATTTACACACCTCACTATAAATAAAATGCGAATCATATGAAACATACATTTTATCTGAACGCCCTGCCCTGTATCTTAAACTATCTTTGTTTATTGAACCTCTTTGATTGAATTATGGCTCTTAAACCGGCGATGGAGCTCTATTAATCATGTTTTTATTTAGAGGAGTCATTAACCATATATCAAATTAGTAAACTTAATTTCTGCTATTTTTTGACTTTGCTGCGGCTATTTTATTTTATTTTATAACCGTCGTTGAACAGCGATTTTATGGGTTTACGACTACTAATGTTCAACTCCGTAACTTTGTAATTTTGAGCCCGATCCAGAAGACAAGGAAACTGCTGGATCGAGTATTGGGAGAAAATTTGCTTTCGTGGAGGACTTTTTGATGAAACTAATCCACATTTGCGTTACATGAAGAGGAAGACCACGAGAACCTCCTACGGTTAGCCTGATGGCAAAGGGACTCTAACGCATGATTCGTCTACCACTGAGGATATTTCACGTCAGCACTGTGGTCGGTGCAAGCCGGATGCGGAATTCGTATCGACTGGGATTCGAACCCGGTTCGTCTCATTGGAAGGCAAACGCTCTATCCCCTGAGCCATCGCGGCTCTGCTGCGGCTATTATATATAAAGCTTCCTAATGTGTATTGGGTTTACAGGATTTCTGTGGTGGTTAGAGCGTCCGAGAGGTCGTTGGTTCGAATCCTGCCAACAGCTTACAAACGTCTCTCACACACTCTCCTCCTTATTGGTGACCATGGCGTATTACTATTTGAGAGTATCTCAAATAGTAGTATGCCATGTTGGTGACTATTGAAACTCGAACATGCAAAGCAATTAACTCACTCCTCGACAGATGGTACGGCTACACTGCATCACTCTCTACAACGTAAAAATTAGCTTTCAGAATGTTTGTTATATGGAACAGCTTTCTAGCAAATTACTTTGTTGTTGTCAAAATATTACTTCAGTTTAATGAATTACAGTTACATGTCAGCAATAAAGATGCGATTAGACTTGTAAAGTAACTCTCGATTACCCATTTCAATCACTCAATATTAATTTTGGCCTTGAAAAAAAATTAATTTAAAGAAAAATCACTTAATTTAAAACAAATGAAGTTTCATTTTGTTACGACGAGTCCCGCTAAACGACTATAGCATTTCTACAAACGCATGGTTTCGAAGTTACTGAGCAAGCGCAGTTTGGGGAGTCTGTGCTTCGGACATGCGCAATTCTTCTAGACGTACGTAAATACGTGGAATGTTCAGAACAAGTTCTTAATATATCGATATAGTGGAACGAATACATGCGTAGAACGTAAGAAAATGGTACGAGAGGGTTTACATAATGGAGTATAAAGTAGTTTGCAGAATAACAACACTGTACACAAGATGGCAAATCGTAAGCATTCGCTCCACAATAAGACGCTACTATACATAAACTTAACATCAAATTATTCGCATTGTTATTTATCTGTGGCAACATCCGCGAGACATCGACCTGTCCCACACGTGACTTCGCCTGCATTTAGTACTAAAATCCATGGATAATCCGGTGTTTACTACACTGCGCAATCTATACTAAAATCATTAAATGCTTCATATTTATTTTTTCAATAAAAAATCTCTGTATTTTAAAGCCAGACTCAACAAAGTATGCCCAATTAAATTAACAACAAATAAATAGTTTATTTGACTCCCAAGAAGTTTGTGTTAAAATTTCGATAAATATTTAACTTTGAGATGAAAGGAACAAGATACCTCATCAGACAAGAGATTAGACGAAAAATAGAATTACAAATCGCATTTTAGGCCCTGTGCCCCCTTTTTAGGCCCCATTTGAGATCGCGACCTATCAGGCCACCCTCCATTTCCCGTGCACAACGAAATGTCACGAATTTTTCGCTGAAGAAAATGGAAATAGTATTTCTCATCCAAAACGCAGACGATGACACACATAATTTTTTTTTTCTTCCTTTGGCACGTGACGAGTGGAGACCACAGGAAAGTTTGTTGGGGTTATGAAGGACACGTTTGTGGAGCGCGATAGGAAGCTTCATCTTTTTTTCTTTACTTTCTTTTTTTTCTTTTAAATAAAAAAAGAAAGAAACTTCCGAAAGTGATAGAAGAGTTTTTATTCCGACTTAGCTACGTGTTGGCAAATAACCGAGACATTTACATGTTTTAACCGAATCAGAAAATAATTAAGAAAACATAAAAGTATAGAACTCCACAGAATTATAACCCAAAAACTTTTTCTTTCGTTTTTAGGTCAAAGGTGTAATTTAAAAGAAACCTTGAATCATATTTTAAAGTAGAAAGCAATTAGAATTCTTTACTGCTAATTATTTCGCATTTAAATCGGAATACGAAGCCAAAAGGTAATTAAATCACGGAAGAAAACAAAACATAAAACGCCATAAAATGAAATCCTCACTAATAGTTTATTTCATAATTCCATATAATTCATTATAAGTGTAATTTATTAGAAGCGATTCGTTTAGGCTTAATTGATTAAAAAAATTATACTTGTTGAGGAAAAAAGAATTGAAAAAGAAGAATTTAGAAACCATAAAGAATTAGACCTAGTTTATAGTTCTGGGTGCGAAAGTGAGCCCTCTATTAACGGCCAATATTTAATAGCATATAAACAGTTGATATCGTACTCAAACGTTGTATTATATTTCATTTATGACATAGAACAGACCTGATTGGCAAATCATTCCCGCAACAGCCCACTTGGGTCAGGGAATCCTGGTTGGCAAGGCGTTGCACTCACGTTTGTGAAAAGGGGTATTCGAAACAAGCCCGGCAGAAGACAGTGTAGTAAATGGTGACTGGTTAAAATCTGACAGGTCACAAAGCCCTCCATGTTGCCGTAACAAGTTATACCTTTGGAGGTACTGAATCGGAGATCGATCGTTTTCTGGCTCTGGTCATAATTACGATCCGTGGGTGAATGAATGGATATTATGTATGGGTCCGTCCTATAAGCGGGTGTGACGTATGGGTGTGGCAGAAGTCAAATTTTTGGTCTATGGAGTTGAACATTGATACAAGTCTACGGAGTTGAACATTAATAGTCGTAAACTCAGATTAAAATCGAGTGTTCAACATCTATTTTAATAAATATAAAATATAAAAAAAAACTCGAAGAACACCTTTGTCACATTTCAAATAATTTCAAAATATCTTAGAAATATGAGATATAGAAGATTTTGTCGAAAAGCGCACTGATGTTCATTAATGCACTTTTTTGCTTGTGAACCACGTAGTAAAAATCAATTCTGTTAGAACTATTAATCTACTAACTATCTTAATATATATAATTCCTATCATTACTTTACGCATCTCAATTATCAGGGGTCTGTCCAGACATTTTGTGAAAGGTCCGTTTTTATTAAATTATGAAAAAATTACTAGTAATTTGTGAATATAAAATAAACGTTAAGTCACATTCTTTCAACCAGGGTCCGCTTTTTTAAATTTGTGAAAATAGGGTCCGTTACTGCAAAAAAACTTTTTCAAGGAGTTTTTAAATTGTAAAGACATACAAGATTATGCTCAACATTGTAAAATTATAATTTAAAAAATTAAATTTTAAAAAATAAACAGCAAATACAGCCAGCTACTAAATTAGCGATGCAACATACAAATGTTTGTTATTTAGCCTATACTGCTGAACGCAGAATAATCATTTCCGACGAATGATGGAAGAATCGTTTGCCGAAGACAAAACTTAATTCGTTTACATCCGTCTTTCTTGTTTTCTGCCCTGGGAAGGGTTTATTCAATTAACTAAACAATAATGAAGATAAACAAATTTGTGAAGGGTCCGTTTTTATGAAAAGATATTTTGTGAAGGGTCCGTTTTTATGAAAAGATATTTTGTGAAGGGTCCGTTTTTATGAAAAGGTATTTTGTGAAGGGTTCGTTTTTATGAAAAGATATTTTGTGAAGGGTCCGTTAACGGACCCAAATTTCTTCTAAACAGACCCCTGATTATTGATATAAATTATTAAGTTTATTTTACCCACTGCGAAAATTTAAAACTTACGTTGTCCCCTAAGGCCAAAATAATCGAATATTTAAAAAAATAATTTTAATTTAAAATCTAAAAAAAAAATAATAAAAAAAGATGGCAACATTTGCGCAGCATGAAGCTAAAAATTTTGCACATGAAATTAGAGAACGCAACAGCATCGATCGATGCAAACGATTCTCGAAAATGAATCGATAGATGCTTTGCATGATCGATATCGATTACTTTCCCTAATATTTCACTCAAATCATGGTATTAAGTAATTTGAGGAACAATGCATCATGAGTTGCAAACTAATGAACCACCGAAGAGAGAGATACATGCAGTAACAAATTAAGTTAATCGACTCGTTAAACCAACAGCTTTACAAATTACAAGTTTTCACTCAACTCCTCAATAAATCTTGTGGCTTTCCCTGCCCTATAACTAACTCTCCCCCCCCCCTCCCCCTAGGTACTCATTTGGCTGTGAAATTGATTTTCGAGGGGCTCAAGATTACACACACGCCAGGACAGACGAAATAGCTGTGATCCACCCAATTCTGTCAAAATGGCGGACACGTTTATTAAAATTTAAAACGATATTACTTTCTTCTTTCTCTGTTGTAGTTTGGAGTGCAAGTTTAATGAAATTTTTAGGAAACTCTTTCTCACGTAGTTTTTCGATGATATTCAGTGAAAATAAAATAAGCATAAGATTTTAATTACAAAATTAATTGTAAATATTTTTCTGCATTATTTGCTTGTTGTTATTCGATCCGAGACAAGCTATATTCATTGCAATAAAAATTATTTTTTAATGAATAATTTTTCCTGATTTCCTAAATCTATCCTAGTGATTTTCCTAAATATTTTTTTTTTTCCCGCAGCGTCACAAAATAAATTTGCAAAATAAAAATAATAATAATAAATAAATAAATAAATAAATAAAAGTATTAATGACGGGTACATAAAAAAATACGGGTGCTTCTTTTCAGGAACCTAAAAACATGTTTTTAAATTTAAAAAAAAAATTATTTTTAAATATGGTGCGGAGAGCTGAAGAAATGTTAAGAAACTGCTATTACAAAAAAAAAAAAAAAAAAAAAAAAAAAAAAAAAAAAAAACGATAAACAACGAATTTATTACTAAAATCTGAAACAATAATATCGTGTTAAATGAATCAATTTTGTAAAAATGTGTGGAACTGGACAAAAAATAACTAGTAACTGCGAAAAAGAAAAAAAACCTCGATTAAGCACTTTAAAAGTGTGTATGAACCCTGTAGTAAGAGAAAATCTAACTCAGGGCTAAATATACAAAATTTTATGTTTGGTAGCTCCACACTAGATATAAAAAACGAAAGATGTAAGGCATACCGGGCAGTAGCACTGAACCTTAAAAAAACATCAATGTAGGGCATACCGGGCAAATGTATCCCGTGCAGTGGCGCTTAACTAGACCTAGTATATACTTCGGACAGTTACCAAAGCGACTATGTGATGGTCAACATTCTCCAGTGGAAGTCAACAACTACCGATTTCTGTCATTCACAGTAACGTACACAATACAAAATAGTGCGAAATTTTCGCCAGCTTTACGCAAACCATATTTTTAGAACTGAACTATATTTATTTTCATTTAAAACTTTTAACTTAGAAATAATTTAGAACAAAAATTTACTCTGAATTTCAAGATGGCGCGAAAGGCCTTTCTATCATCTGTAGAGATGTTGATCGATAACAGACGAGCCTCAGCCCACAACAAGGCCCATCATATACTTTGAGGGTGGGTCTTAAAAATAGAATGTTTTCTTTTCTTTTTTTGTATCCCAGACTACAAGTTTTTATTGAATGGAAAGAACTCTACGAATCTTCAATTTTGTTTAGATGATCATCTCCCCTCGCGAAAGAGTTTGTCAAGACAACGGAAACTATTTTCATCTCTTCAATTTCATCTTCAGGAGGCAACAACAGAGATGAAATCTACCTAGTGGCGAAACTGTTTGCTAACAGCGATTCGATCGCCGTCAAAATTGACTCGCATCATAAAATTCACCCAACAGCAAACGAGTCTTTTAGGTTTTTCAAAAGATCTTAGCATTTCTTTTTGTTTTCCAGGATTGAAAAAGAAAAAAAAGATGAAGAGAAAATAAAATATTTCGTACACGTAAAGTTTTTAAAGAATAGGCGCAAACGAAATAAATAAATCAATAAATTATTCCAAAATTTCAATAATATGAACAGATATGTTTTTTTTTTTATATTTTAATGACTCACACACTTTGTTGAAAACAGTATAAATTTGGGAATATTTTCAAAAAAATTTTAATAAAGAAAAAGTTGTAAGAAAATCAAATAAAAAAAACTACCGATAAAATAAAAACTTTATTTCTAAAAAATTTCGAAGTCAATCTTAAAAAATGAATCGTCGTCGTTTTTCTGTTCATGCAACCAGATTAGAAGAATCTAGAATTGGTTTTAAAATCATACTTTCACTTAGTTAAGAGAAGTATTGTCGAAAAAATAGCAGATAAAATGAAGGTTAATTTTGAAAAAAAAAAGTCAATTATAAAAGATTAAACTTCATTGTTTAAACCGGTTTTTATTTACATCGATAATAGAAAAACAACCCACAAAGAAATTCATGACTTCACAAACATTGCAGAAATAAAGTTTTGAAAATTATACATTTGTAATACAATTTTTTTAAACTTTTTACAAGTTAATTTTTATGAATCGGTGTGCACCTTATGCCAAAATCAGCGGGATTAATTTCACCATCTTTTTAAACAAAAAATGTCACTTTAAAGTTTTCTAATACTTCTAGATAAGAAGAAAAAAAAGGTGATAATAATCAATCAGATTAAATTATTTTTAGAGACTTCAGAGTGCGATAAAGAGAATCAGATTTCGATATTGCTGTGATAGTGATATCTAGTAAATATTAAGCTGGGATAAAAGAAAAAGAAAAAAACTATTAATCAAATTTAGATTAGAATGCTCTAGTCCTAGTCAGACTTGGGTAAAATGAAAAACTTTCAGACAACACAAAATCTCGATTAAAATTTTCTTGCACGTGAAGTTTCAATCCTTTCGTTGCCACCAAATTTTAGCAAATTCGCTTTAAAATTAAAATCATTGAAAAAATACCTGAAATTTAAGAAAGAGAAAAGTGTATTTAGGAAACATTTATCCACAGAAATTTTATCAACGTTAGAATAAAAATATCGACGCGGGATTTTATTCATTTATTTAAATAGTATGAAATATCAATCTCAATGTGTGATTTTTAAATCAGGCGAATATTAATCTTAGCATACAATTTTAAAATCGAGTAAATACGAAACTCTATGTTAAATTTTAAAATCGCGTTCATACTAATCTCGATGTTCATTTTAAAATCGCGTGAATACGAATTCCGAAGTATAATTTTTAAGTCATTGAACACAAATCATAATAGTGGCTTTTAAATCGTGAAAATACGAAACAAGATCAGCAATCTTGTCTGCATTAATAGAAAAAAGCTTAAAAACGATTTTTTTTCCCCTAGCGAATTCGAAAAAGACTAACTTCTTTTGAAGAGGCGGAATTACTTTCTTCATGTAGTGCAAATGCGGGTTAGTTCCATCGAAAGTCTTCCACGAAGGCAAGTTTTCCAATACTTGATCCAGGAGTTCCCTTGTCTTCTGGATTGGGTTTAAAATTACAAGGCTACGGAGTTGAACAATAACAGTCGTAAACCCAAAAATTGGGTCAGCTGTTCAACGACGGTTATAAAATATAAAAATATATTATACGGGCCTGACTCTAATGATATATATTAAACGTTAAACTCTTGAAGTTTAAATAAAATATAAAAAAATTACCAGAAATTAATAAACAATTAATAATTAAATTTTTTTTTTTTTTTTCGTTGAAAATGATGAAAATATATAGTATTTACATACTAATCCGGTATCCTATATTGTAAACTATCAAGCATTACGTTCCTTTCTGATGAGTTAGACCAGTTTTTTTTTTTTTTTTTTTTTTTTTTTTTCAATACACGAAATTATTTCTTTTCTCACTGAAAAAAAAAAAAAAAAAAAAATCTTATTTGGGGACATGAATAATTCTTTTGTGTGTGTGAAACAGTGCATATAGCTTGCTTGAATTTCAAGAAAATTCAAAATTTAATTTATGCAAATGTGCTTTAGACATACGTGTTCTACTTCGTTTGGCTTTACTTACAGCTAGATTAAACCTAAACAATTTTGCGAAGTCGTGATGGTTGAAAAAGAAATAAAAAAAACGCAAAAGTTAAGTTTTATCTCTAAGCTAGTGATATTTAAACAGTATTTCTAAACTTAGATAAAATTAAAAACTTTTTTCAAACACAAAACTTTTCTGCTCGCATTGATTAACTTTTGTAAATCCCTTTGTAGCCACTTAATTTTGGTGCAATTTGTTTAAAAATCACAGATTTTCTTTCTTTCTTTTTTAATGTTTTCTTTTTATGGAATATCAATCTTGATTCTTACCATTCACTTATGTAAAAAACTAAAAATAGCTGAAAATAGAAATCCAAAAATGTTATGAGCAAAAACAATTTATAAATAATTAAAAAAATACTCGATATTTAAGCAAAAAAAAAAAAAAAAAAAAAAAAAAAGTATATGATTGTAGAAAGCATTTATCCATAGAAAGTTATCAACGTTTGAATAAAATATAGACGCGAGTACTCTATTTATTTATTTAAATGAATATGAATCTCTAAGTGTGATTTTTAAGTCACGCGTATACGAGTCTCGATATTTGATTTCAAAATCGAGTGAATACGAATTCGCAATTTTGATTTTAAATCACATTGATACGAAGCTCGAGGTTTGATTTTTAAATCGTGTGAATATGAATCTCGATATTTGATTTTAAAATCACGTGAATAGGAATCTCCATATTTAATTATAGAATCGCGCGAATACGAGTCTCGATATTTGATTTTAAAATTGAGTGAATACAAATTTCGATATTTGATTTTAAAATCGGGTGAATACGAATTCCCATGTTTGATTTTAAATCACATTGATACGAACCTAGAGGTTTGATTTTTAAATCGTGTGAATATGAATCTCGATATTTGATTTTAAAATAACGTGAATAGGAATCTCCATTTTTACTTATAGAATCGCGCGAATACGAATCTCGATATTTGATTTTGAAGAGACGGATTTTTTTTCTTAATAAATTGTAAAAAAAGTTCCGCGAACGGCTTTCGCACATATTGAGGGACAGGTCTGCTACTTGCTTATTATCAAGTATGCTTATTTGTTTGGCTATGGATGAACTTGAAATGGCAAACTTTGCCCTTTTTGTAAAAACAAAATCCCTTAAAAACACTGCCTTTTTACTCTTATTCCATTAAAAAAAATAATAATAATAATAACTAACCATTTAAATAACAATTACACATTGACATCTGTATTTATAGGTTTAATTCTGATTACTATTACAAATATTTACTTACTTAAGATTAATCTCGAGTTAAATTTTTATTAGCAGGGGTCTGTCCAGACATTTTGTGAAAGGTCCGTTTTTGTAAAATTGTGAAAAAATTACTCGTAATTGTGAATATCAAATAAACGTTAAGTCATATTCTTTCAGCCAGGGTCCGCTTTTGTGAATTTGTACAAATAGGATCCGTTATTGCAAAAAAACTTTTTCAAGGAGTTTTTAAAATTGTAAATACATACAAGATTATGCTCAACACTGTAAAATTATAATTAAAAAAATTAAATTTTAAAAAATAAACAGCAATTTCTGCTACTAAATTAGAGATGCAACATACAAATATTTGGTATTTAGCCTATACTTCTGAACGCAGAATATTAATTTCGGACGAATAAAGGAAGAAGCTTTTGCCGAAAACAAAACTTAGTTCATTTGCATTTGTCTTTCTCCCCCCCCCTTTCCTGGGAAGGGTTTATTCGATTAACAAAACAATAATGAAGATAAACAAATTTGTGAAGGATCCGATTAAAAGATAAATTATTTTGTGAAGGGTCCGTTTTTAAGTTAAAATATTTTGTGAAGGGTCCGTTTTTATGAAAAGATATTTTGCGAAGGGTCCGTTAACGGACCCAAATTTCTTCTACAAAGACCCCTGATTAGTTTCTCATTTTTAAGGGGGGGGGGGTATATTAATAAATTTAAGTTACTTTAAATTTAAGTTTAATAAATACCTTTGTTTAAAAAAAAATACACCTCTAAATGCTAATTTCTTTTGAATTTTCAGTTTAAATTATTAAAAAAAAAAGATTTCAAGTTGTTTATTAATCAATCATTTCTTTTTAGCTTACTTTTTTTAAAAAAATTATGCTCAGAGATTGTCTTTTAGCATGCCTTTAATTATTTTTTATAAACTACATATTTTTTTCATGTTTTGATAATGTGCCGAGAATGACTTTTTACATAAAATAGTATAAAAGGATAATAGTATAAGGGGATTTAAAAATTGTTGAGGATCAAATTCAGTTATTACATTACACAATTTGATAAATTTTAACGGTGTGAAGTGAGTACCCTTCCTGTGGGGAAGCGCCCTGCCCTATTTATTCATAGAGAAAACTCTAATAAATAGAAGTATTCTAACTTGTAATAACATTAATAAATTAAATTTACCTGAGATTTTTTAAAGGTAAACTTTAAGTCTCTAATAGTTTTTAAACGTAATAAATCCCATTTTAAAGCAAATATCTAATTTCATAAATTAGCTTTGTCCATGTGTAACCAGAACAAATGGAAAAGCGTAGCAGACAGCTCTAGCTGTTGTCAACATAGAAGGCATTGCCAACCTTAAATAAGCAACATTGCTTTTCTAAAGTCACTGAGATAACCTCATATGTGATAGTTAAGTTACTGATTTAATTTAGCTTTATTCTGATATAACTAAAGAAGACATTAAAAATTAAATGAATAAAAATAAGCTCTTCTTTAATTCGAAGTAACACTGTTTTAAGTTTTGTTAATTAGGGTTGAATACCTGGATTACTAAACCTAATGATCATAGAGAAAGAACGATTGTCGGTTGGGCGAATTTTTTTTAAACGTAGTTATGCGGCAAGATACGTATGTAGTAAGTATGTAAACATTAAAACCCCATTACAAGAACTTTATTGAATACTGAAGAATCAAAATTAAAGTATAAATATATATTAACTTCATGAATTCTTTTAAATTTTTTCTGCAGATAAAAACTTCAAGAATCGTTCGCTCGCAAAATGATGTCAATATTTTGAAGAGAACGCAAACGATTTAGAAAATGATAACGGTAGCTATAGAGTCGTTTGTGATTTTTGTGATCGCTTGTAATCTTTGAGACACAAAAAAGTAATTCTTAATGGATGTTTTTTTAAATTTCTTTGATTAAAAAAATCAACATTTATTGACAACTTCTGTGGCAAATGTCACAAATGTATGAAAAATAACAACTTAAAAAAATTGTTCATTGTTTCAAAATACTGTACTGTAATAATCTAACATTGCATTCTATGTCTTAATTTCAGTTTTAAAACATCTTTTAATTTATGCAGGGTAATTTTAAATCTATAAATCATATCAAGGATAGCAATCTTTTGACCGTATGTTCTAATAAATCGTAAGATAATTAAGTTTGTAATCTTGTGGCAACTTATTTTAATAGAGTTACATGCATGAAAATATGTGTTAATTTTTTTCTAAAAATATTATTATTTAACATAGATTTTTTTTAAATAAAAATATTCATCTCTACAAAAAATCAATATCGAGCGTTTTTATCACACCACTTAAAACATAATTTTTTTTTTCATTGAGAAAATTAATATTTTAACAAAAGATAGAAATAACATCGTTAAAAACTAATAGAATCGTTTGAAATTTTTTTATTTTTATTCACATTGAAAAGCTAAATATTTCAGCAAAATATCAACATAAAATCAACCTTTAATATCAACAATCAAACTGCAAAAGTAAAATATAGTTAAAATCTGCCTTAACAACCACAGTTCGTTCATAGTGACCTTAAAAAAAAAAAAAAAAATGAATAAACGTCTTGTGTATTTGTAGAATGTAAACAAAAGATAGCACAGAATATATTTGTTTACATTCCAGTTCAGTTAACGTTGAACCACAAAAAGTGATATTATTGTAGTATTTTTGGTTTTCACCTTGAACTACAGAGGGTCACAGACAGGCCACAAAAATTACCATGGGGACCTACCAAGTTGCCTGCCGGGCATTATCATTCTCCCTATTTTTCTTATCCTACTGCAGATGGGGACTCACTCATGCATTTCACTCACCCTCCTCGTCATTTCTTTTCACGCTTTCACTCATTACGAGTTCTTTCAGCCTTGTCTAGAATGAATAACTGTATATTCAGTGTAACTTAATCTAGTGAATTATGAACGGGTATTGAGTTAACGTGAATGGCATCACAAATGAGGTAAGCGTAAGTAATTAAATTGTGTAGGGTTAGACATTTTAGATTAATTAACAATGATAATTTTTCATAACTTGTTTATAATATCGAATACAGCTAATATTAGTTTAACAAAAAGGATATGCCCTTCGAAACCTTGAATTAAAGAATTATTTTGTTATTTATAAATTGATCCGCACACTGATTTCTTGATTCATACATTCACTGATTTACAATTGTTCTCGTTCTTTTATTTCGTTATTTACTCCTTACATCAAAAATCATCCGCAGAAACGGTTACCAATGCGACAAGTAAATAAAGAATGTAAAAAAGAAAAGAAAAAAACGCTCAAGAAATTTTTTAAAATTGCTTCTTTTTCTAATCAACTTATGTTTTTATTTCCTTCGGTCGACATAGTAAAGGAAAATAGAACATAACTCATGATAATAAAATTAATAAAAAATAATTTTTTCGAAAAAAACTTGTCTATTGTCAATAAATCCTACACCCTCAATAATGGCATTCAATTATTTTTTTGAGCTTAGTGCGTTTTGTAGCAGTACAAATCTATTAACACACTGTTATGAATTACTTGCAATTGTGTTTTATGGTATTCCAGAAAAAAACTAGATGCGCCTATACCACGCCAAACTCATGGTTAAAAGAAGTAACGCGCATAACACCTATCTATTTTTACTTTCAGAAAATAATATCGAGTAACTTTGCTGCGATCATAGGTATTACAGAGAGTCTAGTTTCCGCCTATATAAGCCATATTAGTATCATATTTTGAAGTTTAAGAATAAAGCTTAGATTTAAATTCGCACTATATGGTTCAATTTGCAACTTATTAAAGTTACAACCCATTTAAGCGACATTATGGTTAAACACGATACGAATTTTCTTACAATATAAAAGAAAAATTCCTCGGGAAATGTCAAAAATTAAAAAAACGTAAGTCAAAAATTTACATGAGTAACTTGCAATATTTGTAAAAGAATCAGCATCTAAAGATCAATGAATTACGAACTATTCACGACCAATATTTATTTATAATATGTCATAAAATATGCATAACATACTTCAGAGAAAACTATAAATAAAAACTAGAAAAGAGGGACACTGGAAAAATATAATATGCGTGAAATAAATATAAGAAAGAAGAAAGGTTATTCATATTTAGTGTCATTGGTACCCAGAAAACGAAACAGTAATTTGGCGAACATTAAATATTAATTTATTGCGTACAATAAAGCACGCATTTATTATCAGCCATAAACGTCAAGATGAAGAACATCTTTCTAGAAGTGCCAAAAAACAAAGTATCACTTCCTTTTGCCGGAAAAAAAGCCTTTTGTGTTTTGTACCCAATGTTAATGAACGTGACTTGGCGAAAAAATGTCAATTCTTGAAATTTATTACAAAGGGGAGATCATTCTAGAAAGAGAATTGGATCTGGCTTAGTCATACCTTCGCGGCAGGGTGGCGTGCCGAAATTCATTTATCAAAGAACAAAGTACAAGTTTTTTTTTTTTTAGTACAAGTTCTATCAGAGGAACAGGAAAATTCAACAGTACACGACAAAAACAGATTGACTACGATGCCGTGTATTACACTCAGATTTAGTTGGAAAATACCATTAGGGTTATTCAATTTAGTTTTTCATCGTTTTGTAAGGGGTGAAGTCAACAGGAGATGCAAGTATTGACAGTTAGGGGAATTGGTTTCATGTTAATTTACATTTCGTCGGCATAAACAAAATTAATCTATTTGGATGGGAAAAACTCTACTTACTTATTTTACTAACTGTTACAACTTAAACTATTTTTGTACACTATAAACTTTATCTTATTTTTGTACGTTCTTTAACCTTTCATTACTTTTAAATAAACTTTAAGCGTACATTAATTTTTTAATGTTGATTAGAAGCTATTTTCCCTCCTTTGATTTGTGCGTCAGAAAATAATAATTATAAAAAAAGTACTAATGAAGGGCTTTGTTTACATAAATCATTCGGACCAAAAAATTTCTTCAAATTTAAAGTCTTCAAAATAATCTAAATTTTTATTTTTTATTTTGTATACTTCTTTAGTTACACTTATTAATACCTTAGAGACAGCAGTGTAGTTTATTGACATTTGCTCGAGAGAAAAAAAAAAAAAAAAAAAATAGAAATTCACCAAATCTTGAATGCCAGGAAAATGACATATTAGCTTATAAATTTGAAAAAAAAAACAGTCATTTTAAGCTATTAGTAAGTAACAAAACCTAGGCCTTTATGTTAGGTGGACCATGAATTGCCTAAACTAATTATTTCATCCACTGTAGAAAGAATCAAAAATGTTTCTGTTGCTGATATGTACAGAAAAGGTTTGTTTGAGGTTCTAAACACAGATTTTAAAAATTCGATTATTTATAAGTACCGAATTCAAGTTAATGATTAATTCTTTAAAGTAAAAAACTCACCTTCCCACCAAAAAAAAAATTTAAAAAAAACTTAAAAATTAAATTAATTTTAGGTAAAGCTAAATGAATTCCAATGCAATGAAATGATAAATATTTTATGTGTGATAGTAAGGAATTTTTTTTAAAAAAAAATTATGTTTGAAACTGTTTTTAACACAGAATGTTTAACAATAAATATAAAACATTATATGTTTTGAAAAAAATCTCTTTTTAATTATATCTTAAACAATTAACTTAATTTATGTACGTTTTAACAAAAACGCACACAATTCAAAAGGGATCGTGCCGTCTTTATACTATTCAAATTTACCGCAACCGTTAATATGATTATTAAAACTATTTTACTCCGTATGCGATCCTTACAGAAGAATACGACTTAAATTTATTGCAAACTTAATAAACAATCAAGAAGAATCAAGTTTTACACGACAATGCCATCCATACACAATATAAAAACAATTTAGTCGCCAAATAGTTTTAAAAAATTTAATTATTTATTTTAACATATTAATCGGTTATAAATGATACGATAAACCATTGTAAAACTTAGTATTAATATCCTCTTTTTTACAGCTATATTTTCGTACAATATTTTTGCCAAAACAAAAACGTGATACGTATATAATTTTGAAACACAAAAAGTGAAAAGGGATAATAAACGATATCTTATCTTCAAATATGTTCTAAAGTTTCATGACTTGCAACTTACTTATTTCCTAGCAGTGTACGCTGACTCATTAGCTAATACCAATATTGACTCCATTGAGCAAATGCTAAGAAATCTTGATAAGCAACTCATAAAAACAAAGCTCGGAAAATAATCTAGAGCGAGAATGTGTAAGCCATATCCTTTTAAACCTCAGATAACAACTTAAAATAATTTTTTTAAGTTTCAACTAAAATGACACACAATTTACAGAGAAATGATGCTTTCTACCAATCTAACCACAATACGAAACTATGTAAAAAATAATATTAAAATAATCAGAATTATTATTAACAAGCTGAATACCTATTCTTCGTACGAGGGTGGAAAAAGTAAGCAATCAATATATCAGCATTGAACAATACTACGAATTAGTACGATTCCTCCATTAATTATTGTTTTTCAATGCATAACTCACGATGTTTTAATTTCAGTAACTGCTGATTTTAAATTATTTAGTTTTATAGATTCACTTTTTGACGATAAACAAAATGAATACGTGGTTTCAAATAACTTTAGAAATATAAATTCGGTAACGTAATCCGCCAATGCTATGATGTCCATGCTGATCAGTGAGTTTTTCTGACAAACTAATAAAAAATAATTACATATTTAAGAACGTGCAAGAAACTAATTTTAATGAGAGCTATAAGCTATCAACACTTTTATTTATTTTTAAATTGGTTGTATTCTTAAAATTAAAATGAAGAAAAAAGAAAGCAAAGCTTAACATAGTTTTTTTTTTTATTATTATTATTTTTTTTTTTTTAAAGCATAGAAACTACTTACAATTATCAGAATCGTTTAAGGAATTATGTGTTATTGAAGTACCTTTTGATACATTTTTTTTTATTACAGAAAGATTATAAGATTTAAAAAATAAATAAATAAATGCTTATAAAACGTATAGAAATAATAAATGTTTGAGGTTAAACTTAAGACTTACTTAAAGTAGGTAAAGTAAAAAAAACATATCCAATTCTGAAAACTCCTATTTGTCTTGATGATTTTATTTCATGATTTACAATTTATTAGAATATTTCCAATATTTTTTATACAAAAAAAAAGCTGCTCTTATACTTTTTTTTATTATGGAAAGTATTTTGTATTCACAAGTGGCAACACAATCCGCAAAGATCAAATTGCGCTCAGGAAATAAGGTACTGCAGGACTTCCTTTGATACCTTTAATCCTTTAATGCGATAGATGATAAACCAAGATAGTTCGCTCACCCCCTTCTAACCTTTTCCTCAGAGAAATTGCGGTTACAGTTGAGAATCAGAGAAGCAATGGAGTTCTTTGACAGCTCTAGACGTTGAATCCCCCTCCCCCCACAGTTTTTGAAAATTATTAAAACCGTTCTGCCGGAGAATTCTTAACTAAGTGAAGATCCGGTGAAAAAACTATGAGTTATCTGCGAAAATGTAAATTGGCTTTAATTGAGAGTCAAGGACGAGCATTGTTGGAGAGTTAGTCATTGTCTTTTTAAATTGTAAAGATGATTTTGGTTAGTTTTAAATAGTAAGATTTAAGAGTGCATAAATATCGCTAGACAAGTATAGAAATAAACAACAAAGGAAATTGAGACAGGAAATGAAGGGGTGGTTTCTGTAGAACGTTCTATAAAAATTTTGAATCTTTATAAAATAATTCGTCAATTAGTCACGAATTCATCTAGAAAGAATACTAGTCCGTTTAGGGACACTTTTTAAAAATCCCCCCAAATTTTATAACAATGCCTTAACAAAAATCAACGCCCCAATATAGGTCCTTTTTCGAAATTCTAAACTACTGACACGATTCCATCGCAAAATGTATGTTTTTAAATAACATAATTGACAATCTGTTTCGGGTTTTATTTTTAGAACTCAAAAAGAAATGTTTATATTAAGCATGAAATCCTGAATTTTGTGATAATTATTGAAAAAAAAATATTCTAAAGACTTAAACTTTGTTTTATTCAATGTGCGATAAAGGTCTTGATTTTTTTGAACCAGTGAAAAATCTTTCATTAGTTTGTGAATTTGTAAAAATAGAGTCATGTACGACAGAATACCGTTAATGAAAATAATCAAGAGAATGTCACCGATGAATATCAACAATCACATAGTCGCTTTAATGAATCTACGATATATTTCTTATATCCGATTTGATAACAATTTATTTATTCGTTGATATTATATTGATTCGATATTTTAATATCTGCTTATGATAGATTAGGAGAAACATCAGTGTTCGGAGTACCGGTTAAATGCATACTGGGCAGTGGCATTTGACCTTAAAAAAACATTGATGTAAGGCATACCAGGTAGTAGCCCTGAACCTTAAAAAAACATTGATGTAGGGTATACCGGGCAAATGTATACCAGGCAGTGGCACTTAACTAGATCTAGTATATACTTCGGAAACTTAACAAAGCGACTATGTGATTGTCAACATTCGCCGATGGAAGTCAACAACCACCACTTTCGGTCATTCACAGTAACACATACAAAACAACTTTGAAATAGTTAATTGTTAAAGAAATCTTCTTCAACAAGAATCTTTCCATCACAAATTGATGGATCCCGAAGGATCAAAATTTTGAATGGAGACATAGGAAATTTTAATGAAAAATTCTATTTCAAAGTGTCTTTTTGCTTTGATGTATTAAACAATTTCCAAAATTAAACAATTCCATTATTAAACAATTTCCAAAAAAAAAAAAAAATTGACCAGTTGCTTACTTAATTTAAGTGGCCACTTTTCTTTGTTGACGTTGTTTGCGTTGGCCACTTTTCTTTGGCGAGTGGTTATTTCCAGGTGATCTCGACTGAATCAAACACGCCAAAAGAAAATAAATAAATTAAATACACTAAAAAGGAAATTTTTAGTTACCAATATCCTCCTGACACCTTAATTTTATTTTATGCTATAGAACAACCCAATTCAGATGACTATTTTATACGTAACGCACACATTAACTATTAAAATAATGCTACTATCTTCCAATAAAACTAAAGAGAAGAAGGAGGTATTTAACTCAAGAAATTAAGTTTATTCGCTTAAAGGAATTGAGTGAAGCATATTGAGATGACTCATGGTGGGTGACATAAGAGCCTCACAAGAAGTTTGTAATCCATAAATATAATCTCCTTAAACCGTCACAGGTGATTTCGTCGCACGAATTTACAGACACTCCCTTTCTTAATATCAGTGACTCTACAGTGTTTCCCCTCCAATATCTTGTACGATGCGCAAAATATAAAAAAAACGGATCAGCCTGATAATAACTTTTAATCTAATGATCGGATCTTCACGTTTTAAAACTCAATCTTTATGGTTCGAGGGACGGTCCTCAAATATGCAAATTAATTTGTGCTGACGATATTTTATATTACGAAATTAACTTACAAAAACGTACTATAGAATGTGCTTCAAGGTAAAACAATATGTGAAAGAGCCGTTTTTAAGATAAAATAAATTGACAAAGGAAATCTTAACGAACCCAAATTTATCTTACTCTCTGATTAGTATTTCGCTATTCCATAATCCTATTATCGAATTATAGATTCCATAATTATCTATATTTATTCACGTATATTTTCCGACCTTATAATTAATCCTCATTCAATTCTAGAGGTCAACTTAACTCTCAGACATTATTAACTAATACTCCACCCATAACGTCATATTAAAATCGTATTAAACCAACTTAACAATTAATGCACAATCCTTAATACTTGTTGAAATAATAACTTAATCGAACATCTAGTATATAGTTCTGAAACAATTAATAATCTATTCGATTGTTTCTTGCCAGTCACTCTGGGACGATCTTGAACTTCAACTGCAAGCGATCTCGCATTGATATCAGTCTTAATCACATGATACGTATTGTAAGAAAAATAAAACAATTCAGTTAGAAAAAATAATTTAAAAAAAACAGCACGTGTTGAACCTGATATGATTTTTCAAGACTCTTTCTCATGTTACAAAGTCGGCAGTTTCAAAAAGTTTTCAATTGAACGGGGATTATACATGGTAATTATGAAATGTCTAGATAATCTTGTTTGAGCTTATTTGAACAAATAAAAGGCTGTCACAGTTTGACATTTACTTCAAATAAATTCTTTTTTTTTTCTTTCTTTTATTTATTTATTTTAATTTACAATTTAGAATCCAACGAAGCGAATAATAACATGCATTAAACAAATTTCATGTCTCGTTTAGGATCTTGAGACTTGAAGGTGTCACTAAAATTTAAATTTGACAGCTATTGCTTAATTCTTCACATGGATTAGAGGTATACGACACTTTTTTTGGAGGAAGTTTTAAATAAAATTGAAATTTTATTGTTAGGAAAAGGAATTCCACTTGATAAAAGACTTTCACAATAACTGACTTGTCAAACATTCAAGATATAAACTGGAAATATGGTGGTGATATTTCTCAAAAAATGATATCATTCCTTAAAAAAAAAAAAAAAAAAAAAAAAAATAGACTTGTAGACGACACCATAGACTTATGGGGGGGGGGGGGCTAGACTTGTAGAAGACATTAGACTTGCAGATATTTCTCCAAAAATTATGATATTCTTAAAATAAAGAGAGAGAAAAAAGAAAAGAGGCTCGTAGAAGACATTTTTAACTTGTGCAAGTATGGTATATAATATTCTTTAAAAAAAACCTAAAAAACTAGTGTTGTTATGAAAAAAGTCATTCAGATTGAATTATTGGTTAAATAACATTTTAAATATTTTGAGCTAAAGGTTTAAATCAAATTTTATGATATCAATAAATATAAAACCTTATGAAGAATAAATTCTTTTTGTTGTTTTGACGAAACTTGAGCACTGGAAAACTCTTATAAACTCTTTTTAATTAAAAAAATGAGTCATTAACCTGGTAAACATTTCAACAAGCTTATCATATTATAACTGTGAAATAACTTTCATTATAAATTATGCATTTAAATCATACATTTTATTTTTATTAAATGCAGTTTCTAAGCTTTCCATTTGATTGATTAGAGTTCAAAAATTTTTTAAAAATTTCCTCTGAATTGAAAGAACAGTGACATTTCTAAGTAAAGCTCATTTTTTAATAAACAAACGAAATCTTAATGGTCGTCCACAAATTATTAAAAAGGAGGGAGGAGGATTTAGAAATTGTGACAGTTTGTAACAAAGAAGATTGAGGGAATAATAAGAAGCGTGAATTCATACATTTTGCTTAAAATTAAAACCATTCAAATCAGCAGATTAAAAAAAATGTAATTATTAGCTTTTTTCGTAATTTATGAACGGCCCTTTAAGCAATAACTGAGGTTATATAGTTCAGAAAAGAGTTTATATTGGATTTTTATGCACCGGTTTTGTATTTTAAAAATCCCTGATAACTAAATAAATAAGCGGCAATACAAATTCAAGTTTTAATTCAAAAAATATATTATTGTGAAATTTTAAATGTTAAAGAAGGTGGAGAATTTTATTACATGCTTGCAAAACAGTATGTTACGAAATTTCACGTAGACGTAAATCCATAAAGTTTCTGCAAAGATAAAAGTCGGCTATTAAAGAACAAAGTATGGCAACATAATTTTACTTAAGCTGCGAAAGAACACTGGAAATAGCATTTTAAAAACAGTAAAAAGGAGCGTTTTTTATGACCTATGGTAAATAACATCGTTTGACAATTTTTGAGAAAGGAATTTTATTTAACTCAAAATGGCATCACAAAAAAAGGCAAACGATAAAAAAAAACACTAAAATTGTCTCTTTTAGACTTATCTTCATAAATGTACCGATTCATGTTATTTAACAAAGATGTGTTCAAAATAATAAAATAGAACTTCTAATAGAAAAAAAAGAGAAAAAAAAACGCATACGATTATTTTATTCGAATCAGAAATAAACGAATTGGATCTTAATCATTTCAATCGCCAAGTTTTACGTAACATTCTTTAACAGTGCTAGGAAATTAAGCTTGTTATTGTAACGATTGAAAATATTTTTACGAGTACGACAGTGTTTGTAAATACCTATACTTGCCACGTTAAAAATAAGGTACTAAAACTATTTCGATTTTATTTGCAGATAAATCTCAACACGGTACACGCGGATGGGAAAATAAATACTTAGAAACAATTATATCAAATCAAAACATTTTTGATAAAATAAATTTGGAACTTGAGGAAAGTACTTAAAATATTCCATTCCTGAAATAACTATTATTATTTGATGGTAAACATCAAACGATTTCTAAATGGCAAATTTTCGGAATCTTTCTAGCTTTTTGTAGCATTACTTTACTTTAACTTATAATTTTAACTTTTTTGTTCTTCAATAAAACGATTCATTTAGAATTATGTAAACCAAACGATTCAAATGGCAAGGAAAAAAGATTTCGTTCTTTCCTTTGTTAAGAAAAACGCCGCAAATTTTCTATGCCCTTTTTTATTGCATACTTTCCTAGCTTGATAAACCCGCTTAACAAAAATCAAATCTATACAAGAAAAACAGTATTAGGTCTAAAAATAAATGAGCGAGAAGTAGATAAAAATATTGTGTGAAGGAAAATAAAATAAATAGAATGAAATCAGCTGGGTTACATCTATTCCAATATTTAAATACCTAGTGAAAGAACTTGTGCTGAAATAGGAGTTCGACTGTTGCAGGTGATGCAGGACAAGGAATTGTTTGTCCTTGACAAGGTGATCAACTACATCTGGTTAGCAGGGGGTGCTGGTACATTTGAATAAAAATAATAAAAAAAGCAGAAAAGGAAATCCTAAAACCATGGGCTTGTATCCACCAGACGAGGTTTATACATGGTAAAGTATTTAAACATGGAGTTTATACATGGTAAAGTATAAAGTAAAAATAAAAAAATTTTCAAAAAAATATTAAAATTTGACTTTTTTCATTTCATAATATTTTATCTTTAATTACTTCTAATTATGGAGACAAACCTAAACATGGCTACGTTTTTATTTATTTATTAAACCTTCTTAAAAATAAGGTAGGTACACAGACGATGAGCATGTATTTATATATTAAAGAGCAGTTGTTTATCTAGAAAAATTGCAATCTCTTTGCAGTTTTAAATCAAAATAAACTTATTTAACTAATTTTATATCATTAAATAAAGTTATGGTTAATTTTTTTTTTTTTTTTTTTTTTTAAGAAAGAAAGAAAGGAAAATAAAAGAATTGAAACTAAAATTGCCTACTATTACAGGCCTAAAATTTCCATAATATTAAACAAAATGGCCTTTCAAAAATGTTTATTATCCTGATGGTTGCATGTTTTAACGTTAAATGTTTAATTATTACTGCCTACATTTAAAATGGTATTTTTTATTGAAATAACCTTTTCACTATAATCACATACAATTTAGTTGTAAATTTTTCAACCTAGTATTAGGTACTTTTATGTAATCAGTTAAATCTTTCCATACTCCACCTGTAATATTCATTTTCCTTGTCATCAGTGCTATTAACGGTAAACAATACTACAAAACAATTTAAGAGTGAAAAAAGAGTTTTAAGTTTTAATTTGG
The DNA here is from genome assembly GCA_949128135.1 of Parasteatoda lunata. Lineage (NCBI taxonomy): Eukaryota > Metazoa > Arthropoda > Arachnida > Araneae > Theridiidae > Parasteatoda > Parasteatoda lunata. The sequence continues at coordinate 22,104,360 of OX421977.1, read as the reverse complement.
TTTTAACGCATTCCCAGAAAATTCCAGATTTTCCTTATTTTAAGTAAGATGGCCACCCTTGTTTTAGCGATTAATATGTTTGGCATAAGGGATTATGGGCCATTAAAATATTGAGTAAACATTACAATTTTAGGTCCCCCCTCCCCTCTTGTCAGCAAATATAAGAAACTTCCACCCTCTTCTATGCATTATAAAAGGAAGTCACAACACTCCTTTGGCTTTTGATTTACTTTGACTTTAATTTTAGGATCAAATTCAAATAAATAGACATATGCAAGACTTTGCATGATGCAAAATTTATGTTTCATTTATAAAATTTTCATTTATTTTATACAATTTTGAGTTGAATTTTCTCTATAATCTCTTTCATAAATGTAATTTTTATTTCACATTTTTAAATTTTTCCATGCGTTATTATTGGACAGATTTTATTCATTTATTTGTTTTTACAATTTTAAGAAATATTGGGTATAAGGAGACTTTTACGAATTTGGCATAATTTATTACTGCTTCCTCTTTTTCCCATGTCAACAAAAATAAGTAAATCACAAATCCATCCCCCCCGTTAGGGGAAAATGCAATATTTGAACGACGCCTTTGCATGACTTATAGGGATGGTGAAATTATTTATTTATATAATCACATATCCAAGCTTATATTTTAAGGTACTGATATTTAATCACAGCCGAACTTTCATTGAAACGTACAGTGATAATTTTATTGGCCCATCAGCAATTCTATAAAGTTATTACTTTACACAGCTTCATGAACAACAATCAAGGCAATCATTTATCGCACTTAAGGTTGTTTATTTGCTGTTTTCCAAACAAGCCGTAACGACATAACAGAATTTCATTTCGTATTCCCGTATGGTGCATCATACTTTATGAACGGTTTTAAGAAATTCAAAGATATTGTAATCAACTGCAAGAACGAAAGGAATGCACTTTGGTTCCACGCTGTGATTTTTATTTCCCCAGCATTTGCAGGAAAAATACAAATATAAAAATCTGCGGCATAATATTTACAAACCAAGAAAGAATTTAATCACGTGATTCCAATAAATTCGATTGATTCAATAAACCTTCAACAGCTGCAAAAGACATACGTGTTGAACAGACTGAAATCCGAAATCCCTGAAATAAATAAACAGCTGGGGAAAAAAATCCTAATTACAATTGATTATTTAATTGACTCATTTGCAGAAAACGTTTAAAAAATTTCTGTTCTTTTATTCACTCTAACAAATTTTACTATTAAAGATAAGAAAGGATATAATAAAGGAAATAATAAAGGATATAAATAACTGCAGGGGTCTGTTCAGAAGAAATTTGGGTCCGTTAACGGACCCTTCACAAAATATGTTTTCATGAAAACGGACCCTTCACAAAATATTTTAATTTAAAAACGGACCCTTCACAAAATAATTTATCTTTTAATCGGACCCTTCACAAATTTGTTTATCTTCATTATTGTTTTGTTAATTGAATAAACCCTTCCCAGGGCAGAAAACAAGAAAGATGGATGTAAACGAATTAAGTTTTGTCTTCCGCAGACGATTCTTCCATTATTCGTCCGAAATGAATATTCTGCGTTCAGCATAGGTTAAATACCAAATATTTGTATGTTGCATCTCTAATTTAGTACAGCAGCAATTGCTGTTTATTTTTTAAAATTTAATTTTTTTAATTATCATTTTACAGTGCTGTGCATAATCTTGTACGTCTTTACAATTTAAAAGCTCCTTGAAAAAGTTTTTTTTTTTTTTTTTTCTTGCAATAGCGGACCCTATTTGCACAAATTCACAAAAACAGACCCTGGTTGAAAGAATGTGAGTAACTTTTTCACAATTTCACGAAAACCGGACCTTTCACAAAATGTCTGGACAGACCCCTGCTTAAGGGTTTAATAACTTTTGGGTTACAAAATAATGTTGAACAGAAATAGATTTTATTGTGTTGTTTACAAAAATAAATATTTTTAAAAAAAACATAGTTTTGACTTAAAAAATAAGAATAATATCTGAAGTTTCTGTAACTACAATTGACTGAAAAGGTGATAAACTTCCTTTTGTTAAAATAACACATAACTCAACCTCAAATTCGGTCACATTTCTCTACCTCCTAACAAAAAAGTTTATTTAAAAAAATATAAAAAAAGTACCATTTCCGACAAACCATTTTAGGTCAGTTAAAAGAAAAATTAAAAGAAGTAAAATATTATTTACTAAAATAATAATAATAAAAAAAAAAAAATTATAACGTCCCTATTCAACAAACGTTGTTTATGCCACTTAACTTTATTCTTTCAGATAATATTCTGTTGTTTAAAACTAAATAAAATTATTATTAGTTTATTAATTTATAACAGGAGGAGTTAACCGAAAACTTAATGGTACAAAAATATTATTATCGATCAGTGAAAAATATCTAACGAATAAATAAATACATTTCCCCCCCTTCTGTTATCGATGCCACTTAATAGTTCTGATAGTACATTGTTTGATAAAAAAAATCATGTTTTAACATCATTCCGGACAAAAATAAATGAAGAAGCGAAAAAACTTAAATGAAATAATTGATGCGTTAATAAAATTATTAACTTACTCCTTTGACAAATAAATTCTTTAATTTTTAACAAAAAGAATAATTTATTAAACATAAAGGAAATAACTTAATAGTTTTACATTTCCACGAAAACAAATTAAAATAAAATAAAATCAAAAAATTAGAAAATTAACTACTATTTATTAGAAAACAAAGTAGTAAAAAATAAGCAAAAAATCATTTACTATAACCAGTAAAAGAATGATTTACACCATATAGCAATATACATGATGATTTATAATAATTAAAAATATTAATAACGACTTATTTGGGGAAAAGAGTGTTAACTACTAAATAAAATGTTAGAATAAAATTTTCTTTCGAACTCAAAAATTAAGCAAATTTTATACAAGACCCAGAACAAGGTACTATCACAAATCCCCATTCCCTCGTATAAAATATAATTAGAATATTCTAATTTTTTTATATAACAGAAAACACAACGACGTGGGTTAAATTTGTGATTAAATTATGGGAAAAATAATACGGACCTGAATAATTATATTCTTCATTATATCACGGTGTGATTTTTATATATAAACTACGTTTTTACAGAGAACATTTCGTACAAAATAAAAATTCTTGTTTAATTTCCATTTTTAAAAGAAGTTAATAATTTTATAATTAGAATTTCTTTAATAATTCTTTTTAATACAGCATCTTTATAAAATATTTTTGTATGCATATACCTAATTATAAATTCAGATTTTCACTTGCAATATACTGCCACCATTTTCAATTTGTTCACTTATTACACCCATTTCTTCAAATGTGGGCGAAAAATAATGCAAAATATAATGTGCTATTCGAGCTGATCCCTTAGCAACACACGTCACGATCGGCCTATCGATCGGACGTAAAGCGCGAGGGGTCCACGCTTCCCTCGCAGACGATATTCAGGAAATTCTCCATTATGACTCGTAGCATTATTTGATTTTAAAAAAAATATTTTTTTCTTGCTTGCAACAATCACAAACGATAGTTTATAATTCAAATGATGAAAAAATACTTAAAAGGAATTGCACTCACCAAATGAATGTTTTCAAAAAAGCAGACGATATGTATTCACAAAATATGGAAGACGATAAAATGAGCTCCAAGAATTATTCCAATACGAAATTTTCGGCGAAAAATCACAAAAGAAATTCGTTTTTCTTATAAAACGTGCTCGGATTAAAAAAAGATGCAGTTTTATTCCAAGGTAAGCTATTTTCTTGTGACCGGTTCTATTCCCGCCTTGAGTGAGTATGATGCTGCCGGTTGGTTGGACAACGCTTCGTTTGAAGTGAAGAGAATAAGCTTTCCCCACCACCCCTCTACCTAAAGTGGCTTCACGCTTACCTTCGGCTTTCTGTTTTCACACGCTTGTTGGGGCTTTGTTATCTAGCTTCTTACAGGAATGCGTATTAACGGCAAATTATCTTCTTATTTTCACTGCATAGCATGCAACCATTAACAAGTAAAAACCGTTGTTTTTTCACAATTACATGTCTGGATATATGTTCTGAAAGAATAGAGAAAGTATCAGCAACATAGGGACATTTATATCCCAATAGAAGAGATTAAATAACATTTTCCCTTTAGAAATATCTCTGAATTTTTCGCTAAAAAAAAAAAAAAAAAAAAAAAAAAATATTCGAAATTTTTCTAAGTTTGATTAGGCACTCGCCTTCAACTGGGATTCCAGCACTTTTGCCGGGAAAATTCTGTCCGAAGATAGGTTTTTTTTTTTTTTTTTTTTTCTTAGTGAAAAAAAAGTTTTCTTAATTATAGGGCTTTTTCTCCTTCGTTAAACCCAGCATTAATTTCCCCTGTATTTGTTTGCCCGGTTGTCACATTTCTTATCCTTTTTTATTGTTATTTTTTTTAAAAATAATAACTGATTTAATTCTTTCTATTCGGAAAGAAATGACAATAACATTAATGAATTCCATAAAGTCATCATTCATCCAAAATATTCTATTTTTAAAAAGTTACAAAGTCATCTACAATCCTTATAATAGGAAATAGATGAAACACTGATCATACTAAAATAGTTTTAAAAAAATAAATTAAAAGTAAGGCAATATTTCTAGACCAGAATAAGGTGTTCTCTAAATACCTCATTTGCCATATATATTTACAGTCCTAGTTGAAAGTAAGTGAATGAATAACGAATACGACTTCAATCCAATTTTTCATTAAATCGCTCTATCTTTGATATACTTTTGGTTCACGTCAAAATATGTTCGACACGAAATACTTTTTAAAATAAAAACTTTTCAAACTTCTTGTCAGCATTTTTAAATAATATTTTGTATATAAACACATTTCTGTCAAATGTTCTACTAGCAAGATGTTCCTTTTTTAATAAATGGTCATTTGTTTTCTTTAGCATATATATTTTGCTTCTACCAATTACACTATATATTTATAATATGAATATTTATTTTTATATTTTAAATCAAGGCACTGTGCCTATTCAAAACTAAAATGGTAGGTTACAGAAGAAAATATTCACTTTATTTTAAACACATATGTATTATTTATTTATGTTGTTTTTATTATTATTTATTTATTTATATTTTTATTTATATTAAAATGGTAGGTTACAGAAGAAAATATTCACTTTATTTTAAACACATATGTATTATTTATTTATGTTGTTATTATTATTATTTATTTATTTATATTTTTATCATCATCATTATTATTATTTAAGGAAAAGTATTTTTTATTTCATAGCCATGGAATATGTAAGAAATATACTTCGTCCCTCTTTTTGAATTTTCTGAAAATAGGTCAAACAGGAATCGTTTAAAATTTGCGAGGCTAAACTAAACATATTATTCTCAAATTACAGACGCGAAATTATAACCTTTCTTAAAATTTTTAGGTTATGTAAGCAAATAATAGGATACCTGGAGTTGCATTCAAAATATGAGTTTCTACTAATTATTACGTAAGTAAGAAATAATTAAAATGGGGAAAATAGTTTAGACTCTTCTATAAGAATTAATATATGGCTCACTGTTTTCTACTGCTCTATAATTCAGTTGACTGAGTAGGGGTATTTCGGTAAACGACATTTTCACGAATATTGCCGGGGTGGGTCAGGGAATAGAACGTTCGTCTCTCGATGAGGTAATCCGGGCTCGAATCCCAGAGTTGGCTGGTCGATACAAATTTTGCACCCGACTCGCACCGAGCACAGTGTTGATGCAAAATATCTTGAGTGGTAGAGGATTATGGGTTAGGATTCCCTTGCAGCCAGACTAACCATGGTAGGTTTTCGTGGTTTTTCTCTTCATGTATCGTAAACGCGGGTTAGCTCCATCAAAAATTCCTCCACGAAAGCAACATTTATATCAGGAGTTTCCAACTTACATGAGGCCGGGGGCCATAATTAGAAACACAAATCAAATTGCGGGCAGCAACTTTATCAATTTTATGTAGGATTTTTTTATGTTTGAAGGAACATTAAATATTACTGTCAGATTTTTTCCAAGTTGCACAAAACAAAAGTATTAAATTACAAATTAGAATAAGAAGTAGATTGTTAAAAATATTTTATTGAATATTAAAAAATTCGGGCTACGATAACTTTAATGTGAACCCATGTATTAAACAACTAATGTGCAACAGATATCTAATAGTTAAGATATAAAACTTTAAAAAGGTTGGTATTAAAACTTACATAGTAGCACACAAAATGTTCAATGACAAAATTGAGGTTTGTCTGCTGCAATCACCAGAGAATAAATATTTACATTTAAAATTTACAAATGTGTGTAAATATTTTCGTCCAAAATGAGTGGTTTCAAAAAGTTAAATCGGAGAATTTCTTCGATAAAATTTCTGATACACACATGCTAAATTATATTCACAAAATACAAAAAAATGAAATAAAAAAGAGCAACATACACAATTATTTTTGTATTTGAATAAATATTTTCTTGGATGCAAAACCTGAGAAATAATTTTTTTTGCACCGTTGGTATGATAAATTTCACAGAAACGAAGAAATTAGGTTTTTATTAACGAGAAAAGTATTTTAAACCCATATAGATTTTTTACGAAAATTGTCCCCAAAAAATATACTTGATCTTGGAGTCCTCTTGTCTTCTGGATTGGGTTCAAAATTACAAGGCTGAGTTGAACATTAGTAGCCGTAAACTAAAAATTGGATAGGCTTTTCGAGGATATTTTCGTATCATGTTCTGTCTCGCCAACTACAATCGCCAAGGTGCCATATAGATTTTAAACTTGCAAATTATTTAAAAAAAAAAAAACGTAGATGTTTCCCCGTGGGTGGCTACGAGTTATACCTTTTGAGTTGGTCCCTTTTTGTGATGTTATTTTTAGTTTCTCGAGGGGCGCTGCCCGGAAGTTTCCAAGACTTGGCGATTATTCTGACTCAGATCAGGTTACGGAAATCTCCCAACCCCATCTGTTCAACGATGATTATAAAATAAAATATGTTTAAGGAAATATCACACAGACTCACCAGGTATTTTTAACTATTCAGTTATAAATTAATAATTATTATTTATTATAAATTACTGTAATTTTTAGCAATGGGTCATTTGGGTTTAATTGAAGAATGACGCATGCATTTCTATTAAGAAAAAACATCAAAAAATTAAATTTTACTAAAAACGGAAGGTAAATAATTTTTTATTTCTTAAGCTCATTAATAATTTAAATAATCATGAAAAAAAAAGGCATAAATAATAATTCTAAATGCAAAATAAAACTTTTTAGTAGCGATTAAAAAGCTGTTCGAATGAAAATATTATAAGAAACAAAATGTGTATGGTTGTAAAAAATTTTAAATACAAAAAGATAGACTAAAAAAATAATGTAGACACTTCAATTTTTAAAATATTAACGTATGATAGAAGGAATATGTTAGCGAATTAAGTAATAGCGAAAATGAGCGCAAAGAAAAAAAAGAGAAGATGAAACAGCTTCTTATTTACGCTCTCTCCAAACAAGTCCCATGTGGTCTAGTGGTTAGGATTCGTGGCTTTCACCCACGCGGCCCGGGTTCGATTCCCGGCATGGGAAGTTGGTTCTATGGTGTAATGGTTAGCACTCTGGACTTTGAATCCAGCGATCCGAGTTCAAATCTCGGTAGAACCTAATATTTTGTTTCCAAAATTATTGTTTTTATATAAATTTATACTATATTATTTCTATTTTTTTAGAATAAAACATTTTTCTCGTATACGCTAACATACCAACTAAGTATTTTTACTCATTGCCATCAGGGTCACGATCACCCTCTTGTTACTAATACTGAATGAAGAAATCGCTTTATAAATTAAGTTTAGAATTTTAATTTTTAAACACGAAATTGAATGTTTTCCTATGTCGGAGGAGTACGCAAAGAAAGTAATATATAAATCTCTATAGATTTTTATTCTAAATTTAAAATAATAATTTATAATCATAAAAGCCTTAAAAATATATAATAAAAATAAAATAGGTAATTTTTTTATTTTTTAATATTTTAAGCTAGTTTTTTTATATAAAAAAGAGATTTTAATAGGTAAAAGAGACAAATTAGATAGCATTTTTTATTTTATTTAGTGTATTATTTTTTTTTTATTATTACATTTTTACATTTAGTGTTTGAAAAAGAAAAAAGAACTTTTTTTTTTTTACAATTTGCAATGTTATATTTTTATTTCTTTTTAAGATTAAAGGAATAAATATTTATGCGATTGTATTATGTATATAATTTCCCATTTTAAGGATAAGTAATGATTTGAGTAGTTATTAAAAAAATTTCAGAATCCAGTGACGACAACTTGACCCTTGTAACGATAGCCCTAACTAAGAGAATAATCACCAAATTTAAATTTCGGTTCTTACTTCGAGTTCAGATGTTAGAATGAAAATAAATAAATACATAATAATAAATAAATGTATAATAATAATAAATGATAAATAAACAAATAACGATAATATTAATAAATAAATCAACAATGATAATAATAATAAATAAATATATAATGATAATAATAATAATAAGCGAAATAAAAGAAGCGGGAGAAAATTTAAGTACTGTCTTATATAAAGTAAAATAAAAAATTAAAAATAATTATCTAAATTGTATGTTTAGGCTGTTTTTCGAAGGTTTCGTCGTAATATGAAATGATGCTTTTTTGAGAATTGTATCCTATTTTTATAACTGTTGTGAGTTTACAACTGTTACTCATGACTGTTAGGTCAAATTTATCCTATCTAAAGCCACTGCTGATTACGCTTCTTATTTTGAAAATGGCGCAAAACGTCAATATGGAGGAAAGCCGCAATTATGTGAAAATGAAAAGCGTTTGTGGTCTAATTTGTTAATATTTAAAAACTTACTCCAATGCTGCATTACCTAGGGTCATAAAAATTTACAAAAACTAAGAATGAGGCAGTGGTTTTGATAATTTTCATCTAGGTGGGAAAATGTCGCCAAATTAGCGATTTTAAAATCATAAAAATCGCTAATTTGTCGACATAAAATAACTTAAAATAACATAAAATAACATAAATTAACTTAAATGTTTTAAGAGTTTAATGACTTTTAAAACATTTAAAAGTCTGTCAAAAACATTAGTCTGTTCTAAAGCCCAAATAATTCTTCACGGTAAGGTTATATAGTTTAAAATTATTACATTGCTTAAAGAGTAAGATTTTTAAACTATAGTTTTGTTTTCTTTTCTTGTAACAGAACTTCGAAAAACAGCGTTAACACGTTCGATGCTTGCATCACGCGATATTGCGTATCGAACTTTTTTTCTTCAATTTGTATTAATTAAATTGATCACGAGGTAGAACGATGCACATTATTATCCAACAATTTTTGTCAGAAAATACGTGTTCTCATGACAATAACATTTCGCTTATTAAAATAAACTTATTGTAAAGTTTAAAAATAAACTGGAGCTTAAATAAGAAAATTTAACTTAAATTTTATTTTAAGAGATTACCACTCTTCAATCCGATGGCAATGAACGTGTTAAGTTGTAAAAGGCAGTTTTTTGTACTTAAAAAAATCATTTCTTCTTATTTATTATTATTATTTTAGTTCGCGGAATCTTGAGCAATTAACATACGATATGTTGATTTATAAACAACAGACTGTAAATGCTAAACGTTTCATACTTTTCACGTAAAAAAATATGTAATGCATGCACTGTGAAATGTGCTTACTTTTATGTACTTATTTTATTTTTATTTTATAACCGTCGTTGAACAGCCGACCCAATTTCATGGGTTTATGACTACTAATGTTCAACTCCGTAGCCTTGTAATTTTGAACCAATCCAGAAGACAAGGAAACTCCTGGATCAGTACCCCCAGAGGTATTGATTTGTTATGGGAACATGGAGGACTTTGAGACTCGACAGATTTAACGCGCATCAGTCACCATTTTACTACACGGGGAGTCTTCAGCCAGCGAGGATCGAACCCACGACCTCTTGGACATGGGCCCAGCGCCCTACCGACCAGGCTATGCCGGCCCATTAATGTACTTTTTAGAAATAACTTCTGTTCAATATATATGTTTCTTAAAAACGTTATAAAAATAGACCGAGCCTGTATCCTTTTAACAGTGTTTTTCGCCAAGAAAAATAAAAAGGCCACAGATTAAGTACATTACACTTGAAAAAAAGCTGTAACTTTAAACTATATATACCATCATGCCGTGAAGAATTATCTGAGCTTTAGAACGGACAAATTAACTTAAATATTTAAGAAAAATTTAAACTTTTAAAAAAAATCGCCAATTGGGTGACATTTTTCCACTTAGATTAAAACTATTGAAATCAATATCTTATTCTCATTTCTTGCAAAATTTTATAAGCCTAGATAATGCAGCATTGGTGTAAGTTTTTAATGACTAAAAAATTAGACTATAAACGATTTTCATTTTCTCAAAACAGTGGCTTTTCTCCATGACGTTTTGTGCCATTTTTAGAACAAGCATAGAGAGCGCTGACTAATGACAGGTTAAATTTGACCCAATGAGAAGAGGTCGAAAGACTACATTATTTTTGTAGTTTACTACAACTACATTGTTACTACATTGTTGTATAGATCCGATGTAAGCAGATATGAATTTTAATTTTGGTAGCGGAAGCTGTAACTAGCATTAAGGAACGTGAGCTTCTCTATAACAAAATTAATACCAGTTATTAATTTTTTTACAAGTGCGTATAAACCCTGATGTATCAACACACATTTTTGAAAATGCTCTTTTTTTCAGCATTGACATTTTTCGGTCTGTGTTTTAAATCCATATATTATAGTAACCTGTATATTATGTGTTTTTGCGTTAAATTTAACCAAATTCTAATTTCATTCAATTTTAAATTATTTGATTATTCTGAAATGTCTTAAGTACCGGGCTCTTATATAAAGTTTATAAAATTTATATTTGACTATCTTCCTGAATATATGTGTATTTAACATTTTCAAGCTTTATTATCAGAATTGAGATAGTTAGTCATGAGGCACGAGGTCGCTCTACTCTTATCATCTAAGAACAAATTAGTCGTACGAATTCTATTTACTTATCGTCAAGAACAATAATATCTGATAAGACGCATGACTCCTCGGCGTGTTTGACTGTAGAGTTACATTTAAAAAAAGGGAACATTTTTACACCCAAAAAGAATTCTTTTGAATCTGGTTACCGCATGATGCTCCTATCAATTTCAATGCCAAGTTTATTTTTATTGCATTCGATAAGAATAAAAGTTTAAATAAATATGTTCATCTAATCATTAGACCGAAAGTTGTTTTTTAAACAAACATTTACCGTACATTTATTTTTTTTTTTTACAAATTTCATACTTACAAAGCCCTCAGAACGCTTATAAAGCAACTCTTACGAAACATTATAAAATCAACCCTTATATAATATCTCTCAAGCATTTAAAAAATTTTGCAATAACTCTCGAGGCCAACACTTTACGTGTTAACACGTTGAATGGCACGCTCGTCTGGCCACAACGGTAAGCAACTACAAACTAAATTTGCAAATATTTGACAAATTTTTCTAGTTTTTGAAAAGGTTTAGCATGACACATCTGAAATAAGTGGTGAATTATATAAGTCTACGAATTGTTTAGAAATAGTGGTGGATAAAAATCTACTCAATTGAATTTATTAAATCAAGAATTACAATTAATAATCTACCACTTGAAAATACTTATTCGCTGTCCGGAGCAAGTTGGCATCTCTGTGTATATAAATAAAACTATTTTTGTGTGTTCTATCTTGCATTCATTTCTTCAAGCCATTTAAATAACGATAATAATATAAAAAAATTACAACTTTACTCGAATTATAAGTTTCTAATAATCTTAGCTTTGCCGGTCACTGGTGACCCCCATGGCATTCAACGTGTTAAAATCATGGTTTTCTCACACTTTAAAGTTTTGTTCAATATCTCACAAGCATATATAAATTTAATGCTTTTTAAAATTTACTTCTGACCAACAGTATGATTATGATTTTAACATGTGTTAAAATCATAATTTGCATTTTTTTAAATTTTATTTATTATTTTTTTTGTTGACATATTGAAGTTTTATATGATTTATCCCAAGCATTTATAAATATAAGACTCATTGAAATTACTCTAAAGGCCGATACTTAATGATTGAAGATTGAATTTTGCATATTTTGAGCTGGGGAGGAAAAGTGTGAGCAATACCTACGTAAGGTTTTAAAATCCTCTTATTTTCATGCTATTTAAAATCCAAGCAAAGTACAATTTTAAAATGAAATTTTTGAAAGAAACAGTAGGAAAATTTTTTTTCGAAAAGTTTCAGACAACAAGATTTTTGACAACAGAAAAAAAAAATACAAAATACCTTTAAAGAACATTCCACTCGAAATTTTGCAAAATGTATAAAAATGGCATTTTTTATTTATTATTATTATTATTTTGTGTACAAAGTTACAGCAGTTATTTGATTTTTATTAATAAGGGGGGAGTGTATTAGCTTTCTTACGTGAACGTTAAGGTTTGTGATTTGCCTATTTTTCCTGACCAGGGGGAGACCAAAATTCTCAAAAAAATGCTTACGCTATACGTTGCTCCATAACTACACATTTTTTTACTTCATCCCAATAAAAAAACTCAGCCGTGCTGCCGATTCAACCTTTGAAAAGAGAGCCTCCATCAAAGAGAAGTTGTACAGTCGCAATTTCATTTTGTACCATTTATAAAATACTTGTTTTTACTGTAGTACGCTAGCTGATTTTTACTGCACATTGGTTGTGTATTATAAGATCTTTCTCAGAATTCTGTTTCATTCCCATTGTCTCGCTGAAAAAACTCAACAAAACAAAATATGCAAAACAAAATATGCAAGAATGGCATATCTTAATAAAATGCGATTCAAACATCAAAATAATATATTTTCTTAACTGTATCAATTACTTTTAATTAATTATTTAAATGGATTTTGTACTAAGAAAATCATTTATATTTATAATTTAACCAGGAGGCTTCGCCCCCTGCTCGCTGGCGCTCACCAACCCCCGGAACTGCTTTCGCAGTTCATTTCGGATTGCTTCGCAATCCAATGCTCGCTCATTGGATACGTTCTTAACGTCTAGCTTTTGTATACTTTTTTGAATACTGAAGTTCCGAAAACTTTTCACTGTAGAAAATTCTAAACCTGTACATTTCAATATTAATTTGAAATTGCAATTGTTAATTTGGGCATTTGGCGATACAACACTTATGGAATTGAAGGATTTGTTACGTCAAGTGCTCAGGTATCATAATTTTGATTTATGTTGCTAAGTTAACTTTAGAAAAATTCTATGGCTGGCAACAGCAATTTTATTTTTTAAGTTGTTTATTTTTATTTTTGCCGCAGCTGAATTGAACAACCTGATAATGCTCACTCTGGTTATTGTTTCCGTTTTTAAAAGCGCTGTATGTTGAGCCACTTCAGCTAGATTTGGCATGTGAAATTTTTAGATGCAATCATTGGTCGATTTTCTAACGTTGCCATTTGGGAAGTTGTAATGAGGATTTTTTTTTTTTGGTGCCGTGTAAGAGAAATATATATATAGATTTTTTTTTAATCTTGCTGCTGTTGTAGTTCATTTATATCGCACTAAAGCTGCACAATGGGCTATTGGCGACGGTCCGGGAAACATCACTGAGGATGATCCGAAGACATGCCATCACAGTTTTGATAATCTGCAGAGGGGACTGCATCCCCGCTTCGGTAGCCCGACGACCTGCACGCGAAGTCGAGCACTTTACGGTGGGACAATGTTACGAGGACCAGTACCGCACACCCTCGGTCCCTACGCAGACTGATCCAAGTGGTCAGTCACCCGCATACTGACAGCAGCCAGTGATGCTTGACATCGGTGATCTGCTGGGCATCTTAACGCTCAGCCCACTGCGGGACATTTTAATCTTGCAATTGCGTTACTTTTATATAAATTATTCAAAAGGAGTTTAATCGAATAATTTTTATCGAATTAGGCTGGTATATCTATAGATAAGATATATTTAATTTCATAACCGTCATTCAACAACTTACCCAATTTTGTGTTTACGACTACCAATGTTCAGCGCCGTAGCATTGTTATTTTGAACCCTATCCAGAAGACAAGGGAACAACAGGATCAAGTATCGGGAGAAATGTTGCCTTCGTGGAAGACTTCTTGATGGAATTTACCCGCATTTGCGTTACATGAAAAAGAAAACCACGAAACCTTCCACGGTTAGCCTGAAGGTAAGGGGGTTCTAGACCACGATCCAATACTCACCACTGAAAATATTATACGTCTGTACTGTGGTGGGTGCAAGCCGAATGTGGAATTCGTATCGACCAGCCATCGCTGAGATTCGAACCCGGTTTAGAAAGGAGAAAGCTCTATCTCCTGGGCCATCACTGCTCTGATAAAATATATTCAAGATATATTCACAGAATGAAAAAAAAAAGGCCGCAAATCATTCGTCACGTGTCACTTAAAAAAAAAGAAAAGAAAAAAAAGCAGTCGCAAATGATTCGCAACGTCTCACTAAAAAAATTCACAAATTGTTTGTAGTGTGTAACATAAAGAAAGGGTCGCAAATCATTCGTGGCATGTCACTGAAAAATAAATAAAATAAAACAGATTTTTTTTTTTCTGGCTTCTAAGCATAACGAAAATCAATTATCCATTTAGAGTACTAAACAGACAAGGAAAAGCCCTTTCATTGTTGACATAGTCCACACCCAAAATTAATCCCTCAACCAGAAAAACTGAAGAAACTGAACAAAAGACATTGGTTGGCATAAGGCCCACAATTTCCGAACAACGAAAATGAATCTATTTAATTACTCATACAGGCATGAATCAACACGAGAAGCCATCACGGGAAGAATACAAAGCAGTTAAAGTGCAAATGATTACATTTGCAATTAAATAATAGTAGGTTGCAAATAATGGGCCGGGAAGTTTTGATATCTAAATTGTTTCTTTTTCAATGTTTTTTTCCTCGAATTCTTCAGAGTTTAAATGTGCTTCATAGTTTTTAACTATATCTTCTTATTCCATTGCTTACAATTAATATTACGCTTTCATATTAGCTTATTTATTATTCAATAAATTATAATTACTTATTGCAATTTTTCGTGCGCTTTTGAATTTACCTAGCAATGTTATTATTTAGTTATTAATTTTTATTTAAGTGTAGCGTCGTAATATAATTTTTTGAATTCGAATTCCTTAGAGTTTAAATTTGCTTCATTCTTTTTAATAATATATTGTTATTCAATTGTGTGGCCCCTAGCTAGATCTCGGGGGGTTTAAAATAAGGAAAAGCTTAGTGCTAAATAATTTTATTAATATACATATAGCACACGGACAAACAAACATTAGTTTAATTAATTATGAGAAGGGGGAAAAAGAAGTAGGTCCATTCAGTTCGTAGTCTGAGCATCCACTGCCCTGGACGTGGTGGCGCTGTTGTAGCTTAGCGATGTGGTTGCTACAATTGTTATTTTTTATTTATTTCAATTAATATTACGCTTTAAATTAGCTTATTCATTATTCAACAAATAATAATTATCTAAATTTTTCTCGAGCTTTTGAATTAACCTAGATGAAAAATAACTAAATATTTTAAAAGTTATTAAATTTTTTTAAAAATCGCCAATTTGGCAACATTTTCCCACCTGGATGAAAATTATCGAAATCACTGCCTTATTCTCAGTATTGCAAATTCTTATATTATTCCCAATAAAACATCATTCCATATGACTATGCTACCTTTGAAAAACAGCCTTAAGTCCCGCAGTGGACTGATCGTAAATGTCACGATTCCCAGCAGAATACCGCAACACTGGCTGCGGTCAGTAAGCGAGTGGCCAGTAAACTACACACGACATTCATAAGTAAAGTTCTTTGCGCTTTTTGCAACATGGAAAGATATTTTATACAACAGAAGGCCGTTTTTGATACAATTTGTGTATAATTCAAACAGTTTTATTGTATTAAGAAGTCGTTGCAAAATTGATGACAATTAAAATGTTATAACTTTTAACTTCGCCGAAGCTACTAAAAATACGCTCATGTTCATAAATTAAGGAAAATACCACCTCTGGCAAATAAAGTTTTAGAAAATAAACAAGCGTAACTTATTCATAAAGCCGATTCATTAAATAAAAGATGAAGTACAAAAAAAAAAAAAAAAAAAAAAAAAAAAAAAAAAAAAAAATACCGTATGCATATGTATGAGAACATTCATAAAAGATTTTTACTACCTGGAGCATTTATAAGAAATATCTCTCTTACAAAAACTTAATATTAGATGGTATGATTGTTAATACATTATATGTCTCCCATGTGATGAAATACGGTTCAACGCCTAGACATGCTGAGGATCATATTATCGAGATTGCCTGGGAAAGATTACTTCATTCAGCAAAGAACGCTCTCTGAAGTTTCTGTACACATGGAGGTTGTAGACGGGTTTGAACTCGTCTGCCAAGCATATACCTCTCATGCTTTATTGGATTCAATTAAGGTGATAATGCTGGCTGTCTTGCCACCACGTCATGATGACGTAATGTTCAAGTACAGATGTAGTTATTTTAAGAGTTCGCCCGAAGTGTCTGAAAAGGCAAGTCGTATTTTTATTGGAGTCTGGGATTCAGAGGAATAATTGATTTTTGGACAGTGCGATATTACACTGGTCATACCAAAGAAGGCATCAGTTTACGATGTTTGCTCAGTGAGCGCTAGCGTTGTCATCCATAAACACGAATTCTGCTCTCATGGCACCCATAAACAAATGTGGATGTGGTTCAAAAATGCCACCCTGCCACAGATACCCCTTCATAAGCTGGGTCACATCACACAACAGACAGAGAAACATCCATGCTCTGAGCTGGATTTGAACCCGCTGCAATAGTTTCGCAGTCACGCACGCTAACCTCGATAAATTCGGTCTGTCGTGGTTCCGATTTCATCATGCAGATCAGTTCTAGAGCATCCATCCCAAACAAGCAATCTTTCACCACCGTAATGGTCGTTGTTCAATGGTAGTGTCTTCGTGGTAACTGGTATAATGCGTTCTCATTATGATAGTCCGACTTAAATCTGACTGCAAGCTAAACCTGGACTAGCCGGAAATCATGACGCAAGCCCACTGTGACGATGGCCATATTGTATGTTCTCTGCTCCAGACTAATCCCTGGTGACGGTGAGTTGCCGAGAGCGGAACACACGTGACAGGCTTGAGACTTGTGAGATTGCGAGTGTATCGACCAATATTTACAATACCATTTTTTTTAAAAATATTTTGACAAATTCATCGCTGTCTATAAAACTCTAGAATGCCTATGAATTTATTAAAAGTACTGCGTCAAAAACTACTTTTTAAGAAAATTTCGCAAAATTTAGAGGGAAAATTTTTTTAATGTTTAAAGTGATGCAGGACATTTCCCTGAAACTTCAAAAGGTCGGACGTTTTTTATTGTATAGATTGCTATCAAAAACTATCTTTAGAGAAAAATGAAAAAAAGAATATCAGAAAAAAAAAAAATGTTCGAGTCGCAAACAAAGTATCGAATTCTGCATGTCACTTTAAGAGGCACTTTGAGAATCAACGGATAAAAACATGTCTACTTCAAGAGTGCAAACGATATACACTCTCCACAGCTAACGACCCATCATCGCCTCCACCCTCTAGTACACCCTTCTCGTCCTTTAAAGAATGTGTCAACTGGGATCCCCTGGGAAATATCTTCCCTCACTTTCTTTCAAAGAAAAAAAATTCTTCCAGCACAGTTGTGAAGAATAAATAAAGATTTTTTTTTTTTTGCTAGGGACCGCAATTCTTAGTTTGTTGACCCACTCTTCATTCTTGCTTAGAGACCCACACTCAAATTTTTAATTAGTATTTGGACCTAATTTTAATATAGTAAACATAATACGTTATAAAGGACAGTAGTAAAAAATTACTAAAATTTTACTAAATAATAAGAATGCAATAAATAATAATAATAATTTAAAAGATTTCGTATATAAAATGAAGCAAGTACAAATTATTTTACCAAAAATTTTGCCTAATTACTCAAATATTATAACTGAGTATTGGTTAGGTTATCCCACAGTTACGAGGCGTGTTTTTTAAGTAAGGACCGTTTTGCTGTATATATTACCGGCAAAGTATGAAAAATAGGCATTCTATAGATAATGTCGGATGTTTTTAGGCAAGGTATGAAATATGAGGAGTATTACATACTTTCCCTAGGTATTGTATACAATACCAAGGCATTCTATAGAATGACAAATGCTATTTAGGCAAGTATGAAAAAAACGTCCTAATGAGGTTATTTTGTAAATGATGTGCAGTTCTCAACAAAAAAAACAAAAAAAAATTTTATTCTCCAGAAAAAAAAAAAAAAAAAAAAATGAGAATGCCATTAAAGAATTTTATTCAAAATGCGTAAAGAAAAATGAAAGTTGTACAAAACATAATTTATGCCTCTCTTATTAAGGGAAACAAAATTTTCACACAAAAAATAAGAAATTAACCTACTTGTTGCAACATGGCAGGCTTAAATGATATATTGAATTACATTTCATTACATTACGAAACGAATCGGAGATGTGCTTTATATTTTTCCGGTTTCTCATTTGGCATTCTATATATAGAATGCCTATAGGAAATGTGTGAAATATAAATCGTTTCATACATTGCCGGGTAGCTTTAGGCATTATATACAATGCCTAGGCATTCAATAGAAAGCCGGATTTCAAAGTTTGCCGGTAACATATACACTAATAGGTGGCGTGAACAACGCAATAAGTGCCTGCATTGTGTCCTAGCATTCCTTGGGACTGCTCACAATTGCTGTTACAGCTGAGAAGGTAACCTGTACTGTCAGTTCTGAGTCTTTAAAATGTTTGAGATTATTAAATCCCGTCAGTGATGCGCTTTTTTGTCGAAAAAAAACTTGTCTTCTGAAAACATCGGCAGATTTACAGAGTTACTGCCACGCTGACAAGAAATTTTGCTACTCCATGACAACGACTCTCCAGAAGCTCAGATCAGAACTTGATTGGACTCTTGTCTGGGAAATTTCGGAACCATCCCTCTGTAGCCCGGACCGTGCGCCGAGCGATCTTCAGCGTCTCCGATATTTCAAACATCATTTCGGCGGCAACCCCTAGAACGATGACAAAGAGGTAAAAACGGTCGTAACCTATTAGTTATCGGAGCAGGCGGCAAGCTCATATGTATGTAAGGCATTATAAGTGTTTAAACCATGTAATCTCTAGTAGTATGACATGGTTTAAACAAACTGGCAATTATATTGACACACAGAAAAGCGTATGTAGAATTCGAAAATGCTTCTCTAAAATCTTCCTTTGGTTTTTATTTTTGAATGGCCCCAACTTAAAAAACACGCCTCGTAATTACTTTATTTCTGTTAGTTTATCTCTTAACTGTATCATTTAACTGTAATTAATGTAGTTTTTAATAATTAATGTGCCTGATATATAAACGTTTAATTCGCGTTCAATATTGTATGAGTTATAACATAACCATGTTAACGACTATCATTTCCATAGCTTCTTTGTAGTGGTAACGATGTAACAATTCATAATACAACTGATAATACAGTTGTTATCAGGAATTTTTTAACTCTGAAAACATTTAATAGTTGAACAGTTAATGGAAATATAATATAGAACGTTGAATTATTGAAAAGTCAATGTAGCTTTATTACAATTTTTAATGTGTGAAAATCATTTTGTATAAAATAAATACATATTATTTAAAAATCGTTATAAATCACTTCTGTTAAACTAGATAAAAAAAAGTATGCATTCTATTACCACTTTAAAAATAAAAAGGAAATTTTTTCGGAGATTCGTCAAATAGGCAGTTTTTCTTAAGCAGTTCTTGCTATTAAATTCTTCTTTTTATTATTATTATATTTTCCTCTTTATGTCCCATAAAATGCTGGTTAGTTAAATGGAGATAGAGCGTTCGCCTTCCTATGAGGTAAACCGGGTTCGATTCCCAGTGATAACTGGTCGATATGAATTCCGCATCCGGCTTGCACCCACCACAGTCCTGACGTATAATATCCTCAGTGGTGGCTATTGGATCATAGGTTAGAGTCCCCTTGCCACCAGGCTAACCGAGGGAGAGGTTTTCGCGGTTTTCCTCTTCACGTAACGCCAATGAGGATTAGTTCCATCAAAAAGTCCTTCACGAAGGTAAATTTCTCCCACTACTTGAACCTTGTCTTCTGGATTGATTCAAAATTATAAGGCTACGGAGCTGAGCATTCATAGTCGAATACTCAGAATTAGGTTGACTGTTCAACGACTTATTTTTTTTTTTTTTTTTAGAAATTAATAATCCCAAAAACAACTGAAGCGGAATACTTGATAATGTAAGTTACTTCATTTACTTCAAAAATTAGGAAGGTGGGAAAAAGTCATCATCATCCGATTGCTCAAAATTAGGCGCCCATTCTCAAGACTCACCAGACGTTAATGAAAAATACAAAATAGAGCTGATGAGAAAAACGCAAAATTTCCCATGAAAATATTGAAAATAAAATAAAGGTGAAAAACAAACTAGAAAAACCGCGATCGCCGGGAAGCAAATCGGACATTTCCTCACTCATCCTCAATAGCGCTGTGAAATGCAACCTGCCCTGATTTGCCTCTGCCCCATTTTTCCATCTCAACTTCGCGTTCTCTTTACTTCTTTTGTGTCCCGCAGTGGACTGATTGATAAGACACGGTTCCCAGCGGATCACCGAAGTCAAGCATCACTGGCTGTGGTCAGTGTGCGGGTGGGTGACCACTTGGATCAGTCTGCGTGGGGACCGAGGGTGGTCCTCGTTACACTGTTCTTCCGTAAAGTGCTCGACTTCGCGTGCAGGTCGTTGGGCTGCCGAAGCAGGGGTGCCATCGCCTCTGCAGAGGATCAAAATGGGGATGACATGTCTTTGGATCATCCTCAGGGATGTTTCCCAGACCGTCGCCAATAGCCCATAGTGCAGCTCTAGTGTGACGCTAATAAACTACAACTTTCTTGTTCTGTATTTTTCATTCACGCCTGGCGAGTCTTTAAAATGAGTGCCTAGTACCTATTTCAACGACCGGAACTTGTCGATTTTTTCCCACCTTTATAATTTATGAAGCTACTGAAGTATTTACATTAATCAAGTAAAAACTCATTTTAAGTCTCGAGTCTTTCTTATTTACTGTTTCGTCGATTTTTCAAGCAAGCCACCCCAAGCTTCAAGAGTGAGTAGAATAACTATAGCGTTACAAATGTGTAGCATTCGCATACTTTATTCATGCAGTGAATGCCTTTACTCATTGCATTTGTTTTGTTTACACAATTTGTAATACATTTTTTTATGCCTTGGCCGATGATTGGAGGGAATGTGTTAAAAATATTGTTAGACATTTAGTTGGTATACTGTTCAAAGACGATATGCATTCTATTCTTGTTTACACGGTAATTTGCGAAGATTGCTGGGTATTTAGTTTCAGTTCAATATTAAATTTATAATAAATTTGAATGGTATTACGGTTAAATCTGTATCGAAATATGTAGTTTATGTATTGTTAAAACTGCTTGCTTTACGCAACATGGATTTTTTACTTCAAAACTTGAACATTTTGTTGAGTTTAACATGAAATGATGTTAATTTGCCTTTATATATTTTACATAAAAAATCTATTTAATTTAATTCAAATTAAGAATATAGTTGTATAGTTTTTCCACAAATGTTTCAAGTACACAAATAAATTATCTTGCGTTTGTTGGGAATATTAATGTTTCAATAGGTTTCTTAAACGAGCTATGCTGTTGATTAAATGCAATGGAATCAAGTTGATTCGCAATCTGTAATTCGTTAATCCGTCGTGTCTGCTTTCTTGAAATTCTAGCTAAACATATTTCCTATTCAATTCAGGTGAATATCTCTAAGATAAAAACTTTTTTAGGAGTAAACAACTAAAATAGTTATTTCTGAAACAAGATCTAAATTGGTGAAATGTAAAATAATTTTTTCACTAATCTTCTAGCTTGTCTTTATAACTCTATATAATTCTTTTATTGTCATACCCTCCTAAAGTTATTTTTAAAGGAATTAAGCACATGCTGAATAGTGCTTTTAAATAATGCTTTCAAAAATTTGAAAAATAAAAATTTTATAACTTAAAAAATAAATAAATAAATAGTCTGCCCTAGAATATGTGTGTATTCATGAAGTGGGTTCAGTAGCAATTTTCAAAAACAGATGACGCCACTATAGGCAAATTAAATCACATAGCAAAGGTATTTTTTGATAATATTAGATTTGCGTGATTACAATGATTTTTTTCCAAGAAGAACATTTTTTAATAATTATAAAAAGACACTCTTTTTAGTAACTAATGCAGATTAACTGTTTTGAAGGAATTACGAACTTAGTTCACATACGATTTCAGAATCGAATCTATTTTTTTTATTTACGCAAAAGTTGTCAAAATAACTACCAGATGCCGCCACCATAACTGCACAAATATATTTTGTTTGATATTTTAGAAGGGATGTTGCACCTTTTTTTTTTTTTTTTTCTTCGTTAGTCATTTTCTCACTTTTTTAACTTTAGTTTACCGTTAAATTTAAGTTAACTTTACTCAGCTAAACTTTAAATCTAACTGAATCTTTACAAAACCTCCTTTCTTTACTTACTTTTTCTTTTTAAATCTTAAACAAAAATCTATAAACTCTTAAATAGAGTTTTTAAAAATAGCATAACATATGACTTTTCCTCCCTTTAAAGATGAATTTTTTCATTAAATTATTTTGAACTTAATTTAAACTTTAAGTTTAACTTATTTCTATAAAATTGAGATAGAACTAATTTTGAATGAATTTTATTATCTTAGGAACCTAAGGTGTAGCAAGGTCTTCACACCAGGGACCGGATTTTAAATTGTCACTCTCATGTCCATGAAGATTTAAAATGAATTTTATTGAGAAAGCATATTTTTTTTAATTCAATCAGGTTTATAATAAGAAAAAGAAAGCCTTTATTAATTTTTAAGCAATTATGTATGAATAAAACAATAACATTCTTTATTATTAATAATTCAGTATAATGCAAAATAAACGTTAACGATATAAAAAGCAAAATTATTTCCTATAAATCGTTGACTAGTGCAGAATTTTATTAAAAATTACGCATTTTATTAAAAATGAAATAAAATACTAAAATAATGACAATGCTAAAATAAAATTATCAACGTTAAAAGTCAGAAATTTATTACATACTTAAGTATACGTGCTTTAAAACTGTAAGTATCCCTTTTAACAGTACAATAAAAATCATAAACTATTTTCACTTTATTAATGATGGAGCTTCACGTAGTCGAGAGATGTGTTTTTCCTTTTACCTATGTTCAAAACATTAAAAGCTGAATTATGTGTAAGTTTCGATTTCTATAGATTTAAACGCGATGTTTTCTACACATGTAATGCCATGTGAAAGAAACTTAGAGTCTCTTTTTTTTTCTAATTTATAGACTTGCAAATTTTGAAATGTGAAAGTTATCAAAATGAAATCGATGCCTTCAGCTGCATCATTTTCAATTGATTTAAAGACTGAGTCTGAAGTCGTACTTCGCTCATCAGTTAATCTATGGTAGTTTTTTTTTTCTTTTTAATTAAAAGGCCGAGTCTGAAAGTTGTACTTAACGCCTTAAATTAATCTAAGGTAGTTATTTTTATTTATTTAGTTACTTAATTAAAAAGCAGATTTTGAAAGTCTTACTTGGAGCATCAGTCAATCTGAGGTTGTTTTTTTAATTGTAAGTTTTGAAGGGGGAAAAAACACCAGAAAAAGTTTATAACAAAATATTTAGAAAATTATAAGGTTACGATTACCTTTGACGATTCCCTCCAAAACTGTGTAACAACTCAAAGACACTAGCATCTCAAATACTCAGCATAAACTTTGACACCCTTTTTCTGCACCATTACAATTTCTCCTGTCGTCAGCCCCGTTTGCGTATTGCCAAACCATACCGTAGATTATAAAAGGGTTGGCGAAAATTTCTATTGGCGTTAAAGGAGCGTTCTCGCAAATCGCCAAACACCTGTGCGCTTATGTTTTCAGATGTTATGTTTATGTTATCAGAGTTTCTATCAGGGTGAGACATTTCAGAGTTTCAATTAATGGGGGTCTTCATTAGATTCTTCTGCATTAAATGAAATATAAAGCGTATTTTTTTTTTTTTTTTTTTGTTATAGCGCCGACATAATCGTTTGTATATGTTAACAAAATTGTGTTTATTAGCGTGTTTTAGAAGGTCGTAATAAAACTAAGATAAAAAAATTATATATTATTACCTTTTCTATATTTTCATAACTTTCATTAAATGTATTTCGAGTAGTGAACTTCTTTACCTATTCATCCACTAATTAAAATTAATAATTTCACAATAACCTTTAATCCTTAATAATGAAATGATTATTACAATAAAGTTTGTTTACTTAAAACAGTGTTTCCCAAACTTATGACTTTCGTGTACCCTTTCTAAATTTTTCGTAACGCTGTGTACCACTAATAAAAAAATGAATGTATTTTTTACTATTAAAAAATTGCACAAAAGTTAAAAATCACAACTGACTGTTGACACCTTTAATTATTAACCGTTAACTCTGCAAAAAATAGGCAATAGTAAAATACGTAATCGTAAATTTTCATGGCTAGATTTGTTTTTAAATAAAAAAATTTTAAATTTTCGTTTGTTGCCAGATATTTCGCATATGAACGCGTACCCCCGCTAAACTGTTCCTGTACCCCTGGGGGTACGCGTACCACACTTTGGGAAACACTGACTTAAAAGATTAAAAGAAATATTTTTTCTTGTTCAGCAGAGACTTTGTTTCCAATTCTATACTCATTAAATAAACTTAATGGCTCTGCTCGATAACCATTTACAATTTTTTAAAAATTTTATTTAATTTTCAGTTATTATGGAATTCTTTAAACATTTTTCGACGTATAGATTATTCAGCAATAATGCAAAAAGCTGAAATTTATAAATGTATAATATTTATAAATGTTTCAGAGAATTTTTAGCAGCTGTTTTGTACTAATTATTTTAGTTGAAATGTTCATTATACGCAGTTTTATAATAATAATCGTAAAATTCATTGAACAATTGAGTATTACATTTTAAAATGCAAATAGAATTCAATACTTATTTCATTTTATAATTGTAAAACGGTAGATAAGTAACTTCATCATAAAGTTTTGCATGATACTAGAATATTATACGATTGCTTCATAATGAAAGAGCAACAATTTAAGTTTTTGTGGGAAAAAAAAAAAAAAAAAAAAAAAAAAAAAAGAACTTTTTTCCTGTCATCGGTGTTAGCGATTAGAGATATTTTTATAGTATAAATATCAAGTCAGTATTGTTCCCTTTTAAATAAAATACATTACGCTCCGGAAAAAAAATTACTTGAAATTTGTCAATAGAAACTCCCTAATTATTGCAGCAAAAACTTTTAAATTTCTAATCAAACTTTTCTTTATTATACTTTTGTGTAAATAATTATTATTAATAATATAAATGACTATTGAAAGGAATTATTTGAGAATGTCCAATTTTAATGAATTAACTGTTTACGCAATCAGATTAATAACTTTTTTCATAATTTACAAATGGAGAAAAAGTCTTTTACAGTTTAAAAGTGAAGAAAAAAATTAAGTTGAGATTAAATTTATAAAGTAAGCATAACCCGAAGGAGGTTGAAGTAATGGCATTGAAATCAAAATTTCAAAAGAAAAAAATCTATACATATAAGAACGTAAACATCTAATCATTAGATTAGATGTTTACGTTCTAGGACTCAAACTTTAGATTTAGAATTTCCTTAATTCTCTACCACTATTGTAAGATATTTACTTTTCACCTAACTTGTAAAATTAAAAAGTTTAGAATTCCTTACAAAATCACTCAGACGAAGTGATTGAGTTTTATTTAAATATTATTTAGAAAGAATTTTTCTAAAAGTATTTCATTTAAAGTTTTATCTAACTTTTGTTTTTGATTTATCTATAGTTATTGAAAGTTAAGTTGATGATTTTTAAGTTGAAATGAATGTCGCCCTGCTTTGCATATTTCAAAAATTATTTCAAAAGAAATGTATAACTTAACATTAAGCACTCAGGACTTACAATTATAAATCAAACAATCACTACATTTATTTATTAAAAAACACTCTTATGACCTAATAATAAATTAATCTAAGTCTTAAATGTGAGTTCTATAACATATAATTTATTTAAACTCAGCACATACATCTAACCTCTGTTGTCGCCAATGGCTCAATTTTAAAATATAGTTTTTCTTTTAAAAAATTTCTGATATTTTCATATGAAGGATAGTATTAAGTTCGAGAAATAAGAATTTGTGTTTAAAAAAATTGTTAAAAATTATAATTATTATTAATATTTGACAACAGGAAGTTTTTAATTGAAGGTTGAAAATTTTTTTAATTGTGTTATTTTTTAATTATGTTAGTTTTTAATTATGCTATTTTTAATTATATTTTTAATTACCAAACTCATATAACAGTATTTAGGAATCTATAAATTTATGTTACGTATGATAGTTGCAGAATAACCTGTACGCAATATATATAAATTAAATATATTTTTAAAATTGGGCATTTTCTATTAATTGCATTCTTATATTCAAATAGAAATAAATGTAGAAAAGGAAAAAACAAAATTAAAAATATGACCACTGAAGCCGACGTCTTCAGGGGGTACCGGCCCCAGTGGCCAAAAAACAAAACCTTTTCTATTGAGGAAGAAGGCAAAAGCCTAAAAACCTTCCTCAGTACCCCGAAGGTTTTGTTTAAAAGTCCAGGAGAAAAAATCAAGCAAGACATAAAACTAATACAGAAAAGAAACTCATACAACTCATCAAAAACTCAAATTATTCAGAAAATAAAAATCAACAGAAAATAAAAACTCACATAAACAAGGTCAGACAGCAAACTCTAAAGTAAACCAAAGTTTACTTTAGTTAGAGTTTGCTGTCTGACCTTGTTTATGTGAGTTTTTATTTTCTGTTGATTTTTATTTTCTGAATAATTTGAGTTTTTGATGAGTTGTATGAGTTTCTTTTCTGTATTAGTTTTATGTCTTGCTTGATTTTTTCTCCTGGACTTTTAAACAAAACCTTCGGGGTACTGAGGAAGGTTTTTAGGCTTTTGCCTTCTTCCTCAATAGAAAAGGTTTTGTTTTTTGGCCACTGGGGCCGGTACCCCCTGAAGACGTCGGCTTCAGTGGTCATATTTTTAATTTTGTTTTTTCCTTTTCTACATTTATTTCTATTTTTATTCTCTCTTTTTTTGAAAATTCTGCTGCTTTTTAGCGCATTTTTTTAAAAGAAGTTTTGTTCATTTTGTTTTGATATTAATTGTACTCTTTTAGTATTCTTATATTCATTAATTCTTATATTGAAAGAGTATCAAGGTATCTTTGACTTCTATAATGAATGAAGTATTTACGGACTTTTATATACTATATTAAGGAATTGAATAAATTTTTCGCGAAGTTTGAGATCTCATCTCATTGCAAAAAAAAGTAATTTAATAAATATTTTTTTACAATAAATGCTTCTAGTAATGAAACAAACGCTTTCAAACTTTATTTTAAAAATATCGATTATTTCGTTTGCAAGAAACTATTACTTTAAAGCTTGATAACATTTTTGAATACTCTAATTTTTTTTTCTAGTAAATAATATGTCTTTGTTAATTTCTAAAAAAAAAATCTTCATAAAAATACTAACATTATTCTTTTATAGAGAATATTGATTTAATAGAGAATATCACTAAAATAAAACAGGTTATGCTTTCTTACCATAAAAGTTAAATAGAATTACTTCTTCAAAATAGCGTTCCAATAAAACAAGGTATTGAAATGTTACGTTATTTTTTGTGATTGATTCATTAATAGATTATTTTTATTTCTTCGCAAACACAATCCTTGTAAAAAACATTAAAAAATTTAATCTGTTATATCAAAAAACTAGATAACGTTTTATAAAATATAAATTATTGCGTTTAACAAAATTTAAATACAGTGTATTTGTAAAGTGATCCTTACAATAAAAAGGTTATTTTCTTTTTTAATTATCTACTAAAAAGAATTAATGAGTTATTTTTATTCATCATGGCTAGTCCAGGAGGAGAAAAAAAATATCGAATTACCCTGTTTAGGTTAATGTAATTTCGTTCTCCCACCACATTTGTGCGTAATCCATCGCCAATACCACCTGCAATCGCCAAGTTTATAATCTATGGTATGGTTTGGCCTTGGCCAAAGGATACCAAGGGTTTGGCAATACGCGCCCCGTTTAAGGTTCGTATAAATTATTTCACATTTTGATTTAAATTATAAATGTTAATTATACAAATTAAGTGCAACAATTCATGTACAGTGTGGAAAAAAACTGGACCACCTTGAATAACTTTTGACCTAATGTTCGAATATTCGCTTTCTAAGATTCAATCTTAATGGTTCGAGGAGATGGACTAAAACTTGCTAATGAATTAGCGCCGACAATATTTTTGGTTACGAAATGAGCCACAAAAGCGCACATTCTCTGAATAAACATACCTTTTTTCGACGGTTTCGGATCTCTGAGTCCCCGCAATCTGGGAAATTGGGTCCCAATAGTTTGGTCAAGAGAGCGGTCCAAAATATGGACACCATAATGCTAATTGTATTTTTATTTCTTATATTTTACCATGTCTCCATAGCTTTTTGAGTGAATCGAAAAATTTTAGCACACAATTATTGGGAGTACAAATAAGTTTTCGCCGTTTTCTATCAAAAATTATCAGTTTATTGAGAAGAAAACGGTACATTTATCTTTTATTCAAAGTATTTTCCATTACTAGACACTACCTTTTCCCATCTCTCTGAGAGCATTCGGATAGCACGTCGCTGAGAGCATTCGGATAGCACGTCGCTCTGAGAGCATTCAGATAGCACGTCACTCTGAGAGCATTCGGATAGCGCGTCGCTCTGAGAGCATTCGAATAGCGCGTCGCTCTGTGAGCATTCGAATAGCGCGTCGCTCTGAGAGCATTCGGATAGTACGTCGCTCTGAGAGCATTCGGATAGCACGTCACTCTGAGAGCATTCGGATAGTACGTCGCTCTGAGATCATTCGGATAGCACGTCGCTCTGAAAGCATTCGGATAGAACGTTAGAAGAATTCTTCATCTTGCGAGGATATCCACGAATCGACCCATTCCTTGGTTTTTAAATTTTAAGTTTACGACTACCATTGTTCAACTTCGTATCATTGTAATTTTAAACCCAATACATAAGACTAGGGAAATCCTTAAAGAAGTATTGAGAGATTTGCCATCGTAAAATACATTTTCTACCCCCCACAATTAACCCACATTTGCGTTACATGGGGTGGAAAACCACGAAAACCTCCCATAGTTAGCCTGGCAGCGAGGGAGCTCTAATCAATGATCTTTCAACCACTGGGGATATTTTATGGCAGCATTGTAGTCGATGGGAGCTGGGTGTGGAATTCGTATAGACCAGTCGTCGCTGGGATTCGA
The DNA here is from genome assembly GCA_949128135.1 of Parasteatoda lunata. Classification (NCBI taxonomy): domain Eukaryota; kingdom Metazoa; phylum Arthropoda; class Arachnida; order Araneae; family Theridiidae; genus Parasteatoda; species Parasteatoda lunata. The sequence goes on along the minus strand of OX421977.1, from coordinate 22,074,603 downwards.
ACCCAGGTCAATTTAATTAGAGGCGAGCGCTCTATCACCTGAGCCGCTACGGCTGAAAAGTAACCTTTGAAACATTAATACTAAGTCCTAGAGGGTCAAGATCCAAACATTAGATCAGAAGTTATCTAAGGTATTTCGTTTATTTTTAGATTATGTATTATTTCAGACTTTTTAAAAAAAATACGATACAAAAATTAAATTCAGATCAATTGAGTATTCCGAGTATATACAAAAAAGTCCGGAAATAAAAACAAAATAAATAAATAAAAAAATAATAATAAAAAAAAAATATATTGTCAAGTCAGATGCTATGAAGTCAGAAGTGGATCTCAATTTGATTTGCGAAAATGTGTGGTAGTTTTTTTTCCTTCATGATTTCGAGCATTAACAGAGTTGCAAGCTATTTTTAAGTGGAATATAAACTGGATGCAACCTTCGTGTAAACTAGCGCACCACTGTTATTGCAATCTAAAGGCTTGTTAGTCAGATAATTAATTTCAAAATAAAATTCACAGCTTGATAACTGCAATGGGTAAAGTGATGAAAGTATGTTCAAATTTAAACCTTCGTTAAAAATTATTGGTGGTCTAAGAAATTCATTTAACGTAAGAAACAGAGTTTTAAATAATTTGTCATCAAAAAATCTTTATCCATACGTTAAATTACACATGTTTCAAATCTTCCGGGTTTAAAATAATCTGTGGAAAAGAGTTACATCTTATGAGATGACGCAAAATTATGAACATCTTTATTTAAATGTGTAGAAGCACATAGAGAAGCGTTTATTATTTGTTCAGTAATCGGTATTTATTATCTCTAATGACTTTATGGATAAAAGATGAGCTGATGCTTTGTGAATTTTTCTCTTATAACCGATAGTGCATGGCTAGATTATGAACTAATTTTTGAAACGTTTTTTTATTTTCTAAATAAAATGTATGATATAGATAGAATATGAACCGATTTTTGTTATTTATTATTATTTTCTAAAAGTAAACGTATGGCATAGATGGATGGTGTTTTCAGTTGAAAGGTAAACAATAACAATCTCGAGGTGTATGCCCACTCTAGTTCCGGTTAGAAAGTTTGCAGCTGCTTACTACATGTTATTTTGCGAGGCGATATTTTCAAACTCATTATTTTGTTTTCAATAAAGGAAATAAATTAGATAATTACTGAGCTCAAATCTGCCGTATTTCATAAGATATTAATGTTATTATGTAATTCTGGTGAGTTTGAAGTGAAAATTTGTTTTAGTTATTTAGATATATATTTTTAAAAAAGGTGACATGGTTGCTAGATTTTGAATAACTCGCTTTTTTGGCAGTCTTGATTTGGCCTGTTTCCATTGGTTTATTACTGTTTGTTCGTGTTGCAAACTATGCACCATTTTATGTTAGTGTTAGCATATTGTATGAGGAGCAAGATTAATTTATACATTATAATTCAGGTTTAAATTTGAAAGTTGGCATACATTATTGACACGTTGTGAGCCAAATGGCTTTGAAATAAACCAGAAACAGTAACCCGGAAGCATAAGCGGCACCAAGCTTTCAGCGCTCCCTAGTGTAGAAAACACCATTCATACAATATGAATCGATTTTTGTCATTTCTTTTATTATTATTTTCTTAAAGGGTCGTATTATAATGGTTAGAAAATAAAAAAATTTTTAAAAATGATTTGTAGGTAGTCTGTAGAATGATGTAGACATAAGATAAAAAAAAAATTGTTTTTTAATTTCTTTTAGTATTTATTGGAAGTCAGTGTTTTTCCCCCTTTACTTCTTGTTTAAAATGTAACCAAGCACCTTAAAGAACTCGAATATAATCAACCCCGACAAATTTCATTTCAAGAAAATTTCACAAATAATATGTATGAAATAAAGTTAACTATTTATTTCCCAAATTACTAACTAGTGGGATTCTACCAACCGATGGAACGCTGTCACTTATTTATTTCTGCGTATTTCAAGTGAAGACTCTTAAACCACTACGCGTAGGACGATTTTTGTAGATATTCGCATAAGAGTAGAAGGAAGTGAAAGTCTGTTTTATAAGGTGGCAATGATTAAAAGGTTACTATTTTATTTCTTGTGGCGACATTATTTGCTGTTTTAGTCGCCATTCAGTGCTTTTTTTGCCCTGCTTTGTGCTTTGGCTTCATTTTAGTGTCATTGTAACACGTGCTAGTATTCGCCATTGATATACATTGTTTTTAATAATTAATTCTTATCTTTTAGAAATTTGGAGAATCTATTAAATCTTTTATGATAAGTTTATTTATTTATTTGAATTTTAAAAGTATTCTATTTTTTGATGTTGTATTTGTTTATTTTATCACATGTTAAATCTCATATTTATAAACGTGTTAGATTCGTTATTGATACATTGATTTTATTAATTTTAGTAATTAATACTTTACGATTAGTTAGAACGGCGATAAGTTTTATTTTTTGTTTTATTTTTTGTTTTGGATTTTAAATATTCTATTCCATACTATTCATTTATTTATTTCACGTGTCACCGTTTTTAGTCTTAAATATTGTAATCGCTTGATTGTTAATATACTTATGTATTTATTTCTATAAATAATGTGTTCAGTAAATAATGTATGACTACAATTTTGCAACACGTTATGGTACATAAATCTACTGTTTTTTTTTTAGGATATCATAATTTATAACAGACTGTTATAGCAAAATGTGTTCAGATGCAAAATGTGCATGCATTTGCTAACAAAAAAAGATGTGGTGTAATTTTTACTCAGTATTGTATAATAAATGTAATATTGTATACATAATCCATTCATTTAGAAGTGTAATTTAAGCTCTTTAATTTTGTTTCATTCATTTAAATCAAAGATATGTTTTAAAATTAACCACAATTAAATTTTAGGTAAAATTAAATATTTAAAAACATTTAAGTAATTTGAATGTATGAAGAAGAAATACATGTAAATGAAAAGAATTTAATTAGTTAACATTCTCTGTGATCTAGTATTTGTTTCATAAGTATGTTATGAGTGTTTCTTCTAATATATAAATTTTTTGTCCTAAATTTTCATTTAGATGAAGGCTTTAGTTATGATTCGGGGAATCAATGTTGAAATATTTGAAACCCCATCTTCCTGATGTAAATACTGTGTCAAATGTGCAGCTTGAAAGCTTTCCTGAATTTAAAATTAAAGATATCAAGGAGTTTAGTGGAATTGGTGTGATTGTACTATATATTGGTAAGTACCTTGTCTAATTTCACATAAATTTGCTATGATTCCTCTAGACTTAAGAAATTAGGAGTCCTTAAGACTTTTGATTTCTGAGTTGTGTCTTAATAAAAGTTAGTTCCTATTTAGAATTTAAAAGTTCGATAGTTATTGATAGACTGGAACTGCGGTTCCCAATTACCTTTTAATAGAACTCAGTTGTGTTAAAGAAAGCTGGTTTTCCATGAATAAAAAAATTTATAATTTATTTAGTTATATCTTAAATAGATTATGAGAAGGTTCCTGAAAATTTATGTATTTTCTGTTACAGCTGAATTTGTTAGAAAGAATGTGATTCTTTAACAATCTTTCCAATGTTTATATACTTTTTTTTAGCTTCCATTTCAATGGAAACCATATTTCTCTCTGTTTATTCAATTCTCAGCTTTTGTATATACACCAAAAACTCCTGGAGTGTGCATTCAATTGCCAAATACAAATTCTGATTTGTAATTGTTAATGAATCAAAAAAATCTCATTCCTCTTATTTTATATTTTCTAAATAAAGTATCCTTTTAATTTGTTAATAAACTCACTATTGTCTTTAGATATTATTTTTATAATGCTGGGATTCTTTTCCTAATATATTTATGGAGATTTAAAACCGCTGTAGTAGAAGCAGTTTTTCACAATCGTTTTAAGTATTTTGTAAATAAATAATGTTGGTAACTTTAATTCCAGGTTCTAGTGATTGCTCTGTGGATGGATGGTTGAACCAATATAACCAAGTATGAAAAATTGCTTCAAGAAATTTTGTTGAACAATCCTAGTTGTGAAATTTTTATCACAAATGTAAGAAATATGGCAGTAGACTTAAATAATTTTAAATGGGTATAGTATAGAAAAATGTTCATTAATGTTTTTGCCTTTTAATTGTTGTTTTTGGTGATTTATAAATACTGTATACTGTCATGACCATTTTAACCAACAATAAGTTGTAGTGCCTGAAGATTTATTAAGATCCACAACATTCTTTATTTAACCTTTTTTGATAAATTTGAACAAGTGTGCCATTCTTGTTTAAGAATTTTATAAAACAAAGGAATGTAAGGCATAAAAAATGTAAACCTTTCTTCCCTTCAACTTTTAGGATACTATCTAAAAACAAAATTTAAAGATTTAAGTGAGAAAAAGTATTAAATGGTCATGGCACAAAAAGAATATATGCCTCTTGGGGAACCCGCCTTGCTGTATGGTGTTAGATTGTTCCATATTGAGTTATGATTATAGTGTACTTATTACTTGTTTCTGTTTTTCTATTAATAATGTTAAATTATAAAAATTTTAAACCCTAAGCAATGTGGTTTTATAATCAGTTTTTAAATATGTTTTTGGAACAACCTAATAAAAGGGGTCAACGCATCTGTGCAACCGTACCTCTTGAACAGGGCTGTATTTACTTCGCTTATATATACAGTGTTAAGAGTTTTTCATTTTAGAAAATTGTAAAAGTGAAATGAGGGTAAATATTTGAAAACTTTCCCTTCAAAAAGGCATATAGAGTTTACAGCCCTGCTCTTGGGTGATGTGGAAAATGGTTGCAATCATGCATGTTTTAAAAGTTTAATTTCAGGTTTGTTTTTTTCATTAGTCTGAGGAGAGTCTCAGAAGCCAAATTTACAGGCATTTACTTAGCCTAGTGATGAAAAGTTGGAGCAGCCTGTCATTATTAAGCATCTTGTCTGTCCTAAGTGATGAAAGTTGGTTCAATCAGCTGTATATTCAAATCCATTTAATTTTTGAAGGAAGATCATGTTATAAACTTTGGTGTTATCTTTTAAAGAGCAAGAGTGTTTTTAGAATGTATTTGTATGTCATTTTAAAGCTGTATATAATAAAAATATTGTGTTTTGTTTTTGTTCAACAATTACTGTGGTTATATACATGTTTTTTTATAAATTTTCAATTCTCACACAGCAGAGTTAATGTACCATTTAATAATATATCATGTAAGCAATCCACTATTTTTTGCAAGTTGTATAATTTATAAAAAAAAAAATTTTCTTTTCAAAGAGGGAATGCTTAGTTAAGATTCTATCTCATCGAAACTTTATGCATTTTACAGAATTCTAACTGAAAAAACTATTTATATTAATAAATTATGTATTTAGAATATCAAATTGATACTTAACTTAATAGACAGTTTTAAGTAATGTTTCAAAAAAGATGCCACATTTTCATTACCTGACTAAGGCTTTACAAATCACTATGTGCAAAAAAATTTTATCGTAATGACGTCGCTTTAAATCTATGCTGAAAAATTACAGTTTTGCAATTAATTTTTTTAAAATAATTAAATTTAAACAAAATTGCCCAACAATTTTGTCTTCAATGTTTGTTTGTTTTTTTATTCTAGAAATAACACTCTGAAGATTATGTTGCCTTAGTAATTAAAGGATTGTTATTAAACTAATGTGCACGCCCGTAAAATCTTGTTTGCAAGTTTCTAGTTTGTTTTTTTTGCAAATTAATAGCTATTGGAACTGGTGTCATTGCTGAAAAAATATTTTAAACACTAGGCACAGTTGGGAAATTAATTCTATAAGTTTTTCCCTGTAGTATATAAACAAGTTTTGTTGTTAGAAGCTCATATTTACTTCAAATTGATTCCATTTTTTTTTCAAATGATAATCGAATCTCCAGTATACGAAACTGTTGAATTTTGCAAACTGTTTAAATTTTAAATAAGCACTAATAAAAAGAAAAATTTATGTAATTGTCTCTTTAATTATTGAAGCTCTAATTCAACGTTAATTACAGGGTTCCCACAGTCCTTAAAAACTGCTTGATTTTTATTTTGGTAAAAATTCCTCAATTTTCTCTATAATTGATAGATACAATTTTTTAGTCTTACAAAAATATTAGAAACAATAATTCGTACTTTTATCTCCTCGAATGAGACCATGCATCAAGAGTAGAGCATTTTTGAAAGACAAGAAGAGATGCCCTTTCATGATTATATTGGTTCTTTTTTATAAATTCTTTCGTTTGCTTAAAATGGTACCTCTTATGGTAAATGGTTGCATTAAAATTAGTTAACCATTTGTTTAGGGTGTACCAGCTCTAAGCAAAAGATAAATGTTTTTTTGCCAGATTACTTACTAATATTATGTGAAATTAATTCCTAATAACAGTTTTGGCTGGAAATAATTTTATATAAAGCTAATTATAAAAATAAATTTAACATATTTGCCATTTAGTAATAATTTCAAAATATTTAAATCGCATACTATTTTTAATGAACTGAATCGTAGCATAACAATAGTAGATAATAATATTACGAAAGGGTGACAAGGAAATGATAAAAAAATTAATTTAAATTTTAATTAAGGAACCTTACCAATTTTCTGACCATGAAAAATCGTTTTAGACCATTTTATTTATATTTAACATTGAGAACTACGTTTGAAATATCTTAGTTCGAAAATTATCAATCCTCTCAAGCATAATTGTACTTTTATCCTATAAAAAGTTTCATAAAATATTTGTTGCAATGAATTTATTAGGGCTTGTGAAAAAAAGGAGAGCAAATTAAGGTGTTTGGATATTAGTAGAGCCTTGTATTTACTTAGAGTAAAATTTAATTGAACATGACATAATTAAGAAAATTCTCCGTATTCATCTTTTCTAATTCTTTTATTATATACCTTTATAAATGAAACATTTTATAAACAGAAAAAAAAAAAATTGGGTAATTGAAGATTTAAATGAATACGTTATGATTGTCTAGCAGCGAAATTAAAAACCTGTTCTAATAATTTTTTCAATGCTTTCCCCAAATTTCTTTATAAACTTTTTTTTTGAAGATGTGAAAAAAAATGCATAAAAATTTACGCATAGGGATGCACAAACTTTTGAGTGAAAGGCCACATTCCCAAGTGTTTAGAACATGTTAACCATGTAATATGTTTAGGGAAAAAACAGAATCAATTTACAGAAAAAATTTAGATAAATTAAAAAATAATTGGAAAATTCATGTTTTTTTTATCACATTACATGATATTAAAATTCATTTAACGATAAATTTTAACATTAAAAAGTTTTAATGTTCATATAATTAAATTAAAAAAAATTAAATATTCTAGTTAATATCAATCAAATACAAGTTAAATACTTTAATTTAAAGAAAGTTTGCAGGACTAAAAATGATTGAAATTGAAACAAAACCTTTGCAGGGCGAAATAAGATTCAACTTTAAAACATTTATTTATTTATTTTTTAATAAATTATAAGAGAAAGGGACTGAGAGAGAAAAGAAAATAAGAAATCATTCATTTTGAAGGAACTATTTTCCTTAAAAATCAAAAACTATAAAATACTTGTTAACAACTCTTTATGACTAATATTTTTTTAACATGACGCTACTTACAATTAATATAAATATATATTAACAACTAATTAAAATTTACATTACGCTACTCATCTTGATTACACTTTTTTACTGTGAAAATATAAGGATATACAAATTTCCCAGCATATGATACAAAATGGTCCATGTAGGTCGAAAATGACTTAAAAGATCTCTTAATGGTTATCCTGCAATTTGCAAAATTTTCAAATATTGTGATAATTTTATCTACTTGATCATCTGATAGCTTTTTCGGGCCATTAAACGAAAATTTAATGGTTTTGTTTAAAGACTGCTCCCCAATCTAGAACAGGGATGGCCAAACTTTTTTGGTCGAGAGAAAAAGAGGTTTGATGGGCTATGTAAAAAATTCTAAAAATAAAAACTATTTACAAATTTGAAATTAAATATTTAATGATGTGAATAATATTGCGATTTCATTTTCAAAAGTTCCTTGTGATGAGGTTCGGAGTGAGTTGTATTTATTTTAAGGAACGAGGCTAAATGCTTGTCTGTTAGTCTACTTCTGAATAGATTTTTTCTAAGGTTCATAGTTGAAAACACTTGTTCACATGATGAAGCAAACATGTCACTGATTTTTGGGCATGAGATTTGGAAAACTAGCCCTTGGTAATGAATTGCAAAGCTAAAACTTTGGCATGTTTCGAAACAACTGCTTCAGATGATTGTTAGATTGCAACTCAATAAATTTAAGCTGCAACTCCAATCTCACTGTTTCACAATTTACGCTGAAAGGCATGGCAAAAACATCTAAATCTGTTTGAATGACATTATAACCTTGAAATCTGCGTCCTAACTCAAAATGGAGTTTTTTCAAGCCATCTTCATAATTCTTGAGCTTTTCCTTATTTACTGAGGGTATTGAATTTAACCTCGAGAACATTTTACCAATTGAAACTGTCTGTGCTAGCTATTTCCATCAATTTATGTTTTATTGAACAAAAATAGAGAAAGTAAAAAACCCATCAGTACTTTGTAACAAAAAGAAAGAACGAAAATGGCTTTAAACAAAGTAGACAAGAAAATAGATGTTTAATGTATATTGTTTACATTCGCCACGCTAAAATTCTGCCCGTGGGTCGGCTAAAATCTTCCAGTGGGCCACAATTGGCTCGCGGGCCGTAGTTTGCCCAGCCCTGACCTGGAACATGTCCAATTCATTCTGGAAAACAGTCTTTCTACAGAAGCTGTTGTTGTGGTCAGTTTTAAACTTAGGGCAGATAACTTATATTCAGTTTTTGGAATCTTTCCCACAAGGTGCTCTTCCTTTCCTAATTTTTAAATCGCTTGAAGAGGAATAGCGATGTGTGATTTTTAAATCACTTTTCGAACAGAGCCTGACTAAAGCAGGGGCATACGGAGCAGTTGCCCTGGGCCCCCACATCAGAGGGGTCCCCAAATCGAATAGACTGTTTATTTCATGTTTCATTCTTTAATGAACTTTTTTTCAAACAAAATATCAGTACAGTGCAAATTACGTCAGTTTTATGTTAGCTTCTTCATTAATTTATCGTATGAACACAATCTATACTTCATAAACGCATGGCTTTCTAGGGTGGAATTCAGCTAAATTTTCGCAATTATGATGGATCGGATTTATCATAAAATTTGCATACACGAAGAGAGTCAAAAGTGATAAATAAAATTCGAAATTATATATAGCCGTATTAAAAATATGGGGATTTTCAAACCTATGCGTAAATTCGTAGCATTGTCCACCGAAAAAAAGCAATCGAAAAACTACAAATTGGGTGCATCTAAAACCTAAATTATAAATTTCCGAATTTTTTTTATTTTTCAAAATTTTTTTTAAAAATCTTTTTATTTTGTTCAAGTTGCTACAGCGAGTCGCACATTAAGGTTTGTCAGGCCGCTGGTTGTACACTCCTAATTTACATGATAATTTCACTTCATAAAAATAGATAATTTTTTATAAATAAAGTAGTTTAATTTAATTTTTAATTTAATCATTGTAATTAGTCCAAATATTTGAAAGAAAAATGAAATATTAGTTATCATACTAAAAGTTAGGCACTTGTAATGGAAATTTAACTATCAATAACAATTATTATTTTATATAAATTAAAAAATATTCGCAAGGTTTAAGAATCCTCGTTGTTTTATAAAGGACAGTTACTTTATTTTCCCATTATAATTAATGGCACATTAGTATGCTCTTAAAATGAGTTGAATAAATACCAATTTATGTATCAAGTCAAGTAATTTTTAACGGATTTGAAATTACCAAATTCTCGTTTTCACTGTTCATCATAAAACTAAAGATAATGCTAAAACATTTAAAGATATACAAAACCACTTAAAGCCTTTTAAAGACAGGGAGAGTTTGGGAGTTTATCACAACCAAACTTAATAAATAAGTCAATATTTATTGTCTTTTTTCTTCTTAAGCAATCAAACTTAATGAAAAAAAATTAAGTTCTCAAGAAAGTTGCACATTTCGTATCTGCACAAATAAAAGGGAATGAAATACACTAGTTGTAACATTGTCATAAATGTAATTAAACTACGAATTAATAAAATTTTTTCGGTCAAAAGAAAAAATGTAAAATTTACTAAACAATAAAAAAAATTCTCTTGTTTACAAAATAAATAAAATTTAAAAAACTAAACATTTGATATATAAATAAAAGAACAAAAGGCCTTTTTAAAAAAATGGACTAAGAATTGATTATAGCTCTTTATGCTCTACAGTTTTTTATTTATTCAAATAGATAAAATTTAAATTAAATAAATATATTTAAAATACAAATAATTATATAATTTAAACATAGGTTGTATATTTTACTTTATAACCGTTGTTGAGCAGGCGACTATTCCCCATTAGCGTAGAGGAAAACCACGAAAATCTTTCCCGGTTTGCCTGACGGCAAGTGGTAACAGTTTTTAATCATAATTGTTTCCGAAATACTTATATGTAAAGCTCAACTATTTTTAAAATGTCTTATTTCGGAAGAAAAAAACAAACTTGATTTAGCCCATTAAATGAATTGCTCTTTTAGTCACTAGGTTTCATTTATTGAAAAGGGAATCTATTTATTTATTTTTGCATCAGAGATTTTCTTAAAATATTAATGCTAAATCCGGTTTCGGCTAAGTTGGACACAACATTTTAAATCATTTATATAATAGAGCTGCTTCCTAAAAAGCCAGCGATTTTAACTAATATAATTTTTCCTCTTTGGAAAAAGAAGAAAAAAAAATCACCTGTACTGTACTTGTGGAAATAAAAAGTATCTTAAAAATTTACAAGTTGAAGCAAACATTTCTCCTTCCAGTAGATTTTTTCCCCGAATGAAATTTTATTTGATGGAATTACATTTTAAATGCAATTTAATTGTTCAATTAGATGGAAAAGGATTTTAAATCTTTGGAAATATATGCGCAATCAAGTTTCTTGCCTACAGTATTTTACAGAGTTAAATCTTTTAAAAATTAAGTTTTTTTAATTTCCTTCACTTTTCTTAATTAATTAATTTTCTTAGTTTCACAATCTTAATTAATTTATAATGTGTTTTTAGATTTTTACTCTTGACACGGCTACTGAGAAAAGTTGACGTAGTTAAATTTTATAGCATAATGAAACATTAATACTATTGCCTAGCAAATATTTCCTGCAAGAAATATTATCCTTTTTTTTTTTTTAAATAAACAACTGTTTTTATAAGAGTTCAGTTAACGAACATCTTCAATGTTTGCTAAATGATAGTCTAAATTTATTTTAACATTATTTTAAAATTTTTTTAACGATAACAATCAAGCGAAATGAATGTTAAAATAATGTTTAATAAAATTCACATTTTAATGTGATTACAAAAGACATAAATAGTGAAGTAATATAATCTTTTTGTGTTCAATATCATAATAAAATGACTTGAGTAATACTAAAAAATATCTTCGTGCAACTACAAAAGTTATTTCCAAGTCTATTCCAAGTCCAAAAGTCTATTTCCAAGTTAGAAAATGCATCGTTAATAAGTCACGTGTGCAAGATACTTTGCCGCAAGACGTTCTGAAGCTTTAGAGACAGTAATAAATCTGTCCAATCACAGACAGGACAAGAAATTTCACATTTTTGCGCTCCCTAAAGATACGCCAATAGTGAGATAAACCACTTGACTAAGGTAAACCTGAAAGAGGATAATTTCTTGGAATTTTGTTGCCACCGGGAAGATAGGATCTTCTTTTCCTTTTACTCTTATGCGAATATCAACGTCACTACCCGTAGGACCGTAGGACTTTGCCTTGCCAGACTCGTTGCCCGATTGCTAATTCATATCTCAATAGCCAATAACAGTGAAGCACTTTGTCACATGACAAGTTATTTGTTGATTTCCCAACATTAATGGCGTGGCAGATATATTTCCAACTAAAACGCAATTATTTTGTTTCAATGTTTTTCAAATAAAACATCATGTAGTCAAGTTGAGAAACTTTATTATTTATATTATAGTGTTTATTTGTATTGTAAGTACTTATTGCAGATTAAAATATTCATGTTTTTATTTACTTTTTTTACATTTTCTAGCGACCTACATCCAGCTCTCTTACCTTTAATTCTTTATAAATATTGGCTTAATTTTTTGACAATGTCCTCTTTAAATCTTTATTAATGTTCTAAATATATGATAAATTACTTTTACGGAAAGAATATTTTATTATGCATAGAATAAAGTCATAATGTCTCATATATTCATAATGGTTATGAAAATCAAGTTATTCTATTACGTCGTTTGTTATCTTTGTGTATCTACAAATGGTTGATGGAATTTTGTTTAGTTCAAAATGAGAGAAAAAAACTGGTTTCTCTCATCTTTTATATAGTTCTGAAAGATGCTATGTATGAAATAATTTATTTCTTGTATTATATTTCAGTATTTTTTTTTTGGTATAAATAATTTTAAATGTGTACAAAAATGTATCGTAATCAATTCGCAATACATAGGTTAAGTCTTCATTGAGTCTAGAACTGTACAAATTTTTACAGTACAAATGTAACAACAATACAAATGTTTCTAAATTTGGGGCATTACTGTAATAATTAAGTAAATAATTTAATTAGTGATTGGCTAGATTATTAATTTCACTTTTAAGTTAACTCTAAACATTCATAATAATTACTATGATTGATTGTTAGTTGATTTTAAACTATTTTTTTAAAGAATGATGGATGCTTTATATAACCTAACAAATATAATGTTCTCATGGTGGATGAAATTATCTCTTCAAATTAAACTGCAGAAAAAATTTTTTAGTTAAAAGTTAAATCACTTATATCATTTTTGTATTATCTATTAATTTTATAGTTAAAAGTGCTAAGAAAACTGAATTTGAGTATGTGTTATCCAACCATATTGTGATATATACATGTTTTCAAATTAACGGTACGCAGAGCATTAATGGACTTTCTACTTAAAAAAATGTTTAGTATTAAAAATATCTATTGATTTTGCTTATGATATTGAAAGATGCTGATATGTGTTTAAATGGTAGTTTTATTTATTACGTATATAGCGCTGTCACAATAATTTGCTTTTATGATCTTTGATTTTAAAGTCTATTTTTTATGGACTTAAATTGATTTCAAATGACCTGTCTATGTCTACTCATCTTCTATTTATTTTAAGAAGTTAGACTTCTTTTTAACTTTTTATTGTCACTTTCAAAAGTGCCACTGCATGGAATATTTGTATTCAAGGATTATGCATTTGAGCCAATTATTCACCCTCACAAATGGAGCTAGTTGAGTCGTCGATATTCCAAAAGGAATTTCATGTTACCGAAAGTTACTTTGAATGGCTTTGCTGGAAGTGGAAATCATGTTCAACTGTTTTGAACAGGAAACAATTTAAAAGAATTTGAAAAATGTATTATATCCTCTGCAGAGGTTTATAGGTAAATATGGGTCCATAGCCTTGAAGAGATCTATATTGATCTTTGCACATTTTGTTATCTTATTCTTACTTTTGTTTTTACTTCAGATTTGGTTTATAATAGCATTTTTAATGAGATTTAGTGCGTAGTATAATTTATTTATTACCGCCTGGCTCCAATTTTCTCTTTGTATAGATATTTATTAAATGGCGCATGTTTCACTGTTTAAAAAATTTATTCAATGACGCATGCTAAATTTTAAGTTTTCGATTCAAGTAAGATATCAAAAATCTCAAAGCTTTTTTCGTAAAATATATATTTAAAAAAGTTTAAATAATTGTATATCATACACAGTGGTGTAATTGTGGCAGACAAAACTCCCTCCAAAATTATGTTTTTTTTTTTTTTTTTTTTTTTTTTTTTTTTTGTAGTTTAAGCATGTATTAGAAAGTGATACCCTGTCTGAACATTTTTAACTAAATTTAAGCGCTAATAAATAAAACAAAATTTTCTTTGAACTTACAGCTCAGAATGTTAGAGCATTTACAAAGTTAAAATGGTAGTTCTTGTGTACATAATATAGAGTATATTATAATATAGAGGTAAATAGTATATTATAGAGGTGTAGTGTATGTGAAATATATTTTCAGGGTTCAATCATTCATTTAGTTTGTGAGTGCATTTGTTTTCTGCAATTCATGTTAGATGAGGGACTCTTAATTATTTAAGAGCTGTCAAATATTTAATAAGAAAATTTTATGTAAATCATCATGTTAATGTACATTGTCTGAATTACCATCTATCAGAAATATTATCAACATAACTAAATATTATTAACAGTGTATTTTTTACACAATAATTATATCTTTCTTTTTTTAACTTTAACAATTTTTTTTCTTATATTATTCACAAAAACAATAAGTACGATTCAAAATTTTATTATAATTTTAAATCAGTTTCGAGACTAATCATTATATTTTCAGTTTTATTTTTATTCAATTTTTGTTTCAATTTAGCCAACCTTTTAAAAGAGGCACTCTGAAAACTTCTTATTCTGGTCTATTTTACGTACCAGCCATAAGAAAAAGCTTAAAAGTTGTTTTTATAAAATGTGTAATTTTTAATTAGGACAAATTATATTTCTTTATGTAGTAATACATAATATTTTAATGCTTATTTTTTTATTACAGATTGTTGCCCAAAAATACAGTCTTTGATGAAGATGAGTGATTTGAAGTTTTTATTTCAAGTCTTGGTAATTGTTTTAATAAATTAATATCTTAATTGATAAATCAGATCACTTTGATAAATAAAATTGTAATGAATTTTTCAGAATTTTTTAGCACACAAATTTTGTGATGTATTGATTGAAATAAATATTTTATTTTGTAATTTTTTATATTTTTACTTTCCCAACACAATAATTGGTATCCATTTGATGCCCTTAAAGCATCATTAGCCAGTATCCTTGTGATGCTCTGTGTTGTGTACGAGCATAGTTAGCTGACATCAGCGTTATTTCGTCTGTTAATCGTCATAATGTGCTTCAATTAGTATCTGGTAAATGTTCCATTGATTGATTCAAAATAATGCTGAATTAATACCAGTAATACTACCACTAAAAGTATGTTTTAAAAATACTTAATCAATCAGGGGTCTGTCCCGGCAAAATTTACTACCGTTTAGTGGTGCCTTCACAAATTCAACTTTAGGAAAAAGAGTAGTTTCACAAAATGCTTTTTCTTAAAATTTTATTTTGTATCCCGTATTTTTAATTAATCCATATTTTTGTGTTGATTTTTTAATATAATTTTTAATCTTCACAAATTATGGCTAAATTTTCACAAAATAGGTACCTCTCAGAAAAACCCTAGTAGGACCCCTGTTAATATATTTTGTGAATTGAAATAAGGTTCTTCTATGTGTTGTATTTAGAAGTGAAGTATTTGTGAGGTACAAAAGCAAAATTTAACAAGAATAACGATTATTAACTTTTAAGGTTCACCACAGGTTTGATTTACATAATATATTTGAAGCAATACACTCTTCACATATATTGTTATGTAATACTTAAATACGAAAATTTCAATATCAGCATACATAAATGCAATGTGCACACATTGCAAAAACTGTGCAGTTCAGTGGCATCTCTTAAGTGTAGTTGACTGTTGTAACAAAAGAGTTAAAGTGGAAACTACTTAATATCAAAGAATAAAAACATTGTGATTTACCAGATTAATTTTTATCTTGACAGGAATATGATTAAAAATATTAAATGATTTTTTTTCTTTCTTTTAGGGAAAATGGAAAACCAACCTCAGCATCTTTAGGTTTTAAATAATCTTAACAGAGAAGTATTATCCATTCTGCATTTTTATTTTTCCACATATTTGAAAGTGCTATCTATCCTTACTGAAAATATACAAGATGAATTCCATTTCCAACCTCGCTATTTACAACAATTTGCAAAAATCAGTATCAGACTCAATTATTGAAAACATAGGCTTATTTGAAATGATGAAAAACGAAGGGAATCGACTAAATTCTTTCAACGGTAAATGGCCACTTGATTTCATTGCCATGAATGACCTTGCTAAATGTGGATTTTTCTATTTACTATCTGATGACAAAGTCCAGTGCGCTTTCTGTAAACTTGTTCTTGCCAAGTGGGCAGTTGGTGATGAACCGTTAGATCAACATCAAAAGTTTTCTTCAAAATGCTGCTTTCTTTCAAGTTTGAAAAAAACTGCTGATCCTAAGAAAAATATCCAAACATCTAATTTAAGTTATTTTTATACTCCACTTTTTAATTCTTCAAAACCCCAAAGGGCAAAAATACCGAGGATGTCAGATGTTAAGAAACGTTTATCAACTTACAAGGGATGGTCTGTTACAATGATTAGTGTAGAAGATCTTGCTGTGTGTGGGTTATTTTATACAGGTAAGAGATTTCCTCTATTATAATGTGTTATTGAGATTCTATAAATATACAATATATATCATATCTATATCTAATATATTAGAAATAGTATATATTCTATAAATATCTAAGTGTTATTGAGATTTTTTTTGTTCTCTTTGGTCTAGAATAAAGATTTATCTTCTGTTTAGTAGCATTAAACAATCATGTTCGAAAAAAAAAATGTTTTAAAAGAATTTTAATTAACAATTTTCATAAGCTTATGTTAATCATATGTGCTATGTGCAAATAATTTGTGTTGAATATGATAGTTCTCAATGAATTTGGCATTTCATATAATGTAGAGTTCATTATGTTCTAAATGATATTTTTTCTCTTCAACAAACAAAATAATTTTTCTGTTTTATTTGTAGTTTAACTTTCACTGATAAGAAATATGTAAACAAAATGTTTATAAAACTCTTGTGAAATTTTTCTACATTGACTGATATTTTCTAAAAATTTATTTTATTAATAAGCTTTGCATGCAAATTATTTTTAATCTTGTTTTAAATTTTTTATCAGTATTTTTAATCTTGTTTATTCTGAGGGATTTTTTTTGTGGATATTTTTTATAGGTTATCTAGCAGGTATCTCTATTATCATTAATATTTTTACTTTGTCTTTATGATAACAGAGATAAAATTTGAAAGAATTTTGATGATGCATATTATAAAAGTATATCCATTTAAAAAAAAAAAAAAATTAGTTTAAATGTCCTTGTAACTTAACTCTGCCTCTAAATAGAATTTTTTAGGGAAAAAAAAAAAAAAAATTAAATCTTAATTTTCTAAATTAAAAATTTCCTATAATTTTCTGAAGTTTAGTTTTTAACCTGTTTAGTTTTCAATCTCAAACAGGTTATATACTAATAAAAGAAATAAAAAGTAATAAAAGAATTATATATACTAATAAAAGAAATATATACTTATAAAAAAAAGTCTCTGAAAGCAGTTAGAAATATTAATTTGAATATCAGAACAGGGAACTGAATATAAAGAACGAAATGTTAATGTTTGGGAGTTCATATTTGATATAGATTTGATTTGATTTGTTAAATTTATGAAACCCGAAAGGGAAAAAAAAAAAAACTTTGAAATTTTAAGTAAAATATTTTATTTAAATTTTTTGTTTCATTTATTTTTTCATTCAAAGTTTGCCTAATTTGGTATTGTAAAATCACTATGGGTCTATTTCCTTTCCATCATAAAAGTTTTTTTTTCTTTTTTTCTTGTAATTGTTCTCAATAATTACGAATTTCACTCCTCCATAACAAATTTTATTCATCCTGTAAAAGTCAAGGACTGTTTTTATCCCATGCAAAAGATATTCCAACTCTACATCTGCTTCTATGAACATGAATTTCCATTTTTTTTAAAAGTGGACTTTTGACTTTTATTTAGTTGTTTAAATGTTAATTTTTTTGAATATAAATGAAAGATTCTTTAAACTTTTTTGTTTTTTTTAAGGTGTCGATGATGTTGTTACTTGCTTTTCCTGTGGGATTTCTCTTGGAGATTGGGAACCAAATGATGAACCTATGGCCAAGCATTCAGAACTCTATCCAAATTGTATATTTCTCCATTTTGTTATCAGTAGTAGCTCTCTAGAAAGAAGAAAGACAAGAAAGCCCTTAAATACTTTTCCAGTATGTATATCATATAATAATTTTTCCTTTTTATAATTTTTGATGAAATTTTTAAGTTTTAATTTGGTAAAATCCGAGTATATGCTTAGTGCAAATGCTGACGTGAGGTTTTTACAATTGTCGCGGAGAATTTGTGTAGGCAGGAACATAAAGGATTGTAGCCTGCTAAAAAACATCGAATAAATCTATACAGGGCTGTTGCACTTAACCTTAAAAAGCATCAGCAAAGGATATATCAGACTATTGCAAAAAAAGAGCAAAACTTTAAAAGCTGAACATTTTAACACAAAGCTATTATTTAGTGATCCTAGACAAGCTTATTAAAAAAGATACAGTAAAGAATGCTTTGAAGTTACTACCCTTTAAAATGTGTATCCTAAATCTTTACTTCAAAATATCTTTAAATAATACCTATCTTCAATCATTGTTTTAGCAAATGCATAAACAAAAAAAAAATTTACTCTGCAATATTTTAACTCTCTTCACTTACTACAAATCTACTTTTTCATGCACGTTCATTCCGCAGAAAAAAAAACACAAAATTCAATTCTAAATTTAATACTTAAATTTTCGCAAAAAATTTTGCATCAATACTATACTACCATTTCTGTAAATAAAAATCATCATCTCAAATATTCACCTCCGATACAATTTCTTCATTTTAGTAATATGCGCAGTACCAAAACTGTTATATACATCATCATAACAACTAATATCAACTTCCAATAAAACCTTGCCTTCGTCATTGAATACGTTCAATTCTGCCATAACACCTTTTCCATGATAACCAGGGACGGATTAAGCGTACGCAGGGCCCTAGGCGATTCAAATTTTTGGGGCCCTTAGATAAAAAATTTTTCTCGTATATTTTTTATTTATTCATATAAAAGTATATATATATATCTTTTCGTTTAAGAAAGCTTATTTAAAATAAAAGTAAATAATAATAAATTAAATTTTACTTTATTTTGTTAAATTAGAACTAAAAAAATGATCGTATTTTATTAATATATTCATTTGATTTTTTTAAAAAAAATCATTGTTTTTCTTAATTTTTAAAATTTATTTTAAAAAAATTTTTTTTAAGGGGGCCCCTAATCATTGGGGGCCCCTGGCCATGGCCTAGTCTGGCCTAATGGGTAATCCGCCCCTGATGATAACTATTAAAAAAATAAATGTCAAGGCCAATCTACAACTACATATTGCTATTTTTTCTTCCATCTATAGTTGTAGATTGGGCTTTCCCAAGTGTCATCAGATCCGCCATGTAACGTTTACTAGTATTAAGTCTTTGTTTTATTAATTTACTCTTTATTTACAGGAAATGATTTCAAGGAAATCCCCAAAACCATCCCTTTCTGTAATTTTAAAAACTGAAATTGCTCTCAAGGCCAAAGAAATTTTTCCTTCTCCGTTGGTGGAAGAAGTGGTTTGCAAACATTTAAATGAAACCGGTGAAAGCTTCTCTTCTCTTCAACATTTATGTGATAAAGTATTAGAATATGAAGAAAAGAAACTGAAAATAAGGTAAATATTATTTTGTTTTTGTTTCTGAAATTGTTAAATATTGCATTTGATATTTTTTTAGTTGTGCATCATTGTTGAAATGTTGATTTTTTAGAAGGATTCAATGACAGTTACTTCATGTTAGACACAACAAAAAGAAATTTTATTTCTGTTTGTGATTAAATTAAAGTGACAAAAACGTCAACTTAAAAAAAAAAAAAAACTTTTCAGATAAAATAAAATAATTTTTTAATTAAATGTGTAATATATTTTTTTTATTCTAATATTATGGGCGATATTCTTGCATTTTGTGGGGGGAAACACTATAATTATTTTCTTTTTGCATTTTGTAAATCATCATCACATTAAAAAAATTATAGAAAAATCAGGAAATCCGTAGCAGTAACTGACCGAAAAAAAAGGATCGACAACAAAATCACGCACACCGGACTCTTCAAAAACGGGGTACTAAATGCGTGTTTTTATTTCGAGATTCAGTTTACTAAATAATGTAGTTTTAAAAATATCGGATTTTAAAAACTATGGAAATCAATAGTAATAGCTGTTTAAAAAAATTACAGTGAAAATTTCTACAGAAAAGAAAACCAAATTTTTTACTTCATTATTCTTTATTTTTCTTTATTCTCAAATGAGAATAGGAAAATCTCAAGCATTTTTTTTCCATTTTGATGTGCAAGAAAGGCATCTTTTGAATACAATTCTGAATTTTCTGCAGAAGAAAACCTAAAATTTTTTACTTCCCAAGAGAAAAATCTTTCTGCAAGAACTTGATAACGTTCTGCGACAATGTCGCCGTGTCGCCACGATTCTGTATTGCATATTCCTGTTTTAGGGTCGTTCAAATGCAATACTGTTAATTTTGTCACTAATTTTTGAGTTATCTAATGAAGAATTTTCTATGCCTCTTAATTCATTTTAGGTAACATTAGTAACAGGAGAATTTTTTTTTTTTTTTTTTTTTACAGCCAGATACTCTTAGAGCTGATGAAGAGCACTGCTTCTCACTTTGTGAGATTTATAATTAGCCTTAGAGTAATTAGTTTCTTTCCCTTTTTTTATAGCTTTAAAGAAATTGTGATTTAAAAAATAATCACACAAATAGAACTTTTTGCAATCACCTACAATTGTCTTTTTTTTTTATAATTTCATTTTGTAGGTTTCAATGTTAATATTTATTGCAATTTCACATAGAGATTTTTGAAAATTCTCTTTTGTTTTCTTTGTTCTTTTCTTTGAAATTGATTTACTATGTTTGGCAATACAGTAGAGCGCCTATTATCCGAACCCTTATTATCCGAACGTCCAATTATCCAAACCATGTCCGAATTTGCTTTTTTTTTTTAAAGTTTAGAATACTTTTTAACTTATCGACAAATTTTCTAAAATTAGAAGAATAAATAATATCCACTACATCTGAAGACCATATTTAATTTACAACCTTTTTTTTTTAGCAGTTTTCTTATAGTAGCCAATACATACTTGTATTGTTATACAGTTAAACCTACATATCCATTTAGCCCTCTTCAACTGAAAATTATCTTCCAAGAATGCAAACTTCAATTTGACAGTCTTCAATGGTTGAAATGAGGAAGAAACTTATGAATAGATGTGTGCTGAAGTTGTACAATTGGGGGATGGGTACTTGTCACTTATGGTTAATGATCAGTGATTACAGTGCTTGGAATCTTAAATCTTGGAATAAAATTCCTAACAAAAAAATAAACGGAACTGAAGTTTCTGAACCAGTAGATCTTCCCGATGAAAAGATGCCAGGTTATACAGCAGAAGAAGTAGAAGACTGGTGTCGAGACACTGAAAATGACCCAGGATTTCAAAATTTAAATCATGATGAAATTATTGCTGAAATTTTGAATGAAAATCGGAACTCCACAGACGAAGAGGAAGAAGTGGGTGATCAAATTCAAGATAGTGGACCTTTTCATATAGAAGCATGCAATTCATTAGATATTGCAATGAATTGGCTAAAGCGTCAAAATGATGTTGATCCAGTTCGTAAATGATGTTGATCCAGTAAATCAGTAATTAAAAAAAAAAATTATAAAAAGCTGAAATATGATAAAAATAATTCAAAATGAAAAAAAAAAGTTTAAAAATAATAAATAAAAATATTTAAAAATTGAAAATTTTTTTTTTAAACACACCAGAGCTATTTTAGATAGTACTGTCAGTCCTAAGCCTAGAAAAAGTGTGAAGGGAAGTTAGTGCACAAATAATAATCCTTTTGACTAGATTTTAAACAACTTTCCAATTATCCGATCTTTTCATTATCCGAACCACGTTCGGTCCCGAGCAGTTCGGATAAACGGCGCTCTACTGTATATTAATTACTTGTTAAATGTGTAGTTAAATAGTTTAAAATATAAAATTCAAATCACCTAAGCTAAGATTAATAGTTAAATTTTTAAAGATTTTCAATTTTCATAAAATTTACTATTGTTAAATTAGTGCAAAAGAGTGAATGTAAACCTACTTACACTTACTATGAATCAAATAGGTAAAATGAGCTTGCAAGGTGATCTGAAAAAAACAAAAAAAACAACATGCAAACAATTCTAGGGGTTTCGCTGTTTTAATTTTAATAGCTTGAATAGAAATGACTTCTAAAAATAAAATAGGTAAAAAATTTACTATTGTTAAATTAGTGCAAAAGAGTGAATGTAAACCTACTTACACTTACTATGAATCAAATAGGTAAAATGAGCTTGCAAGGTGATCTGAAAAAAAACAACAACATGCAAACAATTCTAGGGGTTTCGCTGTTTTAATTTTAATAGCTCTAATAGAAATGACTTCTAAAAATAAAATAGGCTTCTTCTAAAAATAAAATAGGTATGTTAATTATTTTTTGCTCGCACTCTGTTTATCATAAGTTAGGCAACCTTTTAATTATTGAAATTAGCATACAGTACTAATGTAAAGTTGAATAAGTCACATAAAAATTATACCATATTGATTTTTTTTAATATTATGCTAGAATAATATCAATAAAAATTTGCAATATCTGAATAAAAATATAATTTATTTTTCATTAATTTAATATTTATGAAAAATTACAAATTGACTTGTGATTTTTTGTATTTTTTACAGATTAACTACTCCGAAAGAAAGTGAACAGTCACGTGCTTCTGAAGATCCTATTAAAACAGGTATTTTGCTTTTTTTATTTTCTAATATTATTAATTTTCTTGTATTTCAATTATAAATTTTGTAATGTTTCTTTTTAAAAGTAATATTAAGTTATTTTTATGGTGTTTTTTCGAGTTTACAATACAGAGTAAATTGTTCATAATTATTCATCAAATTGTTGTGATAATAATTGCAGAAATTGTTCGGAATTAAAATATATTTTTCTATTTTTTTTGTTTAAGATTATCCTTCAAATCAGCATCAGGCAAAAGGTTAATTGTTACCTACCTCAGAGTAGCAATATATCCTACTAACAAAAATAAATCTGTAAATTTATAATTATAAGTAACAATTTCTTAGTCTTCAGAATTTTTTTTTTTTAAACATTCATGAAATGTTGTGTTCTAAATGTTTGACAATTACTTCTTCAATAAGATAGTAAAGCTAGTAAAAAAATTCTGTATTCAAACAAAGAATTCTATTTGTGTATTATTTTTGTGTTCTTTGTTTATTCTATTTGTGTATTATTATTTGTGTATTGTGTTTTATTAGTGAAATTTGTTTGTTGAATTTAAATTGCCTAAATATATTTTTAATGAAAATTTGATCATTTTTTATAATAAGTAGTTTTAATTTTGCTATTGTAATGGCAGTTTTTCATTTTTTAATTATAAATAATAATAACTTAGTTGTAAATTATGACCATAATTTTGAAATAATAAGTTAATTTAGTATGGTTCATAGACATGATTATTATGAAATAATTAGAGAATGTTTTATTTTTATTATTTAAAAAAAAAAAAAAAAATAGACTTATATAAGATATAAGATATTTGGTAAAAAACTAAGATAAATAATTTGAATAAGCAACATACAGTAAATTTCAACCAATTTTGGGCTTCACTTTTAGTATTGTTTTTAAATTGTATCCATTTTTTTCTTTTTGTGCACATTGTTTTATAAAATAATGAAATATTATGTGTTATAAAATAATGAAATATTATGTGTTATAAAATAATTGAAGTAAGAATTTTATGTTTCTCTAACACTGTCTCAATTTTTCTTACAGGTTATAGTGCTGTAAAAAGTTCAAGAGAAGCATTGTTGTGCAAAATTTGCTTGACAAATGAAATGAGTATAGCTTTCCAGCCTTGTGGCCATCTAATGTCATGTGTCTTCTGCAGTCATCAGGTTTTCAAGTGTCCGATTTGTCGCTTGCCTGTTCAAAATAGAATAAAAACTTACCTAAGTTGAAATAATTCTGTTATTATATTTAAGTAAAATGCTTACTATGGTTTTATTTTGTTCAATTAATAATTAGTTAATGTAATTAACTGACTTGGACAGTAGTGTGCTTTGTCTAAATTCGTGTGAATTCATTTGCTGAGTTGTGTATTTTCTTTTCTGTCAGCACATTGGGAAAGTAGCATTTAATTTATTTCCGATTAAAATATTTTCATTTAGCAATCTATGAATGATTATTTAACAATTGGAAGTTTTTTTTTTACTGAGTTAGAGTGTTCATTTTCCGTATGTAACGAAAGCATACCCTCCGACATTTGAGATTTCATCAAAATATTTTTCTAGTGGCGATTAGTTATAGCAGAAATTGTTAAAATAAATAGAATTTCTATAAAGCTTTTAATTGAACTTGAAGAAACTAATTTACACACTATTTGACTTTTGATATATCTATTTAAATTATTTATGTGTAGTGATGCATAATATTCTTTTAATTTTAATTAATTCTAATTATTTAAAAGATTAATACAGTACCTTTGCCATTACAAAGAAAACTGTTTTCTGAAACTACATAGATTCCTAGTGTTGGAGGCTATATGCAAGTACGCAAATAATTTTAAATAAGCACATTTTACAAAAAGTGCATCAAAATTATAATTAATTTACTAATATTTTACGATTTATTGTTTTATCTATTAATTAAAGCGATATATTTTGTAGTT
Source organism: Parasteatoda lunata (assembly GCA_949128135.1). Taxonomy (NCBI): domain Eukaryota; kingdom Metazoa; phylum Arthropoda; class Arachnida; order Araneae; family Theridiidae; genus Parasteatoda; species Parasteatoda lunata. Next base: position 22,049,835 of record OX421977.1, on the reverse strand, counting down.
AGAGAGCACCAATGAGAGCGAAATATAGTTTGCCTATAGTGTGCTAAAGTTAAATGTTATTTTGGTGCACAAATGTTGTGTAACTTTGGTTTTTAAGTTTAACTGTAACAATTCTACGAAAATTGCGATTTAGCAGTATTTTTATTTTGTATTTTTGCATAAACAACTAGTACACTAATTTATATTTTATGTTTTAATGTATAAGATTATTCATTATGTATTTGTTCAGTTTATGCCTTGTCTAATTGAAGTTAGGAAAGTACAGCTTGTGATATTATCTTTATTCTTTTTAGTTTTTAAGTATGTTTTTGGTTTTTTTTTCTTTGTGGTACATATTTTATTTACTTTTACCAACATACTGAAACATTTGAAAAATTCTCATTTTCTTGTTTTTTTTTTTTTTTTTTTTTGCAACATTTTCAATTGATATTATTTTTGGAGACTGTAATTTTGTGCTCTTGATTTAACTTTGCTTTTTGACAATTTTTTGTTTGTTCGTTTTGTTGTTAGTTTTTTTTAATATTTCTTGTAAGCATTGTAATTAATACCTATATCCCATGTTTGATTGAGTAAATCTTGCTAATTTTCAAAATTGAAGGTTAGACGTGCTTTAAGTACATGCACATTACTAGACAAAGTATTACTCATATTGAGAATCACTCAACAAATAATCCCACTCAAATATACCTCACTAAAAATAATTAATATTTTTAGAGGCAAATTTTAAGTTATCTTTTAGCACATAATTCTTATACTTTTTTTTAACAACTGGCAAATTTAGAATTAATTTTCCTTTTGTAAAATGTGATTGCATAAGTTATATAAACAAAGCAATTGTTTGTACTCAAAGTTATAAAGATTCTGATAATTTTGCAAAATGCTATTCCATCTTTTAGGAATGATTTTCCATCTTTCTTTTTTATATGCTAACATAATATTTTATAACATTTGCCTCCTAAACTTGGTTGAACAGAATACAAGTTTTGGCATTTTGAATTTAATCTTCTTTCACTTAGTTGTATTTAATTTTCACCTATTCACTAAAATTTTTCTTTTCAACTGGAAAATATCTTTCGAAAAATATTAAGTCAGTCTCCAACCTCTATATGCTTTTCACTACTTAATCCTAACTAGATCTTACTGTTTTAGATCTCTTTTCAACTAATTATTGCAATACAATTATGCTTCCAGCCTTTCTTGAATTGCAATGTAATGTAGATATTTTTGTTTTTTCAAATCATAATTTGTATTTAATGAATATAAGTATGCTCAAGAAAATTTAAAGCAAAATTACACAAAATATTAAATTTTAAACAAGAATTTAAACTCTTATGTACTTCAAAATATTTATCATACTTTATTATAGTTTTTGTCTCTCTTTTTATCTAAAGGTATTATTTCTAATGATAGGGTGAAACTATTTAATTATTAATTTTCTTTTAGCTGTTAACAATTTGAAAAACGTGATTTGTGCTATTTCGGTTTTTATTGAGATTCTTGGAAAGTTAATAAGGAGAGTCTAATTTTTTCTTGTCTAATTGTTCGAGTTCATTATATTTATATTCTATTTAGGGTTGACGTTCAAAGGCTATTAAAAATTTAAAAAAAAAAAAAAAAAGTCTGCAAATATGAGCAATTAAAGTATACCTTTTTCTTAAGAACGTAATAAACAACAATTTATGCCTTTTGCTTACAATTTATGTGAAAAAGTCTCTATTTTTTTCCCTTTTTTTAAAGAAATTTTACTTTTTATTGTTTTGAGTTGCAAAAATCTGTTATTCATGTAAAGTTGTATTTTTTGTGTATAATACGGACCATTAGTTATTTTTGTATACATATCGAGTATTTTTGTGTAAATAAACGAAATTTTAATGCAGATGTGTGCTTCATTTTACTTAGATTTTAGATTCAGCAACACATCAAATCTTGAGAGAAGGTATTAGTATCTGAGAGATAGATTGCCACCGCTAAATATTATCATTTGGTTGTGATCAGTGACAGGTTAATATCAAAAAAATAACAGGTTATAATCAACGAAACTACTGAATGCACTGCTTTTTTTCATAGTTAGTTGTTTAATGCACTGCTTTTTATAAAAGTTATGTAGTGTAATAAAAAAAAATTATAAAAAAACGCTAGTTAGTAATGGTTTCTTCCATCTACTTTTAACGTTAGTTTAATAAAGAGGCAAGGTTCAAACTAGTAAAGTTTTTTGTAAGTAATCAATGAGATACATTAATGAAAATATCCCTGATGCAATTTACTTAGTTTTTCCCCCAATTAACTTTAGATTTAATCATTCAACATCACGAATATTTGATAGTTTTTTTTTATTTCTTGAAATAAATATTTGCTTTCACAGAAGGTTTTGAAAATTGAAGGATGGAAGAAGTTCGTTAGAAATAAGTTGCCTAATTTGTTATTTTAAGCCTATTTTTTCTTCAGTATTTAACTTTTTAAAATTTTTTTTAGTAATGAGTGTAAATTTAATTCTGCAAAATTCATCTCTTGAAAGTAATGATAAAATTTTAAGAGTATGTTTGTAATCGCTAAATTTTAGAGAAAATGGTTGAAAGAAAATAGCTACATTTTATTTTATTACCGCCGGTCTTATTTAGGGTTTGCTACTAATGTTCGACTCTGTAATTTGGAACTTAATCCAGAAGAGAAGGGAACTCCTGGATTAAGTATTGATAGAAATTTGCCTTCATGGAGGACGTTTAGATGTAACTAACTTTCATTTGTATTACACGAAGGGAAAAACCTCCCATGGTTAGTCCGACGGCAAGGGGATTCAAACCCATAATCCATCTAAAGCTGAGGATTTTTTATGTCAGCACTGCTGTCAGTGCGAGCCGTAATTGGGATTCCAACCCGGGTCACCTTATTGGAAGGTGAACGCTCTATTCCCTGAGCCACAATGACTCGGCTAACTGCATTTGTAATAAAGTAGTTGTAATTTACTACCAAAAAAAAATCTTATTTTTTTCAACTATTGGTAGTGATATAATCAAAGAAAATGAAACAAGCCTTGTACTGGAAAATGGTCAACTTGGTGTATATTTCTTCCCATATTACTTAATGTAATAATGAATTAGTATATTTCCACCATAATTCTTTCAAGTGTGATTATAATCAATATGCTTTTCATATGGAGAACAATTCATTATTACTTTCACTATATTATTACTTCATGAGTGCAGGCCAAGGCTTTTTCATATTGATTACTCCGAGCTTGTGAACCCAACTATCTTCTGTATAATCAATCTCTTCTCGTTCTTCCTATTTGTGAAAATGTTGGTTATTTATATTATTACATGTCCCGGCCTTCTAATCCTGCACGATTTAATTTCTCTTACAATGTTTGGTTGTCGATATTTATTGTGCAGTTCATGTATACCTTATTCTTCAGACATTTTTTTTCCAATATTGCTCGAATAATGAAGCAAATAATTTTTATTATCAATGTTTGTAGCTTGTTCTCAGATTTTTTAATGCTCAGATTACTCAGATTAATGCTCAGTCTTACAAAGTTATCGATCTTATTAAAGCTACATAGATATTTATGTTTCTACTTTACTTTTAAGTTTACTTTTTGAACCATTTTTGCACCTATTTCTCAATGAAAGACTGTTTTTTTAAAATTTCACAATATCGTCATTCTTGTTTATGAGCGTCGACTGAGCATTTAAATTGGCTTACACAAAGATGTGATTTCCATCTCTCATACTGCTTGGTTTCAAGAATTCACCATGATAAAAAAAAAAAAACAGGTAATTCAAAAAGATATTTTCAAGAAAGGACGTAAAAAATATCCTTAAATTTATGTATCCATATTTTTAAATTTCTTTCTGAAATTTATTTAATTTCATTTTTTTAGAAAGAGTCCGAACAATTACCTTGCAAGAGGCATACCATTGACATAGAGTTAGTATTTCGTGTACAGAATTACTGTGTACCACTGGCGCTTTTGAAATTACAAAAAACGAATAATGATAATCTTTTTATAGCAATATACAATATCTCATTAATCTAGAAATGTATAATTTCGAAGGGGGTTTTGTCACCCAAAACTACAACACTGCTGTGTGCTGAGCAATTTTGTAATATATTCTTATAACGAATAAAAGACTGAATTTTGATATGATTCTAATTGAAAACAGGTAATGGTTTAAAATTTTGTATTGACCATTCTGCTTAGGTTCTATTAGATTTTGCTAATTTTTTACAGATATAATGCCGGGTAGACACCTGGCATGTGGTACTTAAAATCCTTTTAATTATCCAAAAAAAAAAAACCTTTTCTATTTAGGGAAAATAGATTTATGTTCTATTTCGTATATTAATTTAAAGGCAGTATTAATTAGCTGTATCCCTTAAACATGAAAGATTCCATCTTTTAAAGAGAGGGTCTCTAAATATTATGACTAATCATGTTATAAAAATTGTTCCGATAAACCTTGAAGTTCTTAGTTAAATACTCTCTTTGTCCCAATGTACTTGCTACATATAGTTCGTAAATTTTATCCCGAATTGCTACACTTCAAGCAGGTGGAATCGTAAATAATTCCCAACACAGTTTAGTCTATCAACATGAGTACAATTATGTTATAATTCACGATTCATTAGCTAAAAAATAATTTTATGTGATTGTTGGGGAAAAGGTCCTAAATAAACAGGAAATGTCTTTAAAAGCGTGCGATTCCTGGAATTTTTGAAACTAATTTGGTACTGATTTAACACGTTCACGCCCGGTGTTCTGGCCTGAAAGCGGGACGGAAAAGAGAAATTACTGGAAGAACTATTTCAATATTAGATAATATTCAGGAGGATTTAATCTATTCTCAACAATAACAATTCACTGTAAGGAAATTTATCACGGCGAAGAAGCTATTCAATATAAAAATTGCATCCGTTAAAAACAATTGGTAGTTACAGATTTTTATTATTCCCGGAAAAAAACTAAAAAATGTAATTTATTTGTTACCAGTTTTTACTCCGGTGCGCAGCCCGATGAGACAATCTAGCGTGGGTCACGCCGGCGTGAACGTGTTAAGGAGAGAATGTTTAGTAAGGAAATGTTGTTGATTCATATAGCAATCTGAAATCTCTGAAGAATGTTTAAACTAAATAATAAAATTATTAGTAACAATAATCAGTACAAAAGGTTTTTAAATGTAGCAACTAACTTGGAACAGAGGGAGTGTTTGTATTGCTTTGCTGGAGTTCGTTAGTTATTCGAGAAAAAGAATTCATCTAATTTTATATTGGGGAAAAAGTAAAACTAGATACTCAATTTATGAAGTACTTGTAGCTTAGAGATATGTTTGCTCTTTTTCTTCGGTCAAATATTTTATGTCTTTAATTACTCTGGTGAAAAATTTTTTTATTGCATTTATACAAGGACTTGATCTTTCCTAATTCGGGTGAGGGAATTTTAAATCTGAAATGAGTGTTTTCCGCAAGTTGCAAATTTTTTTAAAAAAGTATATCTTTTATTTAGTTAAGTTTTTGTCTGAGTGTACGATTTTATAAAAAACGTATAGCTTTATATACACATATATACACTTGTCTGGTGGTTTGAAATTATAGCACTTAACTCAAAAGGCACATAACCATAAAGTATCGCTTCATAAACTGAGATGTATTATCGCCTTCTTCCTACTACTGACTACGTAGCAGAGAAGTGGGGATACTCAGTATTCATTCGAGTGCATTTTAAAAAGTCCTGGTCATTAATATATTATTGATTAGATTAAAAGCTAGAGCTTGTAGAGAGAAACCGATTGTATTGAATTCAGCGACGGGAAAATTTTTAAGATCCGTACAAATACTTCGTTCAACGAAGGAAAAAAAAAAATGTCTCAGTGTTTTTCGCGTTTTTTTCATACCATTTTTCTTTATTTTACTTGACTTTAATCTATGAATGAGCAAATTTTGAATAAAAAAATAACTTTTAATTGTCTGCTTTCAAAATGTTTATTAATTTTACTTAAATAAACATTTTTATAAAATTATTAAATGGAAAAAACGCTAGGGCAAGATATGCATGCCAAAGTTCTTCTTCATATGACTATACTTATCAATAAATTAATTTTTAAATATTCGATAAGGGGTCTGGAAAATTCGGTTGGCATAGCAGCTATATTTTTCTTGATTGGCTTGGAATGTAATCTGTAGTCATGTGCCAGATGACCATGGCTCAGGCTCACCTACATAGATATGTATAGTTTTTTTGGGGAGGATTTATAAGTGGAATGAAAAACAGGAATCTCGCCTTTTTCGTGTCATTAAATCTGTATAACATAAATCTGTATCAAATTTTGTAAAAATGTGATTGTGAAAAAAAAATTTTTTTCTAGATATTTTTATATCTTTAAAAGTCAGACACTTTAATGTTACTTAGAACCGAAAAATCCAGATTTTATTCAAATAATAGTTTCAATTATTTAATAAATGGCAAACTTCCTTAACATTGTTTTCGGATAAGTACTTTACAAATTTCTGGAAGTGCCACCGTGTAACAGCATAATACACAGATATATCTTATTTTTACGATTTTATTTTAATTATAGATATAATTTATTTTAAATATAGAGATAATTTTATTGATTTTAAATTAAGAAATTTAAACGATAGAAAAAAAAATAATTTTTATGACAGCACAGATTCTAATTATGATTTTTTTTTCTTCTGGAAAGTGATTAAAAATATTTTTTGAGTGCTTAAAAAGTATTTAAAAGGTGCTTATTTTTTATTGAAAAATCTGGCTACTCACCCTGAGATATACTTTTCTCAGGAAAGGAGGGAAAGAATTACCGCCTCCCCTCCCAATTGTAAATTTAAGGTCATAAAGAGATGGAGATTTTCAGAAATTAATCAGATCATACCAAGGTTGTGTCAACCATAGAATGATATCATCTTCATCCAGACAATAGCCAAGCCACAAGATAAAGATTTACTCCCTCTCCAAATCCTCTTTTATCTTCCTTTTTATTGGCCTGTTCATCTTCACTAGAGTTCGACAACCGGTCCGATAATATGAATAAAGAAATGAAGCAATATAGAGAAGCGTGCTTGAATTCTCTGGTGACGAAAAAAAAAGAGAGCGACACGACCCTAAGGGCAGTTCTGGAAAAAAGAAACAATATAAAATAAAAAGATCTAAACAATCCAGACTGCTTATAGCTCCTGCTTTTCACGCAGCAAATTGCTTCCGGGCAGCCATTGTTGAATCAGTTTAATTTTTAAGACTTCACAACTTTCGTTCACCGATAAGAGATGCTTTATCGATACTTTAATACTCTCCATATCGATCCCGAGGTGCGATTGAACCGTTGTCAATCATAACCGAACACTTTTGAAAACAAATGCTTATAAATTATTGATGGAGATCGATTTTGATGTTTATCCACCGGAAAAGTCATTCTTGTTGATTTTCCTAACTCGTTGTTTGCATTCTGCATTCAATTACACAGGTCGTTTAAGGGGTTAACGCTTATGATTAATTCAGTTCGATTGTCGGTAAAAGTGGCGGTTATAGTTTGAAACAATCAGCGAAACGTTTTGGTGAACAGTATTGTTCTTTCATATACAATGTGTGACAAGTAATCAGGAACGGACTGGCTTCAGAAATTGCACAGAGATATTATTAGATTGCTAAATTTTTTTCATGCTAGGTTCATTGTTGTAATTGCTTTACAGTGATCCCAGGTGATCTAAGTTAAGAAAAGTTTTTAAAAGCTGCTGCTAACGTTTCATGAGGGTGTGAAATTTTAAAGATTTATATTTCATTTTCACTTTAAGAATTCAATTGGAACATTTCAACCCATTGTATCTCGATTTATTTAAATTCGGAACTAAGAGAGTAGTGGCGGCTCAGGGGATAGATCACTCGCCTCCCAATGAAATGACCCTGTTTTGAATTCAAGCGATAGATTGTCGATACGAACTCTGTTCCCGGCTTGCACCGATTTCAGTGATAAGTAAAATGTTCTAAGTGGCAGACGGATTATAGGTTAGAATTCCCTTTTCGTCTAGCTAATCACGGGAGGCTTTAGTGGTTTTCTTTTCCATGGATTGCAAATAAGGGTTAGTTCCATCAAAACGGCCTAGAACGAAGTCCAGTTTGTCCCAATGCTTGATCGAGAAGTTTCCATGTCTTTAGGGTTGGGTTCAAAGTTACTAGGCCATGGAGTTGAACATTGATAGTTGTAAATTCAGAAATGGGTCAACTGTTCAACGCCGGTTATAAAATAAAATAAAATTTGGAATTAAGAGGAAACCACCAAATTAAAAACTGTTAGTATTATGCTTTTCATTAAAAATGATAGAATTTTTTTTTAGTTGATCAGTTACTAACCTGATACCTCCTTTAAATACTTTGACGCTTGTAAAATATGATAGATATTAATGATTATCTTTTTCTGAAATAGATTGATACCAAAAAAATTTTGCCACCACTTTTTATTTAATCAAAATCAATGCATGACGAGTCTCACTCGTCAGATGACGCAATCTAGATTTACTTTTTTGATCATAATTCAGGAAAGCAAGACTTAAATTCGTTTACTGAAGATCGAAGTGTCTTAGAAATCAAATATATACAGACGTGAAACAACGATTCCTATAACTGAAACCCTCCACACGATATTTTTATAGGTAGTCCGATCAGACCATTATGATAGTAAACTAGTATACGAAAGAGCCATTTAATAGAAAATCTAATGAAAATAAGAAAGTGGTAGCAGATATGCGTCTAAAATGTTTTTTAATTTATGAATATAATTGGTTTGTCTTATTTACTTGTATACCACTATAGATTCAATTCTCAAATATGTGTGTTAAATTTCTCTTAATTACTTTCAAAATACGGTTTAATGCGCAAGGTTTAAGAATAGCATTGGCTTCAAGAATTTGGTTTCATGCGCACCACTGGTTCACTTTTTAAATAGTCTGCGCTGACTGCTTATTAAAAAAACCGTGTGAACGCTTTCTGATGTAGGAGGTGATGCCTGAATTCATGCCTCCCTTGAGACTTAGAGAAATTTTCTGTTGGAGGAATTCTCTGTAGGTTGGAAGCCACTCTTTTATAATCCGTTGCAAGTTAAAGAAAAAAAAAAAAAAGACTTTTGCGGTATAGGATTTAAGATACGACTGCATATATTTCCGTTTTATTTCGTTATCAAATTATACAAACAGGCTTTCAAAACAATATAATAGCTTTCAAAAGTTAAACACGTCAGGCGGAAATTTAATTAGTGCTATCTTTTACAATATATATCATAGACTTATTAAAAAAGGTTATACTTTCATAGTCTTACTGGAATCCCAGACTTGGTAACACATTTCGATAAACGAGGAGAACGTTCGTTCTTAAAAAAGAAATAACTATATGGCGTTGCAAGAGCATTGGACAGCTAAAAATAGTTACGTCGTACGCTGATTAGGAGGGCTGACATGGACATGCTTTTAACAAATGAAATGCGATAAAAAGAATTTTTACTTTTGTTTCACTGTGGAAGACAGGGGTGAAAGCGAGACGGAAAATAGGAAAGACTGGTAGTGAAACCTTTTCAGTTATTGCTAGTTTTGGGGAGGAGTTTACTTATTCTTTTTTTAGATTATTCAACAATATCTACTTTATCTTCGAAAAGAAGCAGTTTCATATATATGCTAAAATTTTAAAAGAAATCTTGATAGTTACAGATATTTTATTTTTTGCGAAAAAATGCTTGAATGAAATTTCTTACGTACCAGGTTTTTCTCTTTTCCGTCTTGCTATATAAGGGCTTTCACCCATGGTGGAAGAAAATGGTCTGCTAGAAACAATATTTATTATTCTTTCATCAGCTTCCTTAAATGCGAACAGAGAGACGTGTATTTGTTACGTTTTTTATATAACATTTTTATTAATTCTTACATTGTGTTTGTTGATTATTGTTGTTAATAATATTAGTAGATACTAAATGTTGTATACTAAAGCAAGTAAAAAGGATGCTGTGCAAACGTCCGTCGTTTCAAGAGTTTCGAGAGCCTCCACCGTCTCACAATCTAAGATCATTTTTTTTTAAAAATAGACTATAAAAGAAACATACCGCCAAATAATATCCCATTAAAACTTCAAGTTTTGACTGTCACTGATAGATAATTTTTTTTTTACTTTGCTCGATGAGTATACACGTCATGAGTGAAACTTATTTTATATTAATAACACTTATTCGTTCTTTAAGTTTTATTTCTGAAGCAATGACAGTTCTAATAAAATTCCTTTTTAAAATTAACAAGTGGTCTTAAACTTTTTTGCTGCCATTCTAAACATCTGTTAACTCTTACTACACTTATTAAAAGTGGTTGTAAATGAGAATTGAAGTACAATTTTTTAAAAAAATTTACACATTTTACCAAATACGAAAGGTATTATTATAATTAGGACATTTGTATACGTGCTTATAATTTTATATGTAGTGGTGGTCAAAGTCATTTCAAAATAAATTTATAAATCAAGAAACTAAAAAAAGAATTATTAGTTTCTACTGTTGTAGTGGTCTATGTAGGAAAAAAATATTCGACATAAGACCATTCTTTTTGACACAAAAAATTAGTATCTAATGTTTTTTATTAGATATATCTAGAAATAAGTATGGAAGTATAATTTTACTTTTTACAGATTAGGGAGAGATGGGCAAACTTTCTAAGAGTTTTCGCTGATTAATACTGTTGCCATCTCGCTGGAACTAAAGTTAGCCAGTTCCGTTATCTATCTACAAGAGAATGGGACCTAAATAAGACACTCGACTATCCAAAATATATATACGTCAATAAAAAAAAAGTGAAATTCCATTTAATTATTATTTTTGAGATATTTAAATCACCACTTTTATTTTTAAATGATCATGCATATAAGTTTTGTTAAAGCAAATTTGTATAATTAACAGGAACCCAAAAAAATATATGAAATATATAGCTACCAAATAACTGAAGTGGTGGCTATGCTATTGTTTAAAGCAGACGTTGTTCTTATTAACAGGCATCGGTTCTCAAAATATATTTTTTGGAGCCCTAGGCTTCGTGTAAAGTTCCCTAGGGCCCTATATACAGTTAAATTAGTTTTCTTTTTCAAATCTGAAATAAGTTGGTATCCAACCAATAATGTATTATAATATTAATTTTAAATTTCAATTATTTTTATGAAATTAAGTAAATTGCTAATGAAAAGAGAATAGAAAATTTTATACTATACATAAATTTTTTCCAATGACAATTTATTGTATAAATTGCCAAAATATAAGTATTTGCATTAGAATTTATTATCTATAATTTTAAACATTCAAGAAATTTAGAATTGTTTTTCACTGTTTCCATTCTCATGGTTTCTAACAGCGTCCTTTTCCAAACACCATATTTTGGACTTGGACTGAAGTAGCATTCAGAATACCTGTTGACTGAATGAATTGACTCTTTCTTATGTGGTGATGCTGTTGGGCGACTGGAATATGGCAGTAAGGGTAAACACCAGATATCAGTTTATTATATCGCTAAAAAAGATTTTGCAAAGTTAACAACAAAGTAAAATAACAATGAAAATATTTTCTAAAAATTAAACTATTTAAACATCTAAGAGCTAAATAAGCTAATAAGTAGATAATAATATCTAGATATTTCTTTTTTAATTATTGATTTTTCATGGTGGGTTTAAATTTTTTTTTTAAAACTTTAAATTGAAGATTTAATTCGGCAAAACGCTATAATGTTGCTACCACTAAGAAAATTTTTTCTCCATGGTCGTACATGTTGCCAGTTATGCATAAGCCATAAAGCCGCTAGGCTAGAAGCGGCTATCTAACCCGTGAATTGAACTACCTAGTATAAAAATTTCTTCGTGTTAAACTTTGAAATTATTTTTGTAAACACGTTCAAAGCTGCTCTGCCAATGAATTTTTTTTAAGTCAGGGTTCCACAAAACTAAGCACAATCGTTAATTGGGGTTTCATAGCCACAAAGAATTGGCAACCGCTAATCTAGGAATTTTGAATTCAGGATTGGCGATGAAGTTTGATTTAATTTTCGTCAATTAGTGTTATTAGATTATTACATACTGATATACACATAATTTTATTTAAGTAGGGCAAAATTGTTGATTGTTTCGAAATAATTAATAATACTGTAGTAACTATTTGTTACTCGATAAGTCTGCGATTCTCTTGAAACTATGTGACAATTTAGTTGTTTATTTTTTGTAATTGTGTTAAGGTTGGGAAATTAGTCACGGAGATTGCTGAGAGTAAATTATGTAGATAAAGTTATGTTTGTTATTTGCAAATCGAAAAAATATGATGATCTGGCAATTGGTCCACATGTCTAATCACGTTCATTGACAAGCTTTTGACATAAGGAGCCATGATTACGACGTGCAAAAATGTTACTAGCCTTGAGCTTTTTCTTCTTTTTCCTTTTCTCGGGGAGATCAGGAATTTCTGTAGTATCCATCTCTATGGTGGTCTGTGGTTGTGTCTCCGGCACTTTACTGGGACTGTTGATTCAGGAACTGGGGTTTGGGTATCCATGAGTTGAACCGAAGTCCCCGAGGTTTCGGACTGCAGGGGGGATTAAGTCTTTGTGGAATTACAAGTCTTTTCAGTAGTTTCAGGCTTAGTTGTCTCCCTGGTAAATCCTTTCTCTTTGATCTCTCGGTATCTATCACGGAGTATTCTATTTCTGCGGTGGTTGTCGTAATGAATTATCTTTCCATTTCTATTGAATCTCCATTCGAAGAATTTCATTTTGCGCTCTGCGTCGCTAATCAGATTGTCGATGTTTTCAGGGGTGGCCGTTTTATCAGCATAGTCCAAATAGCCCTGTTCTCTAACTTCGCTGTCGATTCCTGTTAGTCCATCGTAATCAGAGTCTGAGTTGTAGTCGGGAGGAAACGCGTGTTTAAACATCCTTTTGGCTCCACGTCCGAATCTATAATAGGTTGACATTGTAGCTGGGGAGCTTGGTCATAAAACAACCTTACTCCTCGAAGTCTCCGAAAATGCGTTTCATGCTCACCACTGGTTTACTATTTAAATAGTCTGCGCAGACTACTTAATAAACAACCGTGCGGAGGCTTTTTGATGTAGGAGGTGATGCCCGCACTCATGCTTCCCGTGAAACTTAGAAATTTTCTGTTGGGAGGAATTCTCTGCAAGTTGGAAGCCACTTTTATATACTCCTTTGCAAGTTAAAAAAATAAATAAAAAGACCATTGCGGTGTAGAATTTAAGACACGACTGCATATACTTCTGTTTATTTCGTTATCAAATTTTACAAACTTGTTTTCAAAACAATATAAAAGCTTTTAAAAGTTAAACAGGTCAGGAGAAAATTTTATTCGTGCAATCTTTTTTACGATATATATCATAGACTTATTAAAAAAGGTTATACTTTCATAGTCTTACTGGAATCCCAGACTTGGTTACATATTTCGATAATCAAGGAGAACGTTCGTTCTTGAAGAAGAAACATTTATATGACAATGCAAGAGCATTGGATTTGATAGGACAGCTAAAAATCGTCACGTAGTAAGCTGATAAGGAGGGCTGACATGCTCTTAACAAATCAAATGTAATAAAAATAATTTTTACTTTTGTTTCACTGTAGAAGAAAATCGTCCGCAAGAAACAATATTTATTATTCTTTCATCAGTGTTTTTTAAATGCAAACATTATTGCGGGTATTTGTTACGATTTTTATATAACATTTTTATGAATTCTTACATTTTGTTTGCTGATTATTGTTAATAATATTTGAAGATTAATGTTATATACGAAAGCAAGTAAAAAAAGACACTGTGCAACGTCGTTTCAAGTGTTTCGAGAGCTTCCTCCGTCTCACACTATGAAATATTTCGCGTTTTTTTCTTTTTAATATAATGTAAAAGAATTATACAACCAAATAATATTCCATTAAAACTTCAAGTTATGACTGTCACTGATAATTATTTACTTTGCTCGATGAGTATACACGCCCTTTAACTTGTGCGTTTGAGTTAATTCGAGTACGCTAAACTGTGCACACTCGAGATAATTCGAGTGGCATAGTATTTCATGCTGCTATAATTTTTTATACTCGAATATAATCGAGAATTGAAAATAACAATCTGAAAGCTAAGAAAAGAAAATCGTTTTATTGATATTTATCATTTACGTAGGATTGTAAGCTATAACACTTATTTATTCAAGAATAAAATACAAAGATATGCCAACTTGCTCTGGACAGCAAATATATATTTTACAGCAGTAGTTTATAAATTGTGATTCTTGGTTTAATAAATTTTATTTAGTAGTGTAACAGAACTATACTACTATAAAACTAAATTACCACCACGCCATCTTGTGGCGAAACTAGTGAGTTGAACTGCGGCAACCGAATGGAGAACAATTCCAAAATAATCTCTCCGTTCTGTTATGTGAGTTTCGTTTTGCTAATTTGTGTTTTATTAATAATTTGTAACTGTTTACTGTGCTCTGCTAGTACATAAGTATATAAATAATTTCAGAGCTAGCCCGGTGTTTTTTTTGTTTTCTTAATTTTCTTGGAAAATGGTTACAAATTTTGGCAGCCCAACGTGGGGCCACGAACAGAAATTTTGTTTAAAGTATCCGCTTTCAAAATTTTAGTGTTGGTTGCTGGGGATCAACTCCATTTTTTTTAGGTTAAGACTGCTAGTCTTTACATCTGACGTGTGTGGCGTAATAAAACACAGTGGATGATAACCACGAGCAATGCTGCTAGCATTTCTGAAAGCTTCTTCCTAAGGAGTTAAGATAAGTGTTAAAATTTTTATTATTCTTGAGATAAATTATGAAATAAATTGCTGCTTGTAGCAAATGTTTTTACAATTAAAAGATTTAAAATTGAGAATATCAAAAGCGAAACAGCTTTCGTCAGAGTCAAAGTGAGAATATCGAAAGCGAAACAGCTTTCCTTGAAAGAACAAGTTCCATTTTTGAAATTAATTTTAAATGTGTTATGGTGTAAAATTAACACAATTTTGCTTCTATTAGCAATTAGAATGCCCATTTTATGAATAGTATCTAAAGAAGTTTGTTATTTCTGAGGTGCGATTTATTCGCCTAATTCCCTCTTAGTCTATACTAAAAGATCATAAGATAGTTTCATCAAATCTATTTTATATTCAAATGCCAATTGCAATTTCTTGTGTTATTGGAAAATATCTTATTTATGCTGTGTGAAAGGTAAATATTTCTACTTGTGTAGAAACTTAAGATACTGTTTCAAAATATGTGTTGTGAACTTATAAATATTGCTTAAAATATATTATTTGTTAAATGGAATTTAAGTGAGAATATTTAATGTTTTGAGTGAAAATACAATTTAATCATTGAAACTTTGGTTAATCTTTTATAATAAGAGCAAGCAGCTCTGTTAAATATTAAGTTGAAGGTCACTCATTTAAGTGGCAGCGATAAATCAGTAAATAACGCATCACGGGAAAGTTTTAGTACTTATTAGTCATACATGTTTTAAAAAGTAATTTGATGTGGGGAAGAGAAATATTTTATGTCAAAAGTTTTCATTTCACTCTGTTATTGAAATAAGAGATATATTTATTCTGGCGCCGATGTTATTTTTGATTTTCAAGCCAGACTTATATTTTGAACACATTCTTAATACTTAATGGTTTTGATGATAATAATTTATGGAATTGATTTAGTCATGAAGTAATTCTCATTAATTTGATGAAAGATAAACATAAAGTTTGTTTTTTCAATATTTATTTTTCTAGTGATTAGTAGGTACACCATGTATGTAAGTTAACATAAGGAATGATATCGGGTTAAAATTAATGATATCCGCTTGTTTTGATTTAGGAATATTAATTTATTTATGCTGTATTGATAAGTGAAAGTAAAGAAAAGTGTTGTATGTGCTCATGTTTATTGTTAAAATCAAAATTTAAAAAATTAAAACATATTGCAAAAGGGGGTAATTTCTATATGTGTATAATAAAAATTGTTTGATTTATTATTATGTAGTGGTTTCACATGTTGTATTTCAAAAGTAGTTGTGATTTCAATGCTACAATTGTAGGGGTTATTATTATTTTTTTTTTAAAAAAAAGTATTTTTTTATTTGATTGGGTAAATTTACAAACTATAATAATTTTGAAAAAGACAGTTGTAATTGCAAAGACTAAAAACTGAGTAATAGTAAAACAATATCTGAACAATAAATAAAAATTTATTGCATCGTTTTCCCTCCCCCCTGACTCCACAAATAACAATGACTTACTTAGCCAAGGCCCGTAAAGACGATTTAAAAACTTTATCCATAGAATTGGGCTTGGAGGTAAATGATACCATGCGGATTATTGACTTAAAGGAACTTATCGTAAAATCTGATACTTACGATGAAGAATTCACTAAAACCCTTCTTGATACCATAATGGAAACTAGGCATCAAACAGAAAGTGATAACAGAGAATTAGAGGAACGTAAGCGACAAGAAAGTGAACAGTTGTTGGAGATCGAACGTTTGAAGTTAAACTTGGCAGCCGCTGGCTCAAACCCTACCTTTGGCACAGCTGCTTCAAAAGCAACTGCTGAAATAAATTTACAACATTTAATTCCCGAGTTTAAAGAAACTTCTGATATTGCAGGCTATCTGCAAATTTTCGAAAGACAATGTCAAAAATTGAAGGTAAATGAAACAGATTACCTAACTCACCTTCTACCTCTCCTGCCTTTAGACATTTCACAAATTATTTTACGTGAACCAAAAGACAAGTTAGAAGACTATCCGTACATAAAGAAAATCCTGCTCCAGAGATTTAAACTGAACGCAGAATCTTTTCGAATAAAACTTACCACTCACCAGAGACTGCCTGGGACTTTATGGAAAGATTTTGGATATCAATTAAATAATTATTTGGAAGAATGGCTACATAGCTTAAATGTTACTGACTTCGAATCCCTCAAAGATCTGATGCTTACGGACCAACTTAAAAGAAGAGTGAGTAATGATGTTAAAGAACATTTCGTTGATTCTTGGGGTGCGATAAAAAGTTCAAGCGAATTGATGCAGAAACTAGATGATTACGAATCTGTACGCTTTCAGAATAAGACTCATAAAGTTCAAACATATGCAAGGCGGAATTATTCTCCCAAGCAAAATTATACACCCAGAAGTAGAACAGACTATCACCCCAGTGATATTCATAGAAACAATAAGACCTTTTCAAGTCATGGGGAGCAGCGAAGACAAGAAGACCGTTCTCTAGTATGCTATGGATGTGGCACGCCAGGTGTCATTAAACCTAAATGTAAAACTTGTAAAGGAAATGACCAAAAAAACCATGGTACCCTCAGCAGTGCTATTTTTCAATCGTTATCTAGTCCATCAAGACAGTTGGCAACCCTCCAAGTGACTATTAATGGATACATGGGTACTGCTTGCGCAGACACTGCCGCAACCCATTCAATTGCTGGTGAAGCCCTTTACAATTTATTGAAAAATCAAGGAACACCCTTCGCAACTAGTTCGCTTGTCATGTTTTTGGCAGACGGTAGCAAGATAGAGAAAGAAATCTATACCACCTGTGTGAATATTCGTCTCGGAGGTCGTACATTGCCTCTAAACCTTATTGCAATACCTGGAGCAAAGAAGAACAACACTCTTTTGGGTGTTGACTTTCTAGAATCATCCGGAATCGTTATCAACATCAAAAGGAAAACCTGGTTTTTTAATGATCAGCCTAAACGTCAATTTCATTTTGTAGAACAGCTTCAACAGTCCTGTAATGCTGAAGATTCGAATGTCTCCCAAACGGCTGCACCGTTAACCGTAAAAGAAACTGATCACCCTGATCACTTGCATGAAGATGAAGATACTCATCTGACTTCCATTCAGCAGTTCGAACTGAAAGATCATCCTGAACAGTTACGTGAAGATGAAGGTTCCAACCTAACTGCTATCCAGAAGAAGAAATTGAACGAAATTTTATTTAAATATAAAAGTAGTTTCCGTCTAGGGGGAGAGGCAACTCCTTTTATTGAACATCACATTGATACACAAAACCATCCACCTGTATCTGTACCACCTTATCGAGTGTCCCAGCAAGAAAAGAAATCATGAAGCATGAAATTGATAGACTCTTAGATGAAAATATTATAGAACCATGTGAATCACCATACGCAGCACCTGTTGTGCTCATAATTAAACCAAATGGTAGTGTTAGATTTTGCGTGGATTATAGAAAACTGAATGCCATCACCAAAACAGATTCCTATCCCCTCCCACGCACTGACGACCTACTTCATGATGCCAAGCACACTCGTTATATGTCCACAATCGACTTGAAAGCTGGCTATCATCAGGTGAATGTAGCTGCTGTGGACCGAGACAAGACAGCTTTTACTTGTCCGTTTGGAACCTACCGCTTCGTAAGAATGCCTTTTGGATTAAAGAACGCACCAGCGACTTTCCAGAGACTCATCGATAATTTCAGAAATGGTCTGAAAGATATTTTTATATTATCTTACCTTGATGATATAATAGTTCTATCAGAAACTTTTGAAGAACACTTAGAAAATTTGGAAGAAGTGTTTCAAAGACTTTCTTTATTCAAACTATCCGCTAATCGAGAAAAGTGCCACTTCTGTTGTGAAAAAGTTAAATATCTAGGCCATTATATAACCAAGGAGGGTATTTCTGTCGATCCTCAGAAGACTGCTGCCATAGCAGACATGCCATCACCAAAGACTGTCAAACAGGTGCAGTCATTTGTACAGACATGCTCCTGGTATCGGCGTTATATTCCAAATTTCTCGCAAATAGCTAAACCCCTGACCGATTTAACAAAGAAGAAAGCATTGTGGAAGTGGGAGGCCGAACAAGAGAATGCCTTCCAAGATCTAAAAATGAAATTAACAAGCCCTCCTATTCTTAAGCAAGCTGATGGTACAAAACCTTTCGTTATTCGGACAGATGCTAGCAATGTAGCTATTGGAGCAGTGTTGCTTCAAGGGGAAAAGAATGAAGAACATCCCATAGAATATGCCAGTCGATTGCTGACCTCTTCAGAACGAAACTACTCTACGATAGAGAAAGAGGCACTAGCAGTAGTGTGGGCACTTAGCAAGTTTAGAGGGTACGTTGAAGGCCAGTCCATCACAATCACTTCTGACCACCAACCATTGAAGTGGTTGATGACGCTAAAGTCACCGACCGGTAGACTCGCAAGATGGGCCTTACTAATCCAATCTTACAACCTGGAAATCAATTACATTCCCGGACGTTCCAACTTTATTGCTGACTTGCTCTCTCGACCCATTTGTGAACATTCAAGTACAGATTCCTGCCAAATCTGTGCTGTATCAATTGAAATCCCCACTACTACTCCAGCCGAATTACGTCAATCACAGCTGGAAGATAATGAGCTTCGAAAAATCATTGAAGCTTTTGAGAAACCTGAGAAATCAGTAGACTTTGCCACCTGGACCGGCCGTGGTTATATCATGAACAGAGAAGTGCTATACCGGTACTCGCCAGATTCAGACGAAGAAGAGGCCCAACTTGTCATACCCCAACAAAGAAAAACAGAAATCCTTAAAGAATACCACGATTCGCCAATGTCAGGTCACTTTGGATCTGAAGGAACATTTCATCGTATCGCAAAAAGATACTACTGGGTTGGAATGAGAAAAGATATAGCGGATTATGTTAAAAGCTGTGTTGAGTGCTGTCGCTATAAACCATCTAATCAAAAGCCTTCTGGGTTACTTCAAACTCCTATATATGCTCAACGCTTTGAGACCCTGTCAATCGACCTTTTCGGTCCTCTTCCCGAAACACCAACTGGTGAGAAATGGATTTTTATTGTCCAAGACTGTGCTACAAAGTGGACAGAACTATTTGCTTTAAGGGAAGCAACCGCCAGAGAGTGTGCCACAACTCTCATGGAAGAAATCTTACTTCGATTTGGGTTACCCAGAAAAATAATAAGTGACAATGGTGCTCAGTTTACAAGTGCTGTCATGCAACAGCTATGCTATATCCTGAATATCGACCAATGTCTGACTCCTGTCTATCATCCTCAGTCTAACCCAGTTGAACGAAAGAACAGAGATTTAAAAACTCGTTTGTCTATACTTGTTGGTAATAACCATCAGTCATGGAAAGAAAAGTTGTCATTCATAAGGTTTTCCCTAAACACAGCCAAATGTGAATCAACAGGACAATCTGCCGCCTATCTCCAATTTGCACGAGAATTACGAACACTTGATGATGTTAAACATGACGTAAAAGTTAACATGACGTTAAACATGACGTTAAACATGACGTAAACATGACGTTCCGGAAATAACTCCTTATTTGAAACGTTTTGCCAGAACTGTACACCAAGTTCAGGAGAGAGTTGAGAAACATCAGGATAAACAAAAGAAATATGCTGATATGAGTCGCCGAGAAAATCCTATATTCAACTGTGGGGACAAAGTTTGGGTTAGCCTCCACCCTGTTAGCAAGGGGCATCTAAAGAAAACTAGTAAATTCATGCCAAAGAGAGATGGTCCTTACGTCATTGTTGCTATAAGATCTCCTACAACGTTTGATATTGCTGATCCCAATGAACCAGATAAGATTCTCGGCAAATATCATGTATCAGCCCTAACCCCATTTCAAGAACAGAATAAGTTTCGTGCTTCACATCAGATAACTCCAGTGGCTCCCTTGCGGAAAAGAGGGCGCCCAAAACGTATACAAGATGTTCAAATAGCAACAGGTATTCCAACGATATCTCCACCTTCTGCACTAAATAGACATAAAAATGTTCCTGACTCCTTGCCGAGACGTCTAAGAAGTCAGAGGGGGAGGTTGTAACAGAACTATACTACTATAAAACTAAATTACCACCACGCCATCTTGTGGCGAAACTAGTGAGTTGAACTGCGGCAACCGAATGGAGAACAATTCCAAAATAATCTCTCCGTTCTGTTATGTGAGTTTCGTTTTGCTAATTTGTGTTTTATTAATAATTTGTAACTGTTTACTGTGCTCTGCTAGTACATAAGTATATAAATAATTTCAGAGCTAGCCCGGTGTTTTTTTTGTTTTCTTAATTTTCTTGGAAAATGGTTACAGTAGATTTTTATCCACCGCTATTTCAAGATAATTAATAGGCTTATATATTTCACCACTTTATAATACATTTGTCATGTCATACCTTTTAAAAAGCAAGCAAAATTAGTCAAATATTTGGAAAATTTGTAGTTATTTACCGTTTTTTTAAAAAAAAATTATTTTGGCGTTTCCGGAGCAGTTGGTATCTCTGAATATAGTCTTTTTTCCATGGAACAAAAGCGCAGTATATCAATATTGTCCACCAAAAGAAAAGACAATCTTTTAAAGTGTGCTTTTTTACATAAAAAAAAAGATTTTTTCTGGCCATTTTTTTCAAAAAAATCTGTGAGTTAAGGGGTTAAAAACACTTATTCGTTCTTTAAGTTTTATTTCTAAAGCAATGACAGTTCTAATAAAATTCATTTTGAAAATTAACAAGTGGTCTCAAACTTCTTTGCCACCATTGTAAGCTTCTGTTTATTCTTACTACACTTTTTAAAAGTGGTTGTAAATGAGAATTGAAATAAAATTTTCGGTCAAAAATTTACACATTTTACAAAAAACGAAAGAATGTAATATTCGATTTAAGGCCATTCTTTTTGACACAAAAGTTAGTATCTGATTTTTTTTTATTTAGC
The DNA here is from genome assembly GCA_949128135.1 of Parasteatoda lunata. Taxonomy (NCBI): domain Eukaryota; kingdom Metazoa; phylum Arthropoda; class Arachnida; order Araneae; family Theridiidae; genus Parasteatoda; species Parasteatoda lunata. The sequence goes on along the minus strand of OX421977.1, from coordinate 22,028,071 downwards.
GATATCTAGAAATAAGTATGGAAGTACAATTTTACATTTTACAGATTAGGGAGAGATGGGCAAACTTACTAAGAGTTTTCGCTAATTAATACTGTTGACATCTCGCTGTAACCAAAGTTATCCAGTTCCGTTATCTGTTTAAAACTTAAGAATGGGACCTAATAAAGACACTCGACTATCCGAAGCATATATACATCAATGAAGACAACAAAATTCCATTTAATTATTATTTTTGAGATATTTTAAGTACCACTTATATTATAAATGATCATAGATATAAATTTTGTGAAAGCGTAAGTTATAAAATTTACTTTTATGTCACTATATAAATTAAATATATAGCAACCAACTAATTAAAGTGGTTGCTATGCTATTGTTTAAAATTAGACGTTTTTTTTTTTAATATCAGGAATCTATTCTCCCCTAAGTTGTGTTGCCCAAGCCTTCGTGGAAAGGTCGCTGGCGTCCTGTAAATTAAATAAAATTTTTATTTCTTTTTGAAATCTGAAATATGTTGGTATCCAATCAATAATCTATTATTATATTAATTTTAAATTGAAATTGTTTTTATGAAATTAAGTAAATGGCTAATGAATAGGAATAAAGACTATACATATACTTTTTCCAATAACAGTTTATTGAATAAATTGCCGAAATAAATATCAGCATTTGCAAGTAAAGGCATTAGAATTTCTTATGTATACTTTTTAACATTCATGAAATCGAGAATTGTTTTTCGCTGTTTTCATTCTCATGGTTTATAACAGCTTGACATCTATAGGCGAAAAGGAAAACTAGACACTCAATTTATAAAGTACTTGTAGATAAGAGATATGTTTTGCTCTTTCGGTCCTTGAGACCACCCATTCAAATGCTTAAAATAATAAAAATTTAATATTTGAAATCAAAGAAATTCCTGACTGTGAGGAAACTTTACTAGGCCTTTTAATTGAAACATAACATGTTTCAGTCGGCATAGGCTTTGAACCTGGTACTTTGTGGCAGTAGAATTTTGGCCCCTAAGTTTAAAATTAAAATATACACCATAAAGTAGGTATTTGCTTTATTTGCATCGCACTAGAACTGCACAACAGGCGGTTGGTGACTGTCTCGGAAACATCTCTGGGGATGATGCAAAGACATGCCATCGCAATTTTGATCCTTTTTCAGCGGGGATGGCTCCCCTGCTTTGGTAGCCCGAGTACCTGTGCACGAAGTGGAGCACTTTACGGTAGAACAGTTTAACGAGTACGTATACCGCACACCCTTGGTCCCTACGCAGGCTGAAGTGGTCACCCACCCGCTTACTAACAGCAGCCAGTGATGCTTGACTTTGGTGTTTTTCTGGGAACCGTATCTTTACGGTTAGTCCACTGCGGGACATACACTTTAAAATTCATTAAAAGAAATTTAGTTTCACATTAAACTTTTTTGTTACAAATAATGCTATTTTTTTTTGTTGGGTAGTAAAAAACATCGATCATTAATCAATGAAAAGTCATCCACTTTTGTCGTAGCTGAAATTTAAAATTATACTCCTTTTTTTTCTTGTATGAAATCACATTTAACAAAGTTCATTTTACCCTGAAACATTTGCTTTCGCATTATCTTTGAAGATTGTAGTTTTAATCTTTATACGAGGTTTTTTCTTCTTTTTATATTTTTTCGTTGAATCGGGCTAAACATTCCTTCAATGGTGGGAAAGAGGTAGTTTGACCGGGCTCTGATTATCACCTGCAAAATTAGTAAAAGTAATCAAATTTGTGAATATTTCCTATTTTTATTCTGATTTTTTAAATCTGAAAAAAAATTCCAAATATTTTATGTTTTTAATTACTCTGGTGAAAAATTTATTTATTGCATTTACACAAGGACTTGATCTTTACTAATTCGGATGAGGGAATTTTAAATCTAAAATGAGTGTTTTCTGCAAGTTGCAGATTTTTTGAAAAAAGTATATTTTTAGTTTAGTAAAGTTTTGGTCTGAGTGTACGATTTTATAAAGAACGTATAGGTTTATATACATACATATACACTTGTCTGTTTGTTTGAAATTATAGCACTTAACTCAAAAGACACATAACCATAAAGAATCGCTTCATAAGTTTAAATGTGTTATCGCCTTTTTCCTACTACTAACTGCGTAACAGAGAAGTGGGGATACTCAGTATTCACTCGAGTGCATTTTAAAAAGCCCTGGCTAGGAATATATTATTGATTTGATTAAAAACTAGAGCTTGCAGAAAGAAGCCGATTGTATTGAATTCATCGACGTGAAAATATCCAAGATCCGTACAAAAACCTTGTTCAACAGAAGAAAAAAATTATTTTTGTGTTATTTGTGCTTTTTCATAAAATTTTTTCTTATTTTATTTGACTTTAATACATAGATGCTTAAAAGAAAAGAAAAAGAAATCCTTTTCTTAAATAAAATCTTTTTAGAAAATTATGAAATGGAAAAAAAAAAACTAAAGTAAGATGTGCATGTCAAAGCGCTTTTTTCTTCTCCATATGACTATACTTATCAATAAATTAATTTTTAAATATTTAGTAAGGGGTCTTGAAAATTCGGTAGGCATAGCACCTATATTTTTCTTGATAGGCTTGGTTTGTAATCATATAGCTGTAGTCATGTACCAGATGACCATTTTTGGCTTACCTACATATATATGTATAATTTTTTCTTTTTTTTGGAGAAGATTTTTAAGTGCAATGAAACAGGAATCTCTCTTTTCTTCATTAAATCTGTATAACATAATGTGCAGTACCACATTTTGTAAAAGTTTAATCGTGAATTTTTTTTTTCTAGATATATTTATTTCGCTTAAAAGTCGGACACTTTAATGTTTCTTAGAACTGAAAAATCCAGGGTTTGGTCTAATAATAGTTTTAATTATTGAGTGAATGGCTTGAAACAAACTTTTTTGACGTTACATTTTGTATATTCAACAGTTTCTTTAACATTGTTTCCAGATAAATACTTAATGAATTTCTTGAAGCGCCACCATATAACAGCATAATACACAGATATAACTTTTTTTTTTTAGATAGAAGGCGAGTTTTTTTGTTTTGTTTTGTAAATCAAATAATGCTCATCTATTTAATTTGAAAATGTGGCTTATCATTGTAAATGTGTATTATTGTATTATTATGTGTATTGTATGTGTTTTATTGTATTAATTTGTAAATATGACTAAACATTAGAGTTCATCGGGAATTTTTTTTTCCAGTAAGAGCGAATGAAAGCATAAATAGTTTAAATCAATATGTTCAATCAATATTTAAATCAATATTTTTTATTTCAATATGAGGAATTTTTAAAATCGTTTTTTTATCGTAAGAATTCTTTATTTTACGTTTTCTAGTTTATAACTTTTTGATAAAATTTGTTCTAAAAATACTTTTTTTGAAAATTTAAATGATATAACATTATGTGTTTATGTATACTTCTTGCATATTCTAATGTTTGAAGTAATATGATTCAGAAGAGTATGGAATAAAAATTCGGTACTAATGTATTAACGCCACCGCAGTTACAGATATGGCTGTTTTTAGGTGCCGCCAATCTACATCTAAAATTTTTGCGAGAAATCATAAAATAAAACACTTTATTTAAAATTAAAGTAGTCAATGAGATTTTGGTGGAAAATGGGCCGATATAAGGTTTAACATAGATTGAAACCAATCTCTATTTCCTTTCACCCGATGCTGTCGCTATATAAACTCTAATAAATAAGATTCCAAATGAAATAACATTTCCAAAACGTATGTTTACCAAGATAAAGTTTCATATCATGGGAATTGGTACATTTTCATTTTTTTTGGTAAAATATTTCGCTCCTGAAAAAATAAAATCGCATATTGTTCTGTTTTTGGCAAATCCCAATCCATTTTCGTAGCACTAAAAAATGGCGTCCAAAATCAGTAAACAGCAAGGAATTCAAAAGATGATATCCAGGATTATTTGATGATAATTTTCTATAGAACGGTTTTCTACGTCCGATTATGAATAAAAAAAACATGAAAGTTTTTTATTTTAATGTGAGGAAATTTTAGAATTGTTTTTTTTTTTGTTTCGTAAAGCATTCTTTATTTACGTTTTTTGATTTCTAAATAATGATTTTTATTGAAACTAAAAGTTTTTTGATAAAAATTTTTGTCAAAAACTTTTTTTGCAAAATTAAATTATATAAAATTATGCGGCTTATGTATACTTTTTGATTATTTTAATGTTTGAAGTAATATTATTCTTAAAACTATGGAATGTAAAGTTTAAATAGGCCTTTCATGTTATATCATTAAATTTATAAAAACTATTTCTCAGGCATTAGGTTTTAACTCTTATAAGAAGATACATATTTTTTTCTGTTTATTTACAAATATTTTTCCGATGTGTTTTGGATGTTCTTTCTCTTGAAAAAAAAAAAAAATAAATAAAAAAGGACACCATTTTGTATTTGTTTGCATAAGAAAGAATATCAAACATTTTTCTTTTTTAAATTTATTAAGCCACAATAAAGAAGGAACGTTGCAATGCTACACGCTACTTTAAAGACTAACTGAATGACTCCTTAAAAATATAATGTAAAAGAAACATACCGCCAAATAATATTCCAATAAAACTTCAAGTTTTGACTGTCACTGATAATTTTTAACTTTGCTCGATGAGTATACACGTCATGAGTGAAACTTATTTTATATTAATAACACTTATTCGTTCTTTAAGTTTTATTTCTGAAGCAATGACAGTTCTAATAAAATTCTTTTCAAAAATTAACAAATGGTCTCAAAGTTTTTTGCCACCATTGTAAGCATCTGTTAGCTCTTACTACCTTTAGTGAAAGTGGTTGTAAAGGAGAACTGAATTACAATTTTCGAAAGGAAACATGTAAATAACCAAAGTTAGCCAGTTCCGTTATCTGTTTAACACAAGAATGGGACCTAAATAAGACACTCGACTATCCAAAACATATACATCAATGAAGACAACGAAATTCCATTTAATCATTATTTTTGAGATATTTAAAAAACCACTTTTATTTTTAAATGATCATATATATAAATTTTGTGAAAGCGTAAGTTATAAAATTTACTTTTATGTCACTATATAAATTAAATATATAGCAACCAACTAATTAAAGTGGTTGCTATGCTATTGTTTAAAATTAGACGTTTTTTTTTTTAATATCAGGAATCTATTCTCCCCTAAGTTGTGTTGCCCAAGCCTTCGTGGAAAGGTCGCTGGCGTCCTGTAAATTAAATAAAATTTTTATTTCTTTTTGAAATCTGAAATATGTTGGTATCCAATCAATAATCTATTATTATATTAATTTTAAATTGAAATTGTTTTTATGAAATTAAGTAAATGGCTAATGAATAGGAATAAAGACTATACATATACTTTTTCCAATAACAGTTTATTGAATAAATTGCCGAAATAAATATCAGCATTTGCAAGTAAAGGCATTAGAATTTCTTATGTATACTTTTTAACATTCATGAAATCGAGAATTGTTTTTCGCTGTTTTCATTCTCATGGTTTATAACAGCTTGACATCTATAGGCGAAAAGGAAAACTAGACACTCAATTTATAAAGTACTTGTAGATAAGAGATATGTTTTGCTCTTTCGGTCCTTGAGACCACCCATTCAAATGCTTAAAATAATAATAATTTAATATTTGAAATCAAAGAAATTCCTGACTGTGAGGAAACTTTACTAGGCCTTTTAATTGAAACATAACATGTTTCAGTCGGCATAGGCTTTGAACCTGGTACTTTGTGGCAGTAGAATTTTGGCCCCTAAGTTTAAAATTAAAATATACACCATAAAGTAGGTATTTGCTTTATTTGCATCGCACTAGAACTGCACAACAGGCGGTTGGTGACTGTCTCGGAAACATCTCTGGGGATGATGCAAAGACATGCCATCGCAATTTTGATCCTTTTTCAGCGGGGATGGCTCCCCTGCTTTGGTAGCCCGAGTACCTGTGCACGAAGTGGAAGTGGATATTTTTCCGATGTGTTTTGGATGTTCTTTCTCTTGAAAAAAAAAAAAAATAAATAAAAAAGGACACCATTTTGTATTTGTTTGCATAAGAAAGAATATCAAACATTTTTCTTTTTTAAATTTATTAAGCCACAATAAAGAAGGAACGTTGCAATGCTACACGCTACTTTAAAGACTAACTGAATGACTCCTTAAAAATATAATGTAAAAGAAACATACCGCCAAATAATATTCCAATAAAACTTCAAGTTTTGACTGTCACTGATAATTTTTAACTTTGCTCGATGAGTATACACGTCATGAGTGAAACTTATTTTATATTAATAACACTTATTCGTTCTTTAAGTTTTATTTCTGAAGCAATGACAGTTCTAATAAAATTCTTTTCAAAAATTAACAAATGGTCTCAAAGTTTTTTGCCACCATTGTAAGCATCTGTTAGCTCTTACTACCTTTAGTGAAAGTGGTTGTAAAGGAGAACTGAATTACAATTTTCGAAAGGAAACATGTAAATAACCAAAGTTAGCCAGTTCCGTTATCTGTTTAACACAAGAATGGGACCTAAATAAGACACTCGACTATCCAAAACATATACATCAATGAAGACAACGAAATTCCATTTAATCATTATTTTTGAGATATTTAAAAAACCACTTTTATTTTTAAATGATCATATATATAAATTTTGTTAAAGCCGTTATTATCGCATATAACTAAATTTCCTTTTCGATGTATCAAATATATAGCATAGCAACCAACTAATTAAAATGGTGGCTATGCTACGCTTAATAGTAGACGTTTTTTTATTATCATGGGAGGTCAAAAATTTTTTTTTTGAATTTTTAAATTGAAGATTTTATTCGTTCAAAGGCTATAATGTTACTACCACTAAGAAAATTTTTTCACAACGGTCGTGCATGTTAGCAGTTATGCATATGCCACAGATATGCTTAAACTGCTACGGGTTAGACAATTCAGGGCAGTCTAACCCGATAATTGAATTACCTAGCATAAATCTTTCTTCACGTTAAATGCTTTGAAATTATTTTTGTAAGCACATTCAAAGCTGCTCTGCCAATGAATTTTTTTTAAAGACAGGGTTCCACCAAACTAAGCACAATCATTAATTGGGGTTCCATAGCCACAAAAAATTGGCAAACCCTAATCTAGGAAATTTGAATTGACGATTAAGTTAGATTTAAGGTTCATCAATTTGTGTTATTAGATTATTACTTACTGATATATACCTAATTTTATTTAAGTAGGGAAAAATTGTTGATTGTGTCGAAATAATTAATAATACTGTAGTAATTATTTGTACTCGATTAGCCTGTGATTCTGTTGAAAATATGTGACAATTTAATTATTTTTTTTTTTTTTTTGTAATTGTGTTAAGCTTAGTCCCGGAGATTGCTGAGTGTAAATTATTTAGATAAAGTTATGTTTGTTATTTGCAAATCGAAAAAATATGATGAGCTTGCAAATGGTCCACATGTCTAATCACGTTTATTGACAAGCTTTTGACATAAGGAGCCATGATTGCGACGTGCATAAAAGTTAATACCGTATTGATTTAAATTATTACTTTCAGAGTTGAGTATTGAAGAATAAATTCGTCGAAAAGTGGTAAATATTTTTATTTATTTAAAAAAAGCGTAAAAGTTGGCAGTATGATACCATTCATATGCTTTACTTCGCACGCAGGTATAGTTCGACTTGTAGGAGAACTCCTTCAGATATCAGTATAGCGTTGTAGCGGGTACCATGGCTACAAGAAAAAGTCACTTCGAATAGGGGTGAAGGTGAATAGATTGTTTTCATGTTGGCATAGGTCAGCGTGATTAAACTAATCGACACCTTCATTCCTCCATTGCACCCCCATTCGAAATGTGCTCTAGCTTGTTACAATAGCAGCAGACAGCTCCAGACTTTTAGTCTGGAGAAGTTCCCCTCAAAGTCGTACAATAGTCACTTTTTCCGAGATCACAACCATCAATGAGATTACTTTGGCACATAAAGGGTTGTCGTTGCTTCTAATGATACTTGGGCCAGCCAAACTCACCAGCCTTTGGTCTGCGAATGGGAAGCATTGGGAAGAGGATCTTTTCCTTTAACAAGAGAGCACCGCTGGGGTGAAAGTGTGACATAGCTTAGAGTCCCCTCGGATACATTGCAGCGCCACTCATTCGTGAGTCCTTTTTAAACATGGATCTGAAGGGGAAGGATATTTTCTCCAGATCCCTGTACCCACGGTACTGCTCAGCGACAGACTACAGAACTTTCGGCTCCACACAGATTTTACGAGTACATATATCACGCGTAATCAGTGGTTCTTTGCGACGTCGAGGATCAAACACAGCCCCTCTGGACCGAAGACTGATGCTCTAACCACTGGGTTTAAATCATTAATATCCGATATATTTTTATTACTGTAGCATTGCACCTTCCTCCCCTTTGTCCCTAATTGTGTCAAGTTTCCCTATATCTCCTACCCCTTGTCACATGTGACGCTATATTGCATAATATACTAAAAGAATACAATTAATATCTAAACAAAATGAACAAAACTTCTTTTAAAAAAATGCGCTAAAAAGCAGCAGAATTTTCAAAAAAAGAGAGAATAAAAATAGAAATAAATGTAGAAAAGGAAAAAAACAAAACTAAAAATATTAAAAATATGACCACTGAAGCCGACGTCTTCAGGGGGTACCGGCCCCAGTGGCCAAAAAACAAAACCTTTTCTATTGAGGAAGAAGGCAAAAGCCTAAAAACCTTCCTCAGTACCCCGAAGGTTTTGTTTAAAAGTCCAGGAGAAAAAAACATGCAAGACATAAAACTAATACAGAAAAGAAACTCATACAACTCATCAGAAACTCAAATTCTTCAGAAAATAAAAATCAACAGAAAATAAAAACTCACATAAACAAGGTCAGACAGCGAACTCTAAAGCAAACCAAATGAAAAGGAACCACTTAAACCAAAAGAAAAACAACGCCCTCTTTTAAAATGCGCAGATTGAGAAAATGATAGGAAAAAGTTGTCAAAGAAAAATTACGTCACATATTAATAGAATGCTTAACTGGGGCTGCTCAGTTAAGTCTTGAATTGCGCCCTGTTAAAAGAAATAAAAAACTAATATTCTTCAATCATTTTCTTAATTAACAAATTAACATTACAAAAATTATAAGGAAAATCATTATTACTCATTAAGTATTTTAATATAATAATTAAATTATATTAGTTGATAAATTATAAGTTTAAAGATGAAACAAGCTTGTATTTAAAAATATGATTGAATAAACACTGTAGATATATTAGTTTTTTAATTAGATAATAATATTTTCATAAATATTAATAAAATTTATATTTCTTTAATATCAATATTAATACGTGTTGCAAAATAGCAAAACTAAAAATTAGGTGAAACCAAAGTTATCTGTCCAGTTTTCACAACCCCTACTTGTCGTCGGACTAAGCGTAGGAGGGTTTCGTGGTTTTTCTCTTCATGTAACGTGGGCACTCCCAAAGTCCTCTTCGAAGACATGTATTGTCTAAAGATCTAGGAGTTCCCTTGTCTTCTGGGTTCAAAAATGACAAGACTACATTGATATCCGTAAGTCCGAACGACGGTGATAAAATAAAATCTTATAAAATAATATTCATTGATTTAAAATTAATATGCCTTTAATTCTAATACTTTTAATATTCAAAATACTTAATAAATACAATTTTTATTTCAATATTGAATCAAATTATTTAAAATGTACTCATTAATATTGATTAGGTTAATAATATTAACAGTCATTTATATCAACTACGTTTATGATAAAAATAACTAAAATGAAGAGTTATTAATATATTTTATTTCTAACATTACCACATAAAAGCATTTATGTATTATGTAATGAAAAATGACGTCATTACTTCATAATGTACGATTTCTCCCCCAAATAACAAAGTTTCTAAGTACTGCCATCCTAAACAAGTAAAATAATATTAATAAGTGTTATCAAAAAAACGAAACTAAATTAAAAACAGAAACCGAAACTAAAAATATTTTAGGCTTAAGAAAAAAAAGAAATAAGCTCCCCATGACGTTACAGACGAAGTTCGTTTTCCGCCCGGGCAGAAATAAGGAACTTCCGGTTCAGAATAAGCTCCGGTTGACTATGACGTCACTTCCCCCTCACCAACCACGCTGTATACTACTGACGCTATATTGCATAAACATTTACTCTTAGTTCTTAAATAAAGCACTAAGCCTATTATCGAATTCCAATTTTTGTTTCTAACTTTTAATTATGTGTTTTAGTGACTTTTGTAAGCATAATGATTACATGTGAATTTGTTATTTATGAAAATAATATTATAAAAGTATTTTCACCTGCTAATGTTATTTTAATATTGCGGTTACTATCGTTGTTTAATTTTTTTTTATTATGTCACACTTTTTCTTATCCCTCTCTGCCCCTAGTCACAAAAAATAATTAAACTTTTTAATAGAGTAAAATTATTAAACTTCTTTTTTTCAGGAGAATTTAAGCGAGAAGTTGGCTCCGCGCAGACCCACGTCTCTTTATGTCACTGCTGTCACCCCTCCAGAGTGGCATCGACATTATTTACGGTCTTCTTACAAAATTTCACTGGAAATTTTTTTTTTTTTGTTGTTCCTTTTAATAAAGTGCTTGATCTTAGTTAGGGTGTGGGGATATCAAATCTAAAATTAGTTTTTTTTAGGAAAATTAAAGATTTTTTGCAATGATATTTTTAGTTTAGTTTATTTGTTTTTGTCTGAATGTACAAATTTATAAAGAACGTACAGATACACTTGTCTGAAAATAATATTTCAGACGAAAAAACATGTGACCTTAATATAAAAACATGGAAATGTATTATATCGTCTTTATCCTACCACTTTTTAAAGTAGCATTCTCTTATATACAGTGTGTGACAAGTAATGAGAACCGGCCTGGATATATGATTTGATTTTGACCAGACCATGACCATTTGACACCAGACACCATTTGACCATGACCATTTTACTCGTGTCTTTCGAGTGAGTCGTACCTATTTCATTCTCTTGCAATTATGTATTTTTTCTAATTCTGAATTAAGAGCTGGAGTAGATAGTTAAGTTTTGATTTCTGCCTGTTATCGTAGCTGTCAACTTACGTTTCTCATCATTGCCGAAGCTATCATAATCATTTACGATAAAAAATGGCTACGTATCATCATCATGGAAGAGGCGGAAAACGGCAAACCGAAAGGCCGGGACGTGATTTAATGACGCTGGAGCCACCCACGGATCCAGCTTATCAACAGATATATGAAGTAGCAATGGAATGTATTAGGAGTTCAAACAAAACACTGGAATCATGCTGGAAAGAAAGGACAGAAGCAGAGAAAACCGAGCAGCTAATCAATTATGGAATACAGTCAACATCAGAAGAAATCACAGAGATGGAAACTCATGAAAGTCAAACCATGTTTCTGACAAACATTACGTCATCCATAGAATCCGACAACTCATCCAAAAATATAACAGTACCACCTCCCAAAAAACGGAAAAAGAAAAAGCGAAAGCCATCTGATAACAAAAAACCTGAAGACTTTTCAAACACTACAAACAACTGCTCTGCTTCAGCGATAGATGCCGCCACTTCCTTGCCACTATCAAAAGTCACAATAGAATCAACCAAAGCCCCACCCACGGAAGTCTCAAACGAAGCCATAGCTCCACCCACAACTCCAGCACAAGCTCAACCAGTTATGTATATAAAAGTGTTAATCCGTGGACTGACTACAGAATCTAAAACAGAAGATATCTCCCATCAACTGGCAAAACTAAATTTCACAACCCATAAAGTAATACAGTTTCAGAGAAAAGTGGGCGAGGCCTATAGACTCCTCCCACTTTTTCTCATAATATTAATCAAAACTGACCAAAACCAACAGATTTTCTACATAACCAATATTTGTGATCTCCCGGTAAAAATTGAAAGGTTCCGTGGTGGTAAAAGCCCAATACAATGTTTCAACTGCCAGAATTTCGGCCACACACAGCGTACCTGTTACTCCAACCCAAGATGTGTGAAATGTGCTGGTGATCATCGTTCATTTCAATGCCCTAAAGTTCAAACATCACCACCTAAATGCTGCAACTGTGGAGAGTCACACACTGCAAACTTCACAGGTTGCAGTAGCCGTCCCACCTGGAGGAGCCATCGTGCCATTTCAGCTACAGTTCCCACCACAAATACAAAAGCCCATAGACTGGTATCTATCATTAAAGAACTCCAAGAACTAATCAAAGACAAAGAGGTTTTTCAACTGCTACAAACAATAATGACCACCTCTCAATAATGTTCACTCTCTGACCTTCCGTATTCTCACAACATGAACTCTATATTTCAGAACTCTAATTTAATTCCGTAGATATTCAATTTCTTCTCCAATGTAAAAGGTAAACCAGCTTAATTAAATTTCTTACTGTTACCGATAGATGGCATCACCAATACCGAGCAAAACTTCTGTAAATATTCGTTTTTCATATCAATTTTGTTTACGACTCAAGCTTTTCATTAAATGTTTATTCATTTCAGTACCTAAATATAAATTATGCTTGTTGTACATATCATAATTCAATTCATTTTCTTTTTTCAATCAATCGTGCTACTTATATTCCAATTACTGCTTATTTTAAAAATCATGATTAATTCTTTCTACGACTCAAGATTTTCACCAAATATTTATTCATTTCAGTGCCTAAATATAAATTATGCCTGTTGTACATATCATAATTCAATTCATCCTTTTCAATCAATCGTGCTACTTATATTCAAATTACTGCATATTTTAAAAATCATTATTAATTTTCTCTATGACTCAAGATTTTTATCAACTGCTTTCATTTCAGTGCCTAAATGTAAAATATGCTTGTTGTACATATCATAATTCAATTCTTTTTTTCAATATCAATTGTGCCACTTATATTTCAATTTCTGCTTTTCAAATTATGTTTAATTTACCAAGCAAATTTGCTTGGTCTCCTGTTCTGCCACCTCATTGTTGCATAATTCAAAATGTTTTATCTCAAAATGTAATATTTCATGATGTATGGGATAGGGGCCGCTGCGCGGCCCAGGTGCCCAGTTCTTTTAAATAAAGCAAGCAAAGAACCGGCCTGGGAGCCTTCATGGCCGAGCGGTATCGCCCGCCAAATGCTCTGCTAAGCGTGGAGGTGGCAGGTTCGAATCCCGCCGTAACGCTGGATGTATTCTTTGTGATGTCCTTCTTTGTATTGTGCTATCTGTGTCTTTCTACTTGACAAAGGTTTATAATCATTAATTAAGCACACAAGCCTGCAAATGTATGTCGTACCAATAAAACAAACCAGGAAAGGACTGGCTTCAGAAATAGCACAGAGATATTATTATATTGCTACAATTTTTCAAGCTAGGTTCATCGTTGTAATTGTGTTCAACTGATCTCTGGAAATCTGAGTCAAGAAAATTTTTCAAAAGCTGTTGCTAACGTTTCATGAGGGAGTGAAAATTTAAAGATTTATATTTCATTTTGACTTTAGAATTTCACTTGGAACATTGGATCTCGATTTATTTAAATTCGGAACTATGAGAGTCATGGCAGTTCAGGGGATAGTTCACTCGCCTCCCAATGAAGTGACCCTGTTTTGAATTCAAGCGATAGATTGTCGATACAAATTCTGTTCCCGGCTTGCACCGACTTCAGTGCTGAAGTAAAATGTTGTGAGTGGTAGACGGATCATAGGTTAGAATTCCCTTTTCGTCGGGATAATCATGGGAGGTTTTAGTGGTTTTCCTTCCCATGTCATGCAAATGAGGGTTTGTTCCATCAAAACTGCCTAGAACGAAGTCCAGTTTGTCCCAATGCTTGATCCTGGAGTTTCCCTGCCTTTTGGGTTGGTTTCAAAATTACAAGGCTATGGAATTGAACATTGATAGTTGTAAATTCAGAAATGGGTCAACTGTTCAACGCCAGTTATAAAATAAAATTTGAAATTAAGAGGAAACCACCAAATTAAAAACGGTTATTATGTTTCTGATTAAAAATGATCGAATTTTTTTTTTAGTTAATCAGTAACCGAAACAAACCTGATACCTCCTTTAAATGCTTTGACGTTTATACGATCTGATAGTTATTAATGATTGTCTCTTTCTATAATAGATTGATCCCAAAAAAATTTTGCCACCACTTTTTATTTAATCACAATAAATGCATGAGGACTCACTCTTCATATGACGCCATCTAGAGTTTTTTTTTTAATCAGGAGGAAAGCATGACTTAAATTCGTTTACTGAAGATCGAAAGGTCTAAAAAATCAAGGGTATAGAGGCTTGAACCAACGCCTCCTATAACTGAAAGCCTACACACGGTATTTTTATAGGTAGTCCGACTAGACCACTATGAAGGTAAACTTGCTTACGAAAGAGCGATTTAAAAGAAAATCTAATAAAAATAAGAAAGTGATAGCAAATATACGTCGAAATTTTTTTTAAATTTATGAATGTAATAGGCTTGTTTTATTTACTTGTCTACTACCCAAGATTCAATTCTCAAATATATTTCTCTCAATTACTTTTAAAATATAGTTTCATGCGCAAGGTTTAAGAATTGCATTGGCTTTAAGAATTTGATTTCATGTGCACCACTGGTTTACTGTTTAAATAGTTTGAGCAGACTACTTATAAAAAAAAAAAAAAAAGCCGCTTGGTGGCTTTCTGATGTAGGAGGTGATGCCTGAACTCATGTGTCCCATGAGACTTAAGAAATTTTCTGTTGGGAGGAATTCCCTGTAGGTTGGAAGCCACTATTTTATAGTCCGTTGTAAGTTAAAAAAAAGACTATTGGGGTATAGAATAAGTATTTAAAGCACGACTGCATATAGTTCCGTTTTACTTTGTTATCAAATTATAAAAACAGGCTTTCAAAGTAATATAAAAGCTTTTAAAAGTTAAAAACTTCAGGATGAAACTTATTTCGTGCTATCTTTCACGATATATATCATAGACTTATAAAAATTTTTTTACTTTCATAGTCTTACAGGAATCCTAGACTACGTAACACATTTCGATAAACAAGGAGAACGTTCGTTCTTGAAATAGAAACAGCTATATGACGTTGCAAGAGCATTTGATTTGATTGGCCAGCAAAAAATGGTTTCGTAGTAAGCTGACTAGGAGGGCTGACATGCTTTTAACAAATGAAATACGATAAAAAGAATTTTTACTTTTGTTTCGCTGTAGAAGAAAATCGTCTGCAAGAAAGAATATTTATTATTTTTTTATCAGTTTCTCTAAATGCAAACTCTATTACGTGTATTTGTTACCATTTTTATTTAACATTTTTATTAATTCTTATATCTTGTTCGTTGATTTATTGTTAATAATAATAAAGGATAAATGTTGTTTACGAAAGCAAGTAAAAAGGACGCTCTGCAAACGTCGTTTCAAGTGTTTCTAGAGCCTCCTCCGTCTCACAATCTAAAGTACTTCGCATTTATTTTATAAATATAAATTAAAAGAATTATACAGCCAAATAATATTCCATTAAAACTTCAAGTTTTGACTGTCACTGATAATTATTTATTTAGCTCAATGAGTATATACTCCCCTTAACTTGTGCGCTCGAGTTAATTCGAGTAAGCTGAACAGACCAAACTGTGCACACTCGAGATAATTCGAGTGGCTTTGTATTTTATGCTGCTATAATTTTGTACTCTCGAATATAATCGAGAATTGAAAATAACAATGTGAAAGCTATGAAAAAAAATCGTTTTATTGATATTTATCATTTACATAGGATTGTAAGCTATAAAACTTATTTATTCAAGAATAAAATATACAGAGATGCCAACTTGTTCCGGACAGCAAATATATATTTTAATGGGGTAGTGTATAAATTGTGATTTTTGGTTTAATAAATTTAATTTAGTAGATTTTTATCCACCACTATTTCTAAATAATTCGTAGGCTTATATAAATCACAATTTTATAAAGCCTTTGTTCTGCTATGCCTGTTATATAGCAAGAAAAATTGTCAAATATCTGCACAATTTTCATTGAAGTTATTTACCGTTTTTTTTAAATTTATTTGGCGTGTCCAGAGCAGTCAGCATCTCTGAATATAGCCCTTTTCCATGGAACAAAAGCGCAGTATATCAATATTGTCCACCGAAAGAAAAGACAAAATTTTGAAGTGTGTTTTTTTTTTTTTACATAAAAAAAAAAAGATTTTTTTTTTGGGCCGGTTTTTTCCAAAAAATCTGCGCGTAAAGGGGTTAGTGACCTACATTCGTTCTTAAAGTTTTATTTCTGAAGCAATGGCAGTTCTAATAAAATTCCTTTTAAAAATTACCAAGAGGTCTCAAACTTTTTTGGCCACCATTGTAAGCATATGTTAACTCTTACTACACTTATTAAAAGTGGTGGTGAATGAGAATTTAAGTATGATTTTCGGACAAAAAATTTCTACATTTAACCAATAACGATACAAAGCATTCTAATTAGGACATTTATATCCTTGTTTATAATTTGATATGTAGAGGTGGTCAAAGCAATTTCAAAATAAATTTATTAATCAACAAACTAAAAAGAAAATTATTAGTTCCTATTGCTTTAAATATAAGAATAATAATATCGACTTAAGACCATTCTTTTGGACACACAGAAATAGCATCAGATTTTTTATTATCGATATCTAGAAATAAGTATGGAAGTACAATTTTACTTTTTACGGATTAGGGAGAAACCAGCAAACTTGCTCAGAGTTTCCGCTAATAAGTTCTGTTGTTCATGGCTGAAAGCCTTTATATAGCAAGACGGAAAAGAGAAAAAACTGGTATGTAAGACATATCATTCCAGCATTTTTTTTCGAAAAAAAAACATCTGTAACTATCAAGATTTCTTTTATAATTTTAGCTTATATATTAGACTTCTTCTATTCATAGATAAAGTGGGGCCTCCCTGGCCGAGTGGTATCGCCCGCCAAACGCTCTGTTAAGCGTGGAGGTGGTGGGTTCGAATCCCGCCGTAACCCTGGATGTATTCTTTGAGATGTCCTTCTCTGTATTGTACTATCTGTTCTTCTACTTGACAAAGGTTTATAAGCCTTAAATGAGCACACAAGCCTGCAAATGTATGTTGTACCAATAAATAATAAATCAAAGATAAAGTAGTCATTGCTGAATAATTAAAAAAAAAAAAAAATAAGTAAACTCCTCCCCAAAACTAGCTATAACTGAAAAGTTTTTACTACCAGCCTTTCCTCTTTTCCGTCTCGCTTTCACCCCTGCTGTTGTTATCTCGCTGTAAACAATGTTAGCCAGTTCCGTTAGCTGTCTACCTCTTAAGAATGGGATCTAAATAAGACACTCGACTGTCCAAAACATATATACATATATGAAGACAACAAAATTCCATTTAATTATTATTATTGAGATATTTTAAGAACCACTTTTATTTTTAAATGATCATAGATATAAATTTTGTTAAAGCTTGGAATATTGTATAATTATTTTCTGCTTACTCATAAATCAAGTAAATAGCAACCAAGTAATTAAAGTGGTGGCTATTCTATTGTTTAAAAGTCGTAGTTTTTTCTTATTATGATGCGTCGTTTCGCACATAATTTTTGTTGCCCAAGGCTTCGTGGAGAGTTCGCTGGCGTCCTGTAAATTAAGTTCTATTTTTATTTCTTTTTGAAATCTGAAATAAGTTGGTATCCTATGAATAATCTATTATTATCTTAATTTTAAATTTCTATTGTTTTTATGAAATTAAGTAAATTACAAATGAAAGAAAATAGAAAAATTTAAGACTTTACATAGACTTTTTCTAATAAAAATTTATTGAATAAATTTTATTTTATTTTATAACCGTCGTTGAACAGCTGACCCAATTTCATGGGTTTACGACTACTAATATTCAACCTAGCCTTGTAATTTTGAACCAATCCAGAAGACAAGGAAACTCCTGGATCAGTACCCCCAGAGGTATTGATTTGTTATGGGAACATGGAGGACTTTGAGACTCGACAGATTTAACGTGCATCAGTCACCATTTACTACACGGGGAGTCTTCGGCCGGCGAGGATCGAACCCACGACCTCTTAGACATGGGCCCAGCGCCCTACCGACCAGGCTATTCCGGCATTCAATAAATTGCCAAAATATAAGCATTTGCAAATAAGTGCATTCGAATTTCTTATCTATAATTTAAACATTCAAGTAATCGAGAATTGGTTTTTCGCTGTTTCAATTCTCATGGTTTATAACAGCGTCCTTTTCCAAACACCATATATTGGACACGGACTGAAACAGCATTCAGAATGCCTGTTGACTGAATGAATTGACTCTTTCATATGTGGTGATGCCCTTTGGACGACTGGAATATGGCAGTAAAGTATGGCAGTAAACACCACATATCAGTTTATTATATCGCTGAAAAAGATTTTACAAAGTTAGGAACAAAGTAAAAGAACAATTAAAGTTTGAAATATTTTCTAAAAATCAAACTACTTAAACATTTAAGAGCTAAATAAACAGATAATATCTGGGTATTTCTTTTTTAATTATTGGTTTTTCATGGTAGGTTATATATATTTTTGAAACTTTAAATTGAAAATTTCATTCATCAGAACGCTATAATGTTGCGACCACTAAGAAAATTTCTTGTCAACGGTCGTACGTATTGGCAGTGATGCATATGCAACACACACACATGGCCGTCTAACCAGAGAATTAAACTATCTATTACAAAACTTTCTTCGTCTTAAATGCTTTAAAATTATTTTTGTAAGCACATTCAAAGCTGCTCTGCCAATGAATTTGTTTTAAAGTCAGGGTTCTACCAAACTAAGCACAATCATTAATTGGGGTTCCATAGCCACAAAAAGTTGGGAAACCCTAATCTAGGAAATTTGAATTCAGGATTGACAATTAAGTTTGATTTGAGGTTAATCGTCAGTTTATTATTCACTGATATACACCTAATTTTATTTAAGTAGGGCAAAATTGTAGTTTGCTGCGAAATAATTAATAATGCTGTAGTAATTATATTTACTCTCTAAGCCAGCGATTCTCTTGAAAATATGTTACAATATAGTTATTAATTTTTGTAATTGTGTTCAGCTTGGGATATTGCTGAGAGTAAATTGTTTAGATAAAGTTATGTTTGTTATTTGCAAATCGAAAAAATAAGATGAGCATATGGATGAACTTGGCACATGGTCCCCATGTCTAATCACGTTCATTGACAAGATTTTGACATAAGGAGCCATGATTACAACGTGCAAAAAAGTTAATTCTGTAATGATTTAAATTATTACTTTCAGAGTTGAGTATTCTCCAGATCCCTCTACCCACGGTACTGCTCAGCGACAGACTACAGAACTTTCGACTCCAAACAGATTTTACGAGCACGTATATCACGTGTACTCAAGGGGTCTTTGCGGCGTCAAGAATCGAACCCGGTCCCTTTGGATTGAAGTCTAATGCTCTAACTACTGGGTTTAAATCATTAATGCCAGATATATTTTTTATTACTGTAGCATTGCAAAAAGTGTATATTTAGTTAAAAAAAAAAACGGTCTTTTAACAAATTTTTCTAGCAGTTTCGGGCCATATATAAATAATGTCACACTTTTTTTCGAATATTTTTGACACCTTGCTCCCTTTTATCTCTAATTGTACCAAGTTTCATTATATCTCCTACCCCTTGTCACATGTGACGCTACATTGCATGAACATTTACTCTTAGTTCTTAAATAAAACACTAAGCCTATTATCGAATTTCAGATTTTAATTCTAACTTTAAATTATGTGTTTTTATCACTTTTGTAAGCATAATAATTGCATGTGAATTTATTATTTCTGAAAATAATATTATAAAAGTATTTTTGCCTGCTAATTCTAATATTCTTGTTATTATTGTTGCTTAATCATGTTTTTATTATGTCAAACTTTTTCTTATTCCTCTCTGCCCCTTGTCACAAAAAATAATTAAACTTCTTAATTTAGTACAATTATTAAACTTCTTTTTTCAGGGGAAAGCGAGAAGTTGGTACAGCGCAGACCCACATCTCTTTATGTCACTGCTGTCACCCCTCCAAAGTGGCATCGACGTTATTTGTGTTCGACGCTTTTTACAAAACTTCACTGGAAAATTTTTTTTTTTTTTGCTTTTAATTAAGTGCTTGATCTTACCTTGTTAGAGTGTGGGGATATGAAATCTATAATTAGTTTTGTTACGAAAATTAAAGATTTTTTGTAATGAAATTTTTAGTTCAGTTTAAATTTTTTTTGGTCTGAATGTAGAAATTTATAAAAAGCGTACAGGTACACACCTATACACTTGTCTGTTTCTTTAAAAATAATATTTCAGACGAAAAAACTTGAAACCTCAATATAGAAACATAAACTGAAATGTTTTGTACCGCCTTTATCCTACCACTTTTCAAGTAGCATTCTTTCATATACAGTGTGTGACAAGTAATCAGGAACGGACTGGCTCAGTCACCCCAGAAACTCTGTATACAAACTGTTTATATTTTTTAATTTTTCTGTAATTTCATGATGAATGAGAAATGGGTCTTTTGCGCGGCCCAGGTGCCCAGCTTTTGTTAAATAAATAAAGAAAGAAAGGACTCACTCGTCAAATGACGCCATCTGGATTTTGTTTTATTATTTGATCAGAGTTCAAGAAAGCATGCCTTAAATTCGTTAACTGAAGATCGAAAGGTGTTATAAACCAACGCCTCCTATAACTGAAAGCCGCCACACGGAATTTTATAGGTAGTCTAATCTTACCAGTATGAAGGTAAACTAGTTTACGAAAGAGCCATTTCATAGAAAATCAAATAAAAATAAGAAAGTGATAGCAAATATATAAGCCTAAAATTTTTTTAAATTTATGAATATAATTAGTTTGTCTTATTTACCTGTCTACCACCGAACATTCAATTCTTAAATATACATGAAAACTTTCTCTCAATTTCTTTTGAAATTTGGATTCATGTGCAAGGTTTAAGAATTGCATTGCGCTTAAGAATTTGGTTTCAAGCGCACCACTAGTTCACTTTTTAAATGGTCTGCGCAGACTGCTTATTAAAAAAACCGTGTGGACGCTTTCTGGTGTAGGAGGTGATGCCTGAATTCATGCATCCCTTGAGACTTAGAGAAATTTTCAGTTGGGAGGAATTCTCTGCAGGTTGGAAGTCACTTTTTTATACTCCGTTGCAAGTTTAAAATAAAAAATAAAAAATTGCCGTGTGGGATTTAAGATACGACTGCACATTGTTCTGTTTTATTTCGTTATCAAATTATACAAACATGCTTTTAAAACAATATAAAAGCTTTTAAAAGTTAAACACGTCAGGCGGAAATTTTATTTGTGCTATCTTTTACGATATATCATAGACTTATTAATAAAGGTTATACTTTTATAGTCTTACTGGAATCCTAGACTTGGTAACACATTTCGATAAACAAGGAGAACGTTTGTCCTTGAAATAGAAACAACTATATGACGTTGCAAGAGCATTGGATTTGATTGAACAACTAAAAATGGTTACGTAGTAAGCTGACTAGGAGGGCTTAGAGCCCCTGAATGAGACAGGCCAACTTAGCATTCATTTCGGAGTAAAAGCATTCCCTCCAATAATGAAGTGCTACAGGATTTGGCAACTTATCGCTATAAACGACGTAAATCTCGACTATAGGATAATCAGTAAAGAAAAGCGAGCATCGATTAAAATTGTTTTTCGGAAATTTTTTTTTATGCTTATTCAAATTCACTGCAAATTTTATTACCGATTTAAAGTTTTAAATAAAGAACTGTGCATGTGCTATATGCCAATTACATAATTTTTTTTCTAAATGATTTCAAAGTAAATTTGGTACTAAATTTTATATTTAGTTAGATCTGGGTTATTTAAATTTCTTTTCAGATTTTTTTTAACAAAATTAAAATGGTAAAAAAACTTGCTTTGACCTGAAATATTTTGAGTAATTTTTAAGGAATTTGGAATATTGAAAATTGTTGGAATAGCATCAGGTCTTAATCTATTGTTTCCATTTTTTTTTATATTTCTAGTTGAGATTTTTCAAAATGAGCCTGCAAAAATATTTAGAATATTTTGTATTTTCATACTTTAATTAAATCACATTAAAAAAATTAGCGTTTGCAATTTTTAAACATACTCCTATGGAATTTTCTAACACAGAAACTAATTATTTCAGCAATTTTAAACAAGAATTTAAAGCAAGAAAAAAACAAACATTGATAGTCCCAAAAACATATGAAAGATCGCATATTAAATAGATTTCTTATGATAAATGTAAACCGTTTGAATTTTATGCGATATATTATCATAAATAGCTGAAAAACAAGCATAAATGTGCCAGGATGAAGAAAGTAACTACTTGATCTTAGTGAAATAAAATGGAATACAGTAAAAAGCAGGTAAATATTTATTTTTTACAAAAAGAAATACTTACAAGTGAAAATAAAATTTGGCGATTCTGAAATAAGTGTGGCGAATACATATTCAATCACTCTCTTGCCTTTATTTATTAGTTTTATTGCACATAAGCACTTAAAAAATTGTTAAATAAATCAATAAATATTGTTTAAAAGTCATATTTTAAATAAATATATAAATAAATGCAATTTTCAATGAATATTCCTATGTTTGGTACATAGTTAAAACTGTACAATTTAAGTAACCCTGAAAGTTATTAACTTTAAAAAAAAAAAAAAAAAAAAAAAAAAGAATAGCCGAAAAAAAAATTTAAAATGAATTCTGGCAACTTAATATCGTTTATACTCTATACATAAGTAAATAAATTACAAATAAATTAGTATTTACCTCACATTAGCGAGTTCCCATTCTAGGCTGCCAGTTGTATTTTTTGCTATTTATTATCCTCGTCTTCTTTCTTTTCACATTTGAAGGAAATATGAACATACGAAAGCCTTTTTTAGAACTGTTTGCGCAATTTACTTCCGCACAACTACCCATATCAATAATTTTAGGTATCCAAATTGTCTTTAAACTCTCACGCTAATACTAACATAACGTTATCTTGCGAACTTGTTTGCTCCAATATGGTTGATACTTCAGCTCTCATAGTATAGGAGCCTTAGGAGGGCTAACATGCATTTAAAAAATGAAATAAGATAAAAAGAATTTTTACTTTTATTTCTCTGTAGAAGAAAATCGTCTGCAAGAAAAAATATTTATTATTCTTTCATCAATTACTTTAAATGCGAACAGTATTACGTGCATTTGTTACGATTTTTATATAAAATATTTATTAATTCTTATATTTTGTTTGTTGATTATTGTTAATAATATTAGTAGAATAATGTTATATACGAAAGCAATTAAAAAGAACGCTGTGCAAACGTCGTTTCAAGAGTTTCGAGAGCCTCCTCCGTCTCACAATCTAAGATACTTCGCATTTTTTTAAAAATATAATGTAAAAGAAACATACCGCCAAATAATATATGTACCATTAAAACTTCAAGTTTTGGCAGCCACTGAGAATTTTTTACTCTACTCGATGAGTATACACGTCATGAGTGAAACTTATTCTATATTAATGACGCGTATTCGTTCCTTAAGTTTTATTTCTGAAGCAATGACAGTTCTAATAAAATTCATTTTATAAACTAACAAGTGGGCTCAAACCTTTTTGCCACCATTGTAAGTAAGCATCTGTTAACTTTTACTACACTTGTCACTTATTAAAAAGTGGTTGTACAGGAGAATTGAATTAAAGTTTTTTGCCAAACATTTTAAACATTTTACAAAAAACGGAAGATAAAATATATTAATTAGGACATTTATAGGCATGATTATAATTTTATATTTAGTGGTGGTCAAAGTCATTTCAAAATAAATTTATTAATCAACTAACTAAAAAGAAAATTTTTTGTTCCTATTGCTCTAAATGTAAGAATAAAATTTCGACTTAAGATCATTCTTTTTGACACACAAAAATGGCATTTGATTTTTTATTATCGATGTCTAGAAATAAATATGGAAGTACAATTTTACATTTTACAGATTTGGGAGAGACGGGCAAGCTTGTTAAGAGTTTTCGCTAATTAATACTGTTGTCATCTCGCTGTAACCAAAGTTAACCAGTTCAGTTATTTGTTTAAAACTTAAGAATGGGATCTAAATAAGACACTCGACTATCCAAAACATATATACAATTCCATTAATTATTATTTTTGGGATATTTTAAAAACCACTTTTATTTTTAAATAAACATGGATATAAATTTTGCTAAAGCAGTCTACCTCATTAAAAAAATTTTATAATCTAAATATATGTAAAATATATAGCAACCAACTAATTAAAGTGGTGGCTATGCTATTGTTTATCAGTAGGCCTTTTTTTTTTATTACCAGGCATCGATTCCCAAATTTGTTTTACGGAGCCCAAGGCTTCGTGGAAAGTTCCCTGGGGTACTGTAAATTAAGTTCAATTTGTTCTTCTTTTTGAAATCTGATGGTGTCCAACCAATAATCGTTTATTATAATTTTAGGTTTCAATTGCTTTTTTGAAATTAGGTAAATTGCTAATGCTATACATATGCTTTTTCAAATAACAATTTATTGAATAAGAGCTAGATAAGCTAATAAATAGTTAATATCAAGATATTTATTTTTTAATTATTGATTTTTCATGGTAGGTTAAAAAAATTTTTTTGAAACTTTAAATTGAAAATTTAATTTGCAAAAACGCTATGATGTGGCTACCATTAAGAAACTTTTTTTTCTCATCGACCGTACAAATTGGCAGCTATACATATGCCACAAAGCTATTTTCATTATTATTATAGAATTCAAAATGCGTCAAAATGACGCGTCCCGTAAACCTAGTGTTAATGTATTATTTTCTACACCACTACTTATAAATGGTTTAAAAGTTCATATCCAACTCAGCTCTTTGATGGTTCCCCTAGCGCTCTTCCACCTTTCACGAACACGCCCCCCCCCAATCCAAATGTAAATACTGAAACTAGTAATGCCGTCCCTCAGCTTAATGGCAATTTATCTAATATTTTTACGCTGCTAAGCGACAAGGGTATTAATTTACCCCAACTAATAAATGAATTAAAAAACGTAGATACCCCTATGGATAAACTTTTTATACTAGCCCAACACTTCCAAAACAATCATGTATAGTTCCCCCCTTCACGGTATTAAAATCTGTACTTGGAATGCCAGCGGCATCCGAGTAAAAATCGAAGAATTTCGTCTTTTTGTACTTGACCACAAACCGGATATTATTTTAATTCAGGAATCTTTCCTCAGACCAAAACAACACCCAAACATATCAAATTACATATGATACAGGAATGACAGACCAGCCGGGCGGTTGGCCTTTGGTGGCACTTGTATTTACCAATTCTATTCCTCACTACAGAAACAACACACCGTCACTTCGAACAATCGAAGCAACATTTATCACACTCACTATTACGGGCCTTCCACATGTTACCATCTGCTCCACTTATATCAAACCACACCCATTACACAAATTTGTAAATATTGATCTCGAATTAATGCTTTCATTTAATCACTCCTGTATTATTTGTGGAGACCTTAATGCTAAACATACTAACTGGAACAACACTAAAAATAACAAAACTGGTAATATTCTTAATTCCTTTATTAAAGAGGCCCAATTAAATTTACTTTTTCCTCCTACACCTACTAGGTTTGGCAATACATCTGCGACTACTATAGATATAGCCCTTTTAAGGGGCCTACCCTATAGCAGCGATATTCACACAATCCAAGAACTCAGCTCTGATCATAACCCAGTCATGATCGAGTTCAATACTAATATTCCTGCCAACCCTACTAATTATCACCACACTCACACGGACTGGAAAAAATTCCACGAGATCTTAAAAAACAAAAGCATCACCCTCAACTCCCCCCTAACACCAGAGGAACTAGAACAAAGTGTCACCGATGTTAACGTCGAGCTGACCACCGCCAGGTATCAGGCCGCCACTACACCCAAACATAAATCCCACACACTGCCGGGATATCTACTCGAACTCAGGAAACAGAGTTATCGAGCTAGAGAAACCTGGCAAAATACTGGAGATCCTGTAGCAAAACAACATTACAACAGAACACATAATACCTTTAAAAATAAACTGAGAAATTACAACCAAAAACAATATAATGAACACCCTTTTATATAAAAAATCTAAATTATCCCTCGACAACAAAATTATCGTTTATAAAGCATATCTCCGCCCCCTCCACACTTATGCATCCCCCCTGTGGAGTTACACTCATAGAACCAAAATACATAAACTCGAATCTTTACAAAATTATACACTTAAATTGTTTACCAATTCACCCTGGTACGTAAGAGGTGAAAAAATTCGGCAAAAACTCAACATCCCCACTATTAGGACATCCTTTGCAAAAAACTGCAAAAATCTTTATAATAAAATTGATCGTACAAACAATGACATTATTCAAAATCTCCCAATTTATGATCCCCATGATCCCGCAAATAGGTACAGACCCTGGTCTATTCTTAGATTTCAAAATCCCAGACCCCCTGATCCTGTCCTTATTTTTATTCCTTTATTAATTTACCTTTTAATTTTTAATATTCTCTCATTTCGCCGCTAGGGCGACATCTGCGCCACCGCTATTTAGCCACTCCCCTTTAGGGAGTGACTATCTCATGATTTTCTAGGCTGCCTCCCTCCGCCAGAGCAGATACAGCGCCACTTTTGTGGAACTAATTTTCCTTTACTTTAATTTCTCTGTACTAATTGTTTTCACAATTTAAATTCTTATTGTTAGGAAATTTTTACACCATTATATATTTATAAAATTTTCATTCACGATTTTTACAATTTTTTCTCAATAATTCCTTGTTTAAACTTTTAAATTTCTCTTTTGTCATGTTATACTTTAACTATTTTTTATGTTATTCAACATAATTTTCTAAGGAATTTTTTGCACTTTATTATTAACCTTTGCACCCTATTATGCGAAACTAATCTTGTGCCATGTCATTTTATCCATGTTGTTATGAATGAGGATTAAGGGTATGGGATACCCAGGAACCTCAATAAGCCTAGGCTTAGAAGCCACAAAGACTCTCTGATGGTGAGCCTTTTAAACATCTCAGAAGGTTTGTTTTTTGAATATCTGCCATCGTATTATAGACGTTACGAAAATTGTTGTAGTGGGAAAGTCTGTTTTTGGTTAAAGGATTTTAATATCTTATCAGAATTAATAGCCCTTTTTTAGGGAGTTTATATATATATTTATTATTTTCATATATAGTGGTGGTTAAAATCATTCCAAAATATTTACTTCATGGAAAAGAAGCTTAATCCTCAAAAGTCAGTGTTGGGTGCTGACGAATTAACTCATGCCTGGTCCTTAAATTCTGCAATCGCTTATGATTCTTTGGTAACACTGGTATAATCTGATCTTTAAATTTATATATTTTCAATCTCTTCAATTTTTTTTTTTTTTTTTTTTTTTTGTAAAAGGAATAGAGTAATATGTTTGATTAATCTATCAAAATTTACAGAGATATTACAAGTGATAAATTTCACAAATATTCCATTTGTCTAAAATAGCTACTCTTTCCAAAAGATTATATTTTTAAATTTAAAGTGCTTGTGAAATTTATGTTCCTATATTTCATTTTTACTTTAATAAAATGAATTTAAAAGTTTTGACCATAAATTCATAGAAATTAATAAAGTATGTATATTAATGTATAGTAGTGCTCCAAGGTGAGCTTAAGCTAGTATGATATAAAAATAGTATAACCTGGTAATGTTATTTGCTTGTCACATTACTACCACTTGGAAAATATAATCCTCAGAGAGAACATAAATCCGTAGGTACGACTCATATTTTTTTGATGGGTGATAATATCTCTTCAAAATAATTTACTTATAAATTTTTATATATGTAGAAATTATTTATAGTGGTGCTCAAAATCATTTTGAATTAAATTTATAAATGCAAAAAATAAATATCAAGCATTCATTTAACTACCATTATAATGCAATAATAAAATTTTACTGAAAATGCGTAAAACTTATTAAGTGCCCCCTCTATCAACGCCTCATATAACTGAAAGCCTCCACGCGGTTTTTTATAGATTGTTCGATCAGGCCACTGTGAAGGATATCCACTTTCCGAACGAGTCATTTAATACAAAATCTAGTTAAAATAAGATAGTGGTATCAAATATATGACTTAAAATTTGTTTTATTTATGAATATTATTAGTTTGCCTTATTCACTTGTCAACCACTACAGATACAATTCTCAAATGTATATGATGAATTTCTCTCAATTAGTTTTATAAAATGTTTTGAGTTCATGCGCACAATTGGTTCACTTTTTAAATAGTCTGCGCGGACTACTTATAAAAGACCGTGTGGAGGCTTTTTGATGAAGGAGGTGATGCAACTACCCCATCGTTCATTTTTCTTCTTCTCATTGGCACGACAGCCCAGGATGGACCTTGGCCTTCTCAACAAGCCTATGCCAAGACATTCTTCCCTTAGCCAAGGTTCTCCAGTTTATTATCTTTAAAACTTGTAGGTCCTTTTCAAGGCAGTCTAAAAATCTTAGGTTTGGCTGTCCTCTTTTTCTTGTACCTGTTGACCTGGCACTGAAAACTTTTTTGGTTGTCCTGCTATCCTCCATTCTTATAATGTGGCCTGCCCATTTAATCCTTTTAAATTTGATAAATTTAATGACATCAGGTTCTTTATATGCTTTGTCAAGTTCCGTGTTTGATCTTCTAAACCAGGTACCGTTTTTACTTATTCCACCAAAAATGCTTTGCAGTATTTTTCTCTCAAAACTAGCAATCACATTTTCATCTCCACGGGTCATTGTCCAGGTCTCACATGCGTATGTAAGCATTGATCGTATAAGACATTTATAGAGTAACACTTTTGTTTTTCTTTTTACTAGGCTTAACTTAAGATATTTTCTTAGACCATAAAAACACTTATTGGCCATCGTGATTCTCGAGTGTATTTCTTGTGTAGTGTCGTTTTTGTTGTTAATCCTAGATCCCAAATCTTAGAAGCTATCAACGGCTTCGAATTTGTATGCTCCAATTTCAAACTGTGTTTCTTCATAGCCAGCTTTTGTGCAGGGCATGTATTTAGTTTTATTTTCATTGATTCTTAATCCCATCTTAATGGCCTCCTTCTCCAGACATAAAAAGGATTGTGTTAGTGCTGTCTGCGTTCTAGCGATGATATGTAAATCATCAGCAAAAGCCAATATTTGAACTGATTTGTTGAAGATATTTTCTAGGGTGTGGATGTTTGGGTCCCTTACTATTTTTTCTAATGCTAGATTAAAGAGGAGACATGCCAAGGCATCTCCCTGTCGTACACCATTTTTAATTTCTATTGGATGGGAAAGACTATTCTGTATCTTGACCATGATTTTGGTTTCACTTAGTGTCAAGCTGATCAGCTTCTAGTTTCTCCGGTATATTAAATTCTCTTAAGGCTGATATTAGAGTGCTTCGGCAGACACTATCGTAGGCTGTTTTAAAAACCCTATCGTTCATAGTCTTTAGAAAATTTCTGTAATAGTACTTTTATGACATTGAATAATTTATAAAATTATTAGAAGGATAGATGCAAACAGCACTTGCATTAAACTCGATAGATATCAAGCACTTGTACTATAATAGATGGATCCCAGCACTTGTAGTAAAAAAAAATAGACACCTTAGCTTTTGTGATTGCACTAGTAAACATATGGTTAAAAGCTTTAGCTGATCGGTATAAAATAGTTTAAGCAATTTTGTATCATTAAGAAATCAATTTTTTTAAAACCAAAAATGTTATTTATTAGATCATATTTACTTATTTATTTTTGTAATAATAATAATTATTTTTTTAATTGTGAATGATCGGAGCTTAAGACCATTCTTTTCGACACAAAAAAAAAAAAAAAATAGATCTGATTTTTTATTATCGATATCTAGAAATCAGTATGGAAGTATAAATTTAAATTTTACAGATTAGGGTGAGACGGGCAAACTGGCTCAGAGTTTTCGCTAATAAATACTGTTGTCATCTCACTGTAACCAAAGTTAGCCAGTTTCGTTATCTGTCTAAAACTTAAGAATGGGACGTAAATAAGACACTCGACTATTCAAAACACGTAGACATCAATAAAGTTAACGAAATTCCATTTAATTATTATTTTTGAGATATATTAATAACCACTTTTATTTTTAAATGATCATATATATAAATTTCGTTATTTAGTTGCAATTATATGAATTATTTCAAAATTATAAAAACTTTTTGTGAAGTATATAGCTACTAAATAAATTAAAGTGGTGGCTATGGTATTTGTTATTTTCAGGCATCAATTCCCAAACATTGTTTTGTGGAGTCCAGGGCTTCGTGGAAGGTTCTCTGGGGTCCTGTAGATTAAGTTCAATTTTTTTCTCTCTTTGAAAAATGAAATAGGTTGGTATCCAACCAATAATCTATTATTATATTAATTTTAAAGTTCAATTATTTTTTAAGAAATTTAGTAAATTGCTAATGAAAGAGAATAGAAAGATTTAGGACTATACATATACGTTTTCCAATAACAAATTATTGAATAAGTGCCAAAATAAATACAAGCATTTGCAAATATAATCGCATTAGAATTTCTTATCTATAATTTTTATAATTCAAGAAATTGAGTATTGTTTTTCGCTGTTTCCATTCTCATGGTTTATAACAGCGTCCTTTTAGAAACACCATTTATTGGACTTGGACTGAAGTAGCATTCAGAATGCCTGTTGACTGAATGAATTGACTTTTTCATACGTGGTGATGCCCTTGGGCGAACTGGAATATGGCTGTAAAGATAAACACCAGTTATCAATTTATTATATCGCTAAAAACGATTTTAACAAGTTAAAAACAAAGTAAAACAATAAAGTTTGAAATATTTTCTAAAAATTAAACTACTTAAACATCTAAGAGTGAAATAAGCTAATCAGTAGATAATATCTAGATATTTCTTTTCTCATTTTTGATTTTTCATGGTAGGTTTAAATTTTTTTTTTGAAACTTTAAATTGAAGATTTAATTCGTTAAAACGCTATAATATTGCTACCACTAAGAAAATGTTTTCTCAACGGTCGTACATGTTGCCAGTTATGCATAAGCCATAAAGCCGCTAGGCTAGAAGCGGTTGTCTAACCCGTGAATTGAACTACCTAGTATAAAACTTTCTTCGTGTTAAATGCTTTGAAATTATTTTTGTAAACACATTCAAAATTGTTCTGCCAATGAATTTTTTTTTTGAAGTCAGGGTTCTGCCAAACTAAGCACAATCATTATCACAAGGTTTACGGATGTTTCTTATATATCTATCTCTACGAAAACACGTCAACTTCACTCATTAAAGAATACATCACTAGGTTTGCGGACGTTTCTTATATACCTTTCGCCATTTTATAAGTAATAGAAGAATGTTTAGTTTTGGGAAAGATTCACAAATTGAAATCTGAACAAGTTCTGAATAGGGGTCCTCTACAACTTGCTTTCCGGCCAACTTTTTGAGAAGCCGTCCACAATTGATATCCGGCCATTTTTAAGGGGTCGTCCACAAATTAAAGTTTGTTGAGATTTTGGAGATCATCCACAAATTGCATTTTGAACCACCTGATTGAGGGGTTATCTACAATTTGTGGTTTCACTCAGAATTAAGGGACGATATACCAAATGCAACTTGTCAAGAGGGATCGCCCACAAATCGCAGATTTTCAAAATTTGTTGAGCACTAAGGGACCACATATAAATGCTAATTGGAAAGAAATAAGGGGTCATACCCTAATTGCATTTTGGTTTACAGGAATAAGGAACCGTCCACAAATTGAGGCTTGTTAAAGTCAAGGGGCCATATACTGATTGCATTGCATTCTCTAAAAGTAAGAGTTGAATGATAAAGGCTGATAGAGTTGTGGTTATGGGATTGTTGACGAACTGATGGTACTCACGGGTAAACAGGACACGCAAATCGCCCTATTGCAGGCCAGGCTTGACAGTCTACAGGAATTGAACGAGACTGTGTTGGATCCTATGATAGAGAGCAACAGTAAGAGAAATGAGTTTGCAAGCCGTTCATACGCAGGTATCGTCAAGAGGGGTAGTAATCGACAATTTACGGACAGAACATAAACTAAGGATTACATTGCCATTGTAAAACCAACTGTTAAGGGGGTCACACCCGATGTGACTAAAACTGATCTTCTTCATGGATTGGAACCAGCCAGCCTGCGCATCGGTATTAAGCGAATAACCAGTGTCAACTATGGAGGAGATCTAATCCAAACTGAGACGGCTGATGATCTTGAAAAGCTAAATGAGGAGATGCGATTTAAGGGACTGACGGATAAATACACAGTGGGCCCTCCCAAGCTCAAGCACCCCACTATTATCGTTTTTGGTGTTGATGAAGAGGTTGATGAGCAGGAACTAAAAGCAATATGTTAGAGCCCAGCAATACGAATCTAAAAGGACTGATTATGGTTATTAAAGATGGTCGTAACCTTAGACTGGGGCATCTTAACATGCATCGTTCTGTAGGAGCAACTCAACAATTAGGAGAGGATGCTCTCCGATTTGATCTTAATATTATCAGCCTGAATGAACCATATTACAATCGTGACGACATTATTAGTGGCTTTTCAACAATTTGGAGAATACATGCTGCCAAGGCCAGGCCTAGAGCCACGATAATCACTAACTCGAGAATTAAGAGAGTGTTCCCAATTATTACTGAAAGAGACATTTTAGCGGTCTCTTTTAGCATCGGCGAGACTGGCATTGTCTTTATTTCGACTTATCTCTCACCGAACGAAGATCCATCGGTAAACTTTGCCACCCTGGACGCTCTGTTGACTAAAGTTTCTACCGCTAATGTAATCATTGCCGGTGATTTCAACGCTAAGTCCACTGTATGGGGACCAAGATCGGATGCCCGTGGTGAAAACCCACTTTTAACTCGGTTATAGGGCAAATTGGGATAGATAATTTTGCTACCAATGTTTACAACCTTGGGAATTTCTGGGTGCACGATAACATCACTTGTTCGGACCATGCATTAATTACTGTTGAGTTGAAGACTTCTTGGGATAGGACGGGTACAAGTAGTAACATCAAAATCAAGCAGTTAAACTGGATTGAACTAAGAATTAGACTGAAGAAACTCATGGATAACCACGACCGAGAGTTTTGATGACACAATAACTGAACTCATGAACTATCATTTTCCAGAGGGATCCCAGGCGCCAACTGCTGTCAACAAAACTGGATTCAACGATCTCCCTTTTAACATCCTAGAATTGGAAGCTATTGTTAGAGACTTCAAACCTGACAAATCGCCGGGCCCTGATGGAATTCCCAATGAAATATTCAGGGAGGTCTTTTTCACTGACAAATACTGGCTTCTGCCAATATTCAATAAATTTCTTGAACTTAGCACTTTCTCTACTGCCTGGACATGTGCCAGAGTCACCCTGATACCAAACCCGGGCAGAGACCCTGTCGTTCCTTCATCGTACAGGCCCATCTCTCTTTTTCCGGTCTGGGGTAAAATTCTTGATAAAATAATTACTAAAAGATTGTCCTATTACCTAAAACAATAATAGATTACACCAGAATCAATTTGGTTTCCGGGCCGGGAGAAGTACTGACGACGCCAATTTGGCCTTAGTAAAATTTGTTGAAGAGGCCAAAAATAACGACCAACATTCTATCGAGGTGGCTCTGGACATTGGCAGTGCTTTCAACAATGCAAATTGGAATATTCTGAAAACAAATATTGTTCAGCTTAACCTTCCTGAGAACTTGAGGGCTACAATTATCAGTTTCCTCGATAATAGAGAAGTCAGATATATTGATTAGTTAGGTCAATGTGTTTTTAACTGCAATTCTTTGGGTGTTCCACAGGGATCCTCATTGGGGCCGGAGCTTTGGCTCATCTATATAATTTCTGTTTGTAACTTTTTTAATAATATTGATTTTAGTGACTTTACTGATTTTAACTTGAATGATGCCAAAATTCTTGTATTTGCAGACGACATCCTCCTGCTCTTAAGACATACTATTCTCTACAGATCTGATCAACTAGCCACCCATTGTCTTTCGAAATTGTCAGATTGGGCCAGAGACAATTAACTAAATTTTAGCGACTCAAAAACCAACTGTATTACCTTCCCTAAAAGCAACAAAAGGATTGGACGGCTCCCCACCATTAAAATGAGCACTGACCACTGTCATTCAATAAGAAAATTCAAGCATTGAAATACCTGGGGGTGATTCTCGACCCGGACCTGACCTGGATTCCACATTTGAACCAGATCAAGGACAAGGTCGGTAACTTTAATAATGCAATTAAAAGGGTGGCCAGAGCGACTTGGAGCCTCAAACATACCATTCTGAAAATCATCTACGTCAGGGCAACTGAACGCATTATACTCTACGCCGCCAGTGTCTGGTATAAAAACATCACGAAAATTAATGACAAGCTGAAATCAATTCAAAGAACTTCACTGCTCTGCATTACCACATCCTATTCTACCACTCTACACTCCAGATACTGGCGGGAATAGTCCCCATTCACCTTAAAATTTTAGAGGACATCTATTTTAAGCGTCTAAATTGGAACTGGAGATTGAGTGATTTGAATCCAATTTTTGAGACAAAGTTAGACTCATTTCAGCTTCCAACTCCTCCTGACAAAATTCATCCTTCTGAGCATGTCATTGTATGCCCTGGGGTAAGCGTCTGCCAAATAATAAGGGCATTGAGATATTTACTGATGGTGCAAAAATGGAGATAGCCGATGAAATATCTCAGTGTCAACATACAAATAGTAGGACTGGGTACGGGCTTGCGGTCAAAAAAGACGGTACCACAGTGTCGACGGCCTCCACTAGAATTTCTGATAATGCTAGAGTCTTCCAGGCGGAGTGGATGGCTATTCGTTACGCATTTACATGGCTTGCCAATAATAATTACCCGGATGCGGCTGTATTCACTGATTCGCTCTCCTCGTTACAAGCCTTAGGAAATCCCAAACCAAAATATGACGCCGTTGAGCACATAAAAAGATTATGGCGACCTAACATCCACTGTTTTTGGGTGAAAGCACATATCGGCAATCGATCTCCGTCAGGTTGACTTTGAGGTCCCGAGCCCGAACACCAAAAAACAAACTAAAACAATCATTAGGGAGATAATTATGAAGAGCTGGAGGTCTGAGTGGCATGGTTCAGAGAGGGGTCGACAAACATTTCAATTTTTTAAAGATCCAAGTACTACTAGACTACAGGCCAGTTTTTACCTCAAATAATTTTTAACCGGTCACGGAGTGTTTGGTGTTTTTCAACAAAATATGTTTAGGAAAAATCCAAATTGTAGATACTGTGGGGAAATCGAGACAATTGATCACCTCATTTAATTTTTTCCCCACTTTCAAACACTACGTCAAACACACTTTATTAATCTAAATCATCACCAATGCTTTTCCAAACTGGCCTGTAGAAATATTATCAAAGCTATTACAAAAACCACCCTGGAGGACTTGATATCAGACCTTTAGGCCCCGATCTGGATCCGACACTCATGTCGTCTACACGTTGTCGTTTATTCTCTTTTATATTTTTTGATTTTTATTATTTTTTTATTATACCTATTTTAGATTGTTCTGTCGGTTTTTACATTTTGACCTTTTATTTATTTAGCTTTGTTCTTATCTTTGGGTTTATTTGTACTTTTGCTCTTGACTTTTACCTATTCTTCTTGTTTTTTTAAAATTTTTATTGTGTCTTGACTTTTACCTATTCTTCTTGTTTTTTTAAAATTTTTATTGGGTCTTGACTTTGTTTATCTTAGTTTTTTCAAATTTCCATTTTATACTTTTTCTTGTGGTTGGTAATGTTTTACTGCGCTATACCTCTTTTTCAACTCGTTTTTTTATACTTACGTTCTGGTTTACTTTTGTCTTTCCTTTTTGCTTTACTATTTTTCTAAGGGCCAGTTGGCCTGATTTGTCATTTTCTTCTTTTTTATTTTTGGTATCCGTTGGTTGTGTCACTATTATGTTTTATAAGCACTGGTTTTAATTTTTTACTGAATTTTTATAATTATGTTTTTGTTTCCACCTCCTATTGTGATTTCTAAATTTTTTTTTTTTTTTTTTTTTGTGTGTGTGTTTTATGTATGTATAATGTATTATTTTTGTGTGTATAATGTTTGTATCTTCTCTCGCATGCCCTTAAACAGAGCGGGTCGAGATCCAAATAAACAATATACCTTTCTCTACGAACACGCGTCAATTTGACGCATGAATGAATACATATACGAATACAAATTTAATGAATTAAATTTTTTATCCACCATTATTCCTAAATAATTTGCAGGTCCACTTTATTTTTGCAAAATTTTACTTAGTTATTATTTGCCGGTTTTAATTATTTAGGCGGGTCCGGAACAGTTGGCATCTCTGCACTTAGAAAGCAGTGTAATTATATACTGTAAGAAGAATAAAATGAAAATATGAGATATATATTTATGAAATATTCCAGTATTTTATTTTTCAATACTCGAACTAAGCAACTGAAACCTTCAAAATCTGACACTCTGACATCAATTGACATTCTGTCTTTGTTCTTTCTATTATTGCTTATTGAGATAAATGAGATCCTATTATTGAGAAAACGATATCGGATAACAGATCGAAGTATTGTCGGCACATTCCTATTTATTATTGATGTGATGTTTGCATGTTTACTCACAGTTTTGTCTAAATTACGATCGTGTCAAATTGAGGCATATCCGTAGAGATAGGTATACCACAAAGAGAATTTCAATATTTCAACGCTTTTGAAGAAAATAGACTTCAATGTATATTTACCTTGATCAATGGATAAAAGTCATTACAAGAGATAAAATAAAAATTCAAACGGGTTTTGTAATTTTCCTTGTAAAACTCGAAATGCGTCAAAATGACGCGTCCCGTAAATCTAATGTTAATTGGGGTTTCATAGCCACAAAAAATTGGCAACCGCTAATCTAGGAAAATTGAATTCAGGATTGGCGACTAAGTTTGATTTAAGGTTCATAAATTAGTGTGTCATTAGATTATTACTTACTGATATACACCGAATTTTATTTAAGTCGGGCAAAATTGTTGATTGTTGGGAAATAATTAGCAATAATGTAGTAATTATTTTTACTCGATAATTCTCTTGCAAATATATGACAATATAGTTATTTATTTTTTGTACTTGTGTTAAGCTTGGGATATTAGTAATGGAGAATGCTGAGAGTAAATTATTTAGGTAAATTTATGTTAGATGATTTGTTATTTGTGGAAATTGAAAAAAATATGATGAGCATATGGGTGAACTTGGCAAATGGTCCACATGTTTAATCACGTTTATTGACAAGCTTTTGACATAAGGAGCCATGATTAGGACGTGCGAAAAAGTTAATACTGTAATGATTTAAATTATTACTTTCAGAGTTGAGTATTGAAGAATAAATTTGTCTAAAAGTGGTAAATATTTTTTTTATTTAAAAAAAGCGTAAAAAATTGGCAGTATGATACCATTCGTATGCTTGACTTCACACGAAAGTATAGATCGACTTGCAGGAGAACTCCTTCAGACATGAGTCTAGTGTCGTGGCGGGTACCATGGCTACAAGAAAAAGTAACTTCGAATAGGGGGGGAGGGTGAATAGATTGTTTTGATTTTGGCATAAGTCATCGAGAATAAAGCAATCGACACCTTCACTCCTCCATTGCATCCCCATTCGAAATTTTCTCTAGCTTGTTACAATAGTAACAGACAGCTCCAGACTTTTAGTCTGGAGAAGTTCTCCTCAAAGTCGTACAATAGTCACTTTTTCCGAGATCACATCCAGTAATGAGATTACTTCGGCACATAAAGGGTAGTCGTTGCTTCTAATGATACTTGGGAAAGCCAAACTCACCAGCCATTGGTCTGCGAATTAAGTTGGGAAGAAGAGCTTTTCCTTTAACAAAAGAGCACCGCTGGGGAGAAAGTGTGATTTAGCTTAGAGTCCCCTGGAATATATTGCAGCGCCACTCATTCGAGAGTCCTTTTTAAACATGGATCTGAAGGGGAAGGACATTTTCTCCAGATCCCTGTACCCACGGTACTGCTCAGCGACAGACTACAGAACTTTCGACTCTACACAGATTTTACGAGCACGTATATCACGTGTACTCATTGGGTCTTTTCCACGTTGAGGATCGAACCCGGCCCCTCTGGACCGAAGTCTGATGCTCAAAGAAGGGTTTAAATCATTAATGTTCCATATATTTTTTATTACTGTAGCATTGCAAAAAGTGTATATTTAGTAAAGAAAGCGGTCTTAATGAAACTTTCTAGTAGTTTCGGGCCATACATAAATAATGTTACACTTTTTTTTTATAAATATTTTTGAAACCTTCTTCCCCTTTGTCCCTTATGCCAAGTTTCACTATATCCCCTATCCCTTTGTCGCATGTGACGCTTTACTGCATAAACATTTACTCGTAGTTTTTAAACAGAACACTAAACCTATTATCGAATTTCAGATTTTATTTTTAATTATGTGTTTCAATGATTTTTATAAGAATTATGATTGCATGGGAATTTATTATTAATGAAAATAATATTATAAAATTATTTTAATCTGCTAATTTAAATTTTAATATCGTTATTTATTACTGTTGTTTAAACATGTTTTCATTATGTCACACTTTTTCTTACTTCTCTCTGCCTCTTGTCACAAATTGTTGCAATTTCATGCTCTCACACCCTATTGACGTTCAGAGAAATGGGAGGAAACGGAAATGATCCCTGGTTCCAGTCAAAGGGGACATCCAGTCGTTCACTGAAACTTTAAATCTGTCTAGATTTAAAGTTTTATCTAGATTAGTATTACTAGTTTTATCTGGAAATTTAAATTTTCTGTCAGGTAAATACCTGATTAAAGTGAAATATTTTATGAAGAATAAAATGTGATTTGCATCAAATTTAATACTAATGAAATTTCAGGTATTTCAAACTTAAATATTTTTTACTTTAGAGGAAACTTATGGTTATTTCGTTGGAAATTAAGATATGGAATGAAATTTTTATGAACATGTATAGTTTGAATGATTTTTTTTTTTTACTTTTAAATTTATTAAAAGTTTTTTTTTCCACTCTAGAAGTAAAATGATCAAACTTCTATTTTCAGTGGAATGCAGTCCCAAGTATCTGTATGTCAGTGCTCTCACCCTTTTTGAGTGGCATTGACGTAATTTGTGATCGGCCCCTTAAACAAAATTTCACAGGAAAACAATTTGTTTGCTGTATTTAATCAAGTACTCGATCTTAGTTAATGAGGGTGTGGGGATTTCAAATCTATAATTATATTTGTTACGAAAAAGAGAATTTTTTTTAAATGAAATTTTTGGTTTAGGTTATTTTGTGTCTGAATGTACAAATTCATAAAGAACGCACATGCTTATATACACACATATACACTTGTCTGCTCTTTTGAAAAAAATATTTCAGACGAAAAAACATGCGACCTTAATGTAAAACATAAACTGAAATGTATCATCGTCTTCATCCTACCACTTTCTAAGTAGCAGAGAAGTGGGGACACTTAGTAGTCACTCGACTGAATCTTAAAAAATTCTGGTTCGAACTATATTATAAAAAGTGTATAAAAACAGTAGTTTGTAGTGAGAAGACGATTGTAGATTTCAAACCAGCCATGCGTAAGTATAAAAAATCAGTTAAAATATTTCATGCAACAGGAAAAAAGAAATAATAATTATATTCCCCAGTTAAGCTACAAAAATTTTTAACAGCTTCATCTTTATTTTACTAAAATCATTTCTCTCGTTATTTTTCTTTTGATTTGCTAATTATTTTTGATAGTTACGAATATGTAAAAGGGGTTCTATAGTTTCGGCAGTTCTGATTCCGCTATTTAATTTGTGTTTACTTTCCTGAACATTGTTATTGTTGAGGGGTAGCATTATGATCCTACCCCTGGTCCTACCCCTACCTGAAAATTGAAAGGGATGCATATCCCTTTCAATTTTCAATAGGTCCTCTGTACAATTTTATTTTTAGGTAAAGAAAAAAAAAAAAAAAAAAAAAAAAAAAAAAAAAAAAATTTAATCATTACTGATATACAAGATGCAGCAAAAAAACAGACAATTTTTTTATACATTTTTTTAAAAAATAACTGAATTAACAATAACAAATAGTTATGAAAGAAGTCTTTAACTAATTAATAAGTTTAATCTGTTTTAAATGTTGTATAAAAAGCCTTCTTTTCGATTTTTTTATATATGATAAATTTTAAAAACTATTGAAACTATGTACTATTATAATTTCTACCCCTTTAAAAGATGCCTAATCTTTTTAACCAACAGATTTTTTTTTTTTTTTTTACCGAACAATGACCATAGTATGCAGGTCCAACAAAAAAATTTCAATGTCGTATAAAAAAGCTCATTTGAATAAATTCCAGTGAAAAAATATTTTTTTTTAAATCTAAAGACCACGTCTGTTATGCACCTCAGTCTCGGTTACCTGCTCTCAAGATGATTTCAACTATATTAAAAAAACATCGTAAAGATCACCACCTCACCTTTTCCCACTCTCTCAAACAGCCGGCCAACGCTCCATGACGTCACAAGCTGTCAGGTGAGGATCAACCCACTCACAGCGTAGGGGTGATCTGTCACTTGTTCAAACAACTCCGATCCAACGATTCCGAATTAATTCGAATATTATACCGATTTGGAGATGGAGAGAGAGGATGTTTCCCCGAACAGTACCGTCAAAAAGGTAAGTTCGAACAAATTCTTTACTTGGGATCGTTTGTTTACATTTTATTGGACGTAAACAAAGAGGGGTGGGGGGTTGAAGGGTGAACCAGGTGGTCTGACTGTGTTTACACGTGGCTTGACAGGTGGGGCCGTTTGGGATTTTTTAAAGTAAGAAAAATAGGTGGAAATGTGTGTCATTATGAACAGACCGGTGGTCAGTATAGCGGTCAATCAGCTCTGGTTTTTGTTTCGTTTCTTTTTCCTGTTTGGTTTTGTGTGTGAAAAAAAAAAAAAAATTTTATAGTGTAACCACTGATTAGGATTTGTCTACCTTTAATGTAAGGCATAGTAAAGGTTTACCTAAGTTTTCAAATCTTTAATTATGAAATAATGCAAATAAGATAAATAAAGTAGGTGATTTTTCATAAAAATAATATTTTTGGAAAAAACTTATAAAAGATCATGTATATACACAACTTATATTACTTTGTAATATCATTAAATAATAATTTTTTTTCTCTTCCTTTCATTCAGAAACTTTATTTCCTTAATTATTTTTATACTGTCAACGAATTTTATTAAATATAATTATTATTATTTCAATTTTCTGTATAATAAAATAAACTGGCGAAAGCATTTTGCATTTTGGCGCATGATTTAAAACACCCAGTTCTTTTCTTTTTTTTGTTGATGTTTTTTTCTTAAGTTCTTTTTAATTATTACTTTTGGTGAAATATGTGATACTAATTAAATTAAGGTATTAAATAAAAGGAGTGGTATCAGTAATATTTGAATTACATGTATAATAACATATGTAGATTTAATTATAAATAAAAATTGAGGGAATAGAGCAATGTTTAAATCGAATTGGTGTAATTAATTATGATAAAATTAAATGAGTGGAATTAATTAAGCCTAAATAAATAAGTGTAATTAGTTTGGTTTAAATAAAATGCTTGAATTAAATTGTGTTTAAATAAAATTAATGGTATCAGTTATATTTAAATAACATATGTAGATTTAATTATAAATAAAAATTGAGGGAATTAGCAATGTTTAAATCGAATTGGTGTAATTAATTATGATAAAATTAAATGAGTGGAATTAATTAAGCCTAAATAAATAAGTGTAATTAGTTTGGTTTAAATAAAATGCTTGAATTAAATTGTGTTTAAATAAAATTAATGGTATCAGTTATATTTAAATAACATATGTAGATTTAATTATAAATAAAAATTGAGGGAATTAGCAATGTTTAAATCGAATTGGTGTAATTAATTATGATAAAATTAAATGAGTTGAATTAATCAAGTTTAAATAACTTATTAAATAAATAAATAAGGAAGGTTTAAAAAAAACGAAGGAAATAATTTATGCTTAAATAAAATGAACGGTATTAGCATTATTTAAACAACATGCATAGATTTAGTTATAAATTACAATGGCGGGAATAAGTGATGTTTAACTATAATTAGTGTAATTATTTACTTTTAAATTAAATGAATGGAATTAATCGAGTATAAATAATTTACTGTGATTAGTTAGGTTTAAATAAAGTGAATGATATAAATTATGTTTAGATAAAATTGATGGTATCTGTGATATTTAAACAACATGTGTTGATTTAAATATAAATAATGGTGGGAATTAGCTATGTTTAAATAGAATTAGTGCACTTTAATACTTTGAAATTAAGCGAAAGGAATTAATAGAGTATAAATAAATTACTTTGATTAGTTAGGTTTAAATAAAATGAATGAAATGAATTATGTTTAAATAAAATCATTAGTATCAGTAATATTTAAATAACGTGTGTAGATTTAATTATAAATAATGGCGGGAATAAGTTATGTTTAAATAGAATTAGTGTAATTTATTACTTTAAAATTAATCGAAAGGAATTAATCGAGTATAAATAAATTTCTGTGATTAGTTAGGTTTAAATAAAATGATGGAATAAATTATGTTTAGATAAAATGAATGGTTTCAGTAATATTTAAATAACATCAATAGATGTGTAGTATGACATCACATTTCATTTGTTATTACTTCACTTGTGTTGGTTTAGTTATATTAAAATAAAAATGGAGAAAATTAATATGTTTGAATATGTGTAATGTACTTAATTGCTTTAAAATTAAATAAGTGAAATTAATCAAGAATAAATAAATAAATATTAAATAAATGTGATTAGTTAGGTTTAAATAAACTGAATAAATAAATTATATTGAAAAAATAATTGTTATGAGTAATATTTAAATAATATGTGTAGATTTAATCATAAATAAAACTGGCGGGAATTAGTTATGTTGAAAATAGAATACGTGTATTTATTACGTTTAAATAGAATGAGTGAAATTATTTTAGTTTAATTTAAATAAATAAACATGCTTAGTTATGCTTGAATAAATAAATGAGATTAGTTACGTTTGAAAAAAATAAACGGAATTAAATGTATTTAAATTAAACGTGTAGGTTTAATCTTACTAAATGAAAACAAAGCGAATTAATGAAGTTTGAATACAATTAATTCTGTTAA
The DNA here is from genome assembly GCA_949128135.1 of Parasteatoda lunata. Classification (NCBI taxonomy): domain Eukaryota; kingdom Metazoa; phylum Arthropoda; class Arachnida; order Araneae; family Theridiidae; genus Parasteatoda; species Parasteatoda lunata. The sequence continues at coordinate 21,984,569 of OX421977.1, read as the reverse complement.
AATTAAATGATTGCTTAAATGAAATGAATGTAATTAATTACGTTTAAATGAAAGAAGTGGATTTGATTATGTTTGTAATAATGTTTAGGAAATTATTATCTAAAATAATAATATGTTTAAAGTTATTAATAGAAATTAAATATTTTGCAGGAAAAAAAATCACAAAAATGTTGTACAGCAAAAGTAATTATTTTAGGAATATTTGTATTTTTTCTATGGAAATAATTACCTAAACTAAGTAAAAGTTTTTAATATATAATCAGAGTCTGTATGTATTCTGTATTAACTATAAAAATATAAAACCGGAAATTGTCCAATAAATTTTTTAATAATTTTTTTTTTTTTTTTTTTTTGACTTTGCGAAGTTGTATGTTTGAAAAAGTTCTTGAGGTATAAGAATACCTTCATATTATTTTTTTAAAAATATTCCTTATTGATAAATATTATGCTTTAAAATGCTCAGATACTGAATATTTAAAGATTGGAATATCTAGCAAGGATTAGTCTTAAACATCGTCTGGCACTCTCTTTAAAATTTTAAGGTTTCCTCAAAGTGTACACGGAGTAGTTGTAAGTAGTTTGGCCTCGTCAACAAGTAATGTCATGCAGGGAAATTGTGACATTGTTCGTGAAATTGTGACAGTTTGTGACAAGGGCGAGAGAGGGGAAACAAGAAGTATAATCAAATAAAAATATAATAAAAAATTAAAATCAATAAATATTTTTATATTATTCATCTCTATATTTTTGTTATTTCTTCCTCAATTTAAATACACAAATAATTATGTACAAATAGTTTTTCTCAATATTAAAACCTATATAATAACCTCAATAACCCTATTAAAACACATAGTTAAAGTTTAATAGTTAAGTCAAAATAGGTAAAAAATATTACGTTTAACATTTTAATAATTTATGGTTATGAAATAAAGCATGAAACATTATCATGCTTATCATTTTCTATCATTATATATCATCATTTTCTGCGGTATCATTTTCTGCGCTAAAAGTGAAATCTTCCAAACAACGACTCACTTCCAAACTGTAATTTTTCAAATTTGCAGTTATTTAGATCAGAGAGAAACAGTTATTCATCATTGAAATTTCTTGAATTTAAAAAATCAAATATTGATAAATATTTGAATATGAATGAAAAACAAATTCAAATTCCTTTTTTAAAATTTATATTTTAAAATAATAATAATTCTGATAATGTAACAGATTTTTATTTAGAAACTATAACAATTAAAAAATACCAAATTATCATTATCATTAAAAAGTTTCAAAATATATTTTTGTTTATGATTCAAGCGACAGAAATAAATATATGAAATGGATATAGGTGTCCTATCTGCGTCAGAGGGTTAAAAACAAATTTGTTCCATGACAGCAAATTTGTTCCATAAAATAACATGTAAATTAATACTTTTTTAGGAACTGCAGTCACATATAGCATGAGTTGTAACAAGGCGGAGGGGGTGTGTCTGAATATTGAAAAAAAGTGTTTCGTTATTTATGAACGCTATTTTACTCGATCACGCTAGTACAGAACCTCATATCATACTTTTTCTATTCGCAAAACTAAGGCATATTGAACTGTGAACATTCTGAATGAGTCAAATTAGTTTAATGAAAATAATTTACTTTATAAAATATGAAAAATGCCCTTATGAATGAAAGTGTTATTATTTTTATTTAACCTTAAACTAAATGGAATTTTATTTCCTGGATGTTTCTTTTTAATTTTCTAAAACCTTAAACACACATTAATAAATTAATCCCAAGAAACTAAAGCGGTAAGATATTACCTGATGCATTTTACCATGATTTGCTCCTCATGGCCACTGTGAATATTATTTTATTTCTTATTTTTTAACAATCGGCTACTGCAGTTTTTCTAGTTTTGTTTCTCACCTTTATTTTCCATTTTTTGTTGGGAACTTTTTGTTTCATATTTCAATTCAATATTGTTTCTTCTCACCCACATCTGGCAGGTCGTGAAAATGGGCTCCTGTTTTTGAGAGCTTGAAACATGTCGTTTGTTATAAATGAAGTTTTTAATTATTTTTCGATTGAAGTTTTTAATCATATAACATAGATACATTAAAAAAATTTTTTTTTGATCATATCATTGATCTTTAAATATTTATTGTGTATTTAGTGATGATATGTGCGCCTAATAATGCAAAAAAGTTGAATAAACACATGTTATTTTTACTTATTTCCTCGATTTAATTATTTATTTGTATCTACACCATGTACTACATTATCATTTATATATATTTTAAACCAAAACCTTAATTTGCATTTACTTTTAATAATAAATTGAAAGTAATACATTGTTACTTATTTTGGTGTTGCTAATTCAGAGCTGCGAACTACAATGCTTTTTGCAAAATATTTTATAAAGAGGTAGACTATTAAAACTTACAGAATTTTTGGTAACCACGAGAGAATAAGGTGGCGTTTCATAAAAATTTTTCAATCATTTACATGGGGAGTCGTGGTAGCTTAGGAGATAGAGCACTCGCTTCCAATTGATATGAACCGGTTTCGAATCCCAGCGATGGTTAGTCGATTCGAATTCTGCACCCGGCTCACATCAAATTTAATCTTGCTGGCATTAAAGCAACAAAAAAAGTTATTAGCTTCCTCTCTTCATTTTTCCTTCCAAACTATACACAGGTTAAAATGACACTGTTTCTCAAAGCTTCAAGCAAGATCTTCCAAATGGTGCCAACAGTTTGGCCATTTAAAATCTTCCACAACATTTGCTTTTAAACGAAAAATTGCTTACATAGAGTTAATCTAAAAGTATTTCCATACTTTTGTCAAACCCCTGTACATGGCGGGGATAGCCTGGCTGGTAGGGCACTGGGCCCATGTCCAAGAAGTTGTGGGTTCGATCTCCACCGACCGAAGATTCCCTGTGTAATAAATTGTGACTGATGCACGTTTATCTGTCGAGTCACAAAATCCTCCATATTCCCATAACAAATCATACCTCTGGGGGTACTGATCCAGGAGTTTCCTTGTCTTCTGGCTTGGATCAAAATTACAAGGCTACGGAGTTGAACATAAGTAGTCGTAAACCCAAAGTTGGGCCGGCTGTTCAACAACGGTTATTAAAAAGAAACCCTGAACATATCGCTGGTTCAAAACTAAAACGACACATCTCCAATTGAGTTAACATTGCAGATGTGTCGTTTTAGTTTTGAACCAGCGATATGTTGTAGAACCCAACCCATGCACTTCGAATACCTCTTTCACTGTAAATCAAGTTCTTATTGAGGAAACAATTGTCTCCGTTTTAGTTGCCGGTATCTTACGTAAAAGTTATACTTTCTAATATTATAACAGAGTTTAAGAGAACATTTCCGCGAGAAAGAATTAGTGAGTGTCTTTTTGGAATTAATCTCGAAAATTAATTAATTTTTTAAAAATTTATTTCTTCTGGGAAAATAATTTCTGTGGGTAGAAAGAGGTTATTTGTGTCTCGCGAAGTGCGGAAATGTTTTTCGACTGCGTGCGTATTCTACAATTTCAAAATCTACTCTATCGTTAAACAACTTTTATTCTTTTCCTTTTTTAGAGACGGTCAGCTAATTGTGAGAGTAGTGTTTCGTTTTCTCACAAGGAAACCGGCTCCCATTAAGCAAGGTCATTGGAAGACCGGCTGAAAATATATATATATTTTTTTTCTCAAGTTTTAAGCTTTATTTTACTCGCAGTTCTTTCTTATTACTTCTCAATTTTTACTTGATTTCAAATTTTTGATTAATTAAATAGGAAAAAAGAAGAAAAAGATATTACTCACTAAAGTAATAAAAGCATGTGTATCAACACTTTTTAAGCTTTATTTTACTGACAGTTCTTATTTATTACCTCTTAATTTTTACTTTGTTTCAAATTTTTGACTAATTAAATAGGAAAAAAAGATTACTCACTAAATTTATATAAACATGTGTATCAACACTTTTTAAGCTTTCTTTTACTGACAGTTCTTATTTATTACCTCTCAATTTTTACTTGCTTTCAAATTTTTGATTAATTAAATAGGAAAAAAGAAGAAAAAGAGATTACTCACTAAAGTAATAAAAGCATGTGTATCAACACTTTTTAAGCTTTATTTTACTGACAGTTCTTATTTATTAACTCTCAATTTTTTCTTGGTTTCAAATTTTTGACTAATTAAACAGGAAAAAAAGATTACTCACTAAATTTATATAAACATGTGTATCAGCACTTTTTAAGCTTTATTTTACTGACAGTACTTATTTATTAACTCTCAAGTTTTGCTTGATTTCAAATTTTTGATTAATTAAATAGGAAAAAAGAAGAAAAAGAGATTACTCACTAGATAGACTAAAGATGTAATAAAAACATCTGTTTCAAAACTTGTTAAGCTTTATTTTACTGACAGTACAGGATTGGCTTTGATTTTGACAACTTCTCTTTGATTTTTACAAACTCTCCCGATTTATAATTGATAGATATTTTATTTTATTTTATATCCGTTGTTGAACAGCTGACCCAATTTTGGGATTACGACTACTAATGTTCAACTCCGTAGCCTAGTAATTTTGAACGAATCCAGAAGACAAGGAAACTCCTGGACCAGTACCCCCAGAGGTATGATTTGTTATGGGAACATGGAGGACTTTGTGATTCAACAGATTTAAGGTGCACCAGTCACCATTTACTAAGCGCGGAGTCTTCGACCGGAGCGAATTGTACCCACGAACTAATTGATATTGGTATCAGCGCTTATATATTGCGTATCAACATTTCTCTAAAAAAAATTGTTTTATTTCGAAATGCCTCGTTATTTATATTGATAGCGAATTTATTTATTTATTTTTTTAATCATATTATCTTTTATTTTATGATTTTGTTTCCTAAAAATTTGTTTAGACTTAAAATAAACAAGCTACAAAATAAAAACAAAACAGTTTTGAAAATTTCTAAAAAAAAGTTCATTGACATGAAATTATTTTCTTGTCAATGAACTATGTCTTTTTGTTGAGGTTTTCTTGCAAGAAAAATCAACAAATTTACTTTCAGAATAAACATTCATAATTGTGTTTATGATTGAGAGAATTTTAACAATGTTACGTTTAAAACTGAAAAATTACAATTTGCTTTTTTAATTCTTCATCGTTATTTTGTGTGTGTTTGTATTTGAAAAAAAAATTTAAATCACAGTTTAATTACCTAATAAAAAAAAATTAATTCAACGAATGTGTTTGATTTATGCAGGAGTTGATTAAAATAATGGGAACACTTTTATACTAGTTTTATGTAAACAATCTCTCTTTTAACAACATGCTTAGAAAATTTAAATGGTAGAACTGTTTACGAAAAAATTGTTTGCACAATTTAAAAGAGAAGTTTTTAGAAATGATCTCATTTTAACTCAAGAAAAAGTTAGGATGGTCCGAATTAAGCGTTGGAAGTTAATAGTTTTTTTTAGCTTTAGTAACATTAATTTTGTAATAGCACACACAGATTTTTAAAAATATTTAAAAGAATACTTTTTTAATTCTAGTGGTATTGTAAAACAAAATTAGCTTTTATCTTTATACTTTAATTTTGGTCTATGCAAATTTTGCATGATTAAAATTTCAAGAAGGTTTCGTATGATCTTTCATACTTTTGCCGTATAAAATCTACAATAACATTTGCAGCTGAAAGTAATATTGTTTAAATAGAGTTAGTATGGAGGTGTTTCCATTATTTTGATCAGACCCTGTATATTATATTTTATTTTATCCTACTATGGCTGTTTTATATCCTAATGAAGCTTTATTCGATAAAATAAGATAAAATTCCCTCTTGTTGTTATTAATCACTAGATTTTAATAATGGAACTTCTATTTTTATATTAGATTACTATTATTGCTAAACTTAAACGGATTTTCTGCTTGCTTTTATTTCATTTTTTTTAAAAGTGGTATTTGCACTTTTCCATCGATTTCGTAGATTTACAAATTTAATTTAAAATAACTTTGACCACCGCCACGTAATGTTACAGAGGTTGAAAGTAATATAGAAAAAGAACATTTGTTATAAACAAATATGCTTAATCACTTTTTTCATGAAAGGCATACCTTCCAACAACTACGGAATTTCCGTACTTTTAGGAAATAATTTTTCTAGTGTTAGCAAAGGTAATGTGCTAAAGTTTTCACAAATTAGAACAAAAGCATTTTATCCACCCCTGTACATATAAATAATTTAAACAGATTTAAAGGTCAGATTGTGAAATGGCCGTGTTCTATTGTCCGAGTTAAAATTTCATAAAAATTCTGTTGGTTTAAAAATTTCTTCTTAATTTTGCTACCACAGGTAAATATATTTCGCACGAAACTCAAATGGTGGAGAGTAAGCGTTTATGTGTTTTTAATATTCAGAGCACCTATTTCGCTTAGACTCTGTATTTTGCCAGGTAAAACTAAATTCTTTAAAATGATGTAAAATAATTGCAAAACTGAATTTTTTTTCCTGATTATTATGAAATAAAATAATAAATAAATACTAAGAGTTATTTTTTTTTTGTAGGGAATTATCTTTCGATAAACCAATTTTACAATTGTGTGCGAAAAGTTTTCAATTCGCTTAAAAAGTTTTCGGTATATGGTGAAATAATCTAAAAATAAAATTAACATTAAGGGTTCCAAATCTTAGACCGCTCTGATGACCAAACTATTTGGACCATATTTCCCAAATTGCCGCTATGCCTTATATTTTTGGGGAAACAGAATCGGTCGAAAAAAGGGTATGTTTATTCAGAGAAAGTAAGTTTTTGTGTCTGATTTCGAAATTTAAAATATCGTGTGCATTTATTAATTAGCACATTTGAGATCACCCTCTCAAACCAATAAGATTGAGTTCTAATACTTGAAGATCCGATCATTCGATCAAAAGCTATTCCAGATTGTCCTTTTTTTTATTTTGGGCACTGCACATATATGGGTGATTCTCACGAAATATGACAATTCACTGTCCCTTGCTCCAAGATCTAATACTATTATACTAAAATAACTTTTTTTTTAAAAAATTAATAAATAGCATCGCTGTTAACATTTTAAAATGACTCTGCACTAGCAATGGCTGTTTTGTATAGTTAAAAAATTTAATTGAACTTCAAAATGTCATTTGGGGAATTACCCTTCTAAATATTGCGTACAAGATCTTCTCCATTATTTTATGCAAGCGATTGGAGACCTACACCTCGGAAATCATTGGAAATTACCAATGCGGATTCCAGAAAGGAAAAACAACGACTGATCAATTGCATACTATCAGGCAGATTTTGGAGAAAACCAAAGAGTATAACATTGACACATACCACTTATTTATTGACTTTAAAGCTGCCTACGACAGCATCAACGGGGGAAAACTACTTGAGGCTATGTTGGAGTTTAACATCCCAAAGAAGCTAATCAGCCTCACAAGAATGACACTCAAAAGAGTTTCGTGCAGAATAAAAATCTCGTCAAGTCTCTCTGAACCATTCTTCACCGAAAAAGGCCTGAGACAGGGTGATTCCCTATCTTGCCTGCTATTTAACATAGCTTTGGAAAAGGCTATTAGAGACTCTGGGTATCAACACAAATGGAACAATCTTACAAAGAACTGTCCAACTACTCGCTTTTGCTGATGATATCGACATAGTTGGAAGAACAAAACGCTCAGTCATTGACGCTTTTGTAGCGCTTGAGAGTGCGGCGAAGGAGATGGGACTAGTTATAAATGCAGACAAAACCAAGTTTTTGATCGCAACAAATAAAACTCCTGATCGATCTCCTCTGGAGATAATGACTTACTCTTTTGAAACTGTTAACCAGTTCAAGTACTTAGGAACCTTGATCTCTAGCCACAACAACCTGAAAATCGAAATAAATAACAGAATTTTCATGGCTAACAGAAGTTTCTACGGCCTCAGAAACCAACTCAAATCCAAGTTCATCAGTGTGAAGACAAGGCTAAACATCTACAAAACTTTAATCAGGCCTATAGCTACGTATGGAAGTGAGTGCTGGACCCTAAACAAAACAGAGGAGGAAAAACTACTAATTTTTGAAAGAAAAATTCTGAGGAAAATCTTTGGATCTCTTCAAGAGAATAACGTAAGTAGAATTCTTTACAACCACGAAATTTACAATAAATATGACAAATTCGGTGGGACCGACATTGTGAGAACTATTAAAGCATCACGCATTAGGTGGCTGAGCCACCTCTTCAGAAATTCTGATGCCGTCCCTGCAAAAAAGGTGACTTTTTCCACAATTGAAAGACGAGACGTAGGGGACGACCACCTACAAGATGGATAGACGACGTTGAAAAGGACCTCAAGCAGTTGGGAGTCAACCAATGGCGGGCCGTCGCACCGGACAGGGCCAGATGGAGGAAAATCTGCGAGTCAGCCTTGGCCCGTGAAAGGCTGTTGCGCTCATGAAGAAGAAGAAGAAAATGTCATTTTCCTGGCATGTCCCAAACAATATTTCCAATATTAACTAGCTTCAAAACTTCCCATAAATTTTTCAATATCTAATTTTTTTTTATGTCTACCGTTGTAAGCATTTCTAGAATATACGCAGAGGGTATTATTTACAAAAACTTCGTTTAAAATAATTTTTGCTGTCAATAATTTGTTTGTCCCAAGAAAATCTGTCATTTTCCTGGCTACTTTTATTTAGTGGTTTATAATCAAAATAGTTAGAGCCAGCAATCAATATCTTATGTTAATAGATTGATTAGATACCCTCCTACATGAACATGTCTTGTTACATGAATAAAGAACCAATTTTCTGGTTCAAAATCAATTTCAAAAATTTTTTCAAGATGAGTAGGTTTTTATGTTGTCATTTTCCTGGCTTCTTGAAATCATAAATAACATAAACTACATAGATTTATCTGAGTTATTTTAAGAAATCCTGTTGTTTTTTACAGAACATAACCGTCTTAGGCCAACATATTAAACTAAAGTAAAGTTATATGCTATAAAATGGCGAATTTGTCATTATCCTGGCTGTCATTTTCCTGGTTTATGAATGACATGACATTGAAACGGTTACCAGAAAATTTTTTAAACAGTTGAATGTAAAGCAAATATTAACCTAATATCAAGTTTATGTAAGATTGTTTTATGACTGAATGTAATCAAAGTTTTTTTTAAATTTAATGATAGATTACTACGCACAATTTTATTCTGTACATATCAGCAACAAAAACATTTTTGATTCTTTCTACAGTGGATAAAATAATTAGTTTAGGCAATTCATGGTCTACCGAACATAAAAGCCTAGGTTTTGTTACTTACTAATAACTTAAAACGACTGTTTTTTCAAATTTATAAGCTAATATGTCATTTTCCTGGCATTCAAGATTTGGTGAATTTCTATTTTTTTTTTTTTTTCTCGAGCAAATGTCAATAAACTACACTGCTGTCTCTAAGGTATTAACAAGTGTAACTAAAGAAGTATACAAAAAAAATTTAGATTATATTGAAGACTTTAAATTTGAAGAAATTTTTTGGTCCGAATCGTCATGTTTCGTGAGAATCACCAATATATTTTGTCAAGTAAGGTTTGGATACAGAACTTTAACTTTTAAAAATACAATATTGCTATTTTTATTTTGTGTTTAACATATGATATAAACAAGCCGCCAGTCCATTAAATTTGTTATCTATCATACTATTTATCATGTTCTTCCTTGCCGCTTCTTGTGATAACAGAACCAATTCAATCTTAATCGGAAATGAATCCGCGGGTTACCTTCCGTTTGAATTTCAAATGTAGTTGAATTACTTTCGAGGTTATGTATTCAATGACTTATATCCAGCTTTGACCGAAAACGGATGTTTGATTATAGATACTTAACAATATATTTAATTTCCTGGAACTTGAGAAATTAATATGATCTTGTGATTGTTCGGAAATAATAAATGCTGAATACTCACTCGCTTTGGTGAATGACCGGAATACTTGTTAACCCTTTGACGCAGAATTTTTACTAAATATATTTCTAATGCTTCTTTTTTTTTATTATTTTGAATTAATTTAGGTCGAAATAGAAGAAAAATATTATTTTTAGTATTTTAATAATTTATGCTTATGAAATACAGTTGAGTCTTCTGTGTTGTAAAGGCCGGCTCACTTTTAAATTGTAATTTCTAAAATTTGTACTTATTTACAGTTATTTATATCTAACAGAAACAGTTGCTCGTCATTGAAATTTCATTAGTTTGCAAAATCAAATATTGATACATTTTTGAATGTGAATAAATTTTCTTTCCAAACTACGTTTTTTGAATTTTATATTTCAGTACAAATATAATTCCGATATTCTAACATATTTTTTTTAGTAACCATATGACGTTTTTTAAAGTTTAAAAAGAACCAAATTACAGTTTTTGCTTGTAAAAAACTATATAAAAGAAATACCGGTATTCCGTTTGCGTCAAAGGGTTAAATATCATTATATTTCACTGAATGTTAACATTCACAAATCTCGATACTTAATGTGCACTGATAGTTAAAGGATAATGCGAATATTTTTAATGGATTCGAGGAATAAGGGGAAATCTCTTGATTAAATAGGAACTGTTGGTACTTCCTGATAGATTCGTTCTCTTTTAAAGTAATGAAGTGGTTAAAATTGACTTAATTCGTCAGGAAAACCTTGCATTGGAAGAAAAAAAATTAAATTAACCACTGATGACTGTGAGAGGAATGTCTGAGCAAAATTAGCAGTTTATTTTTATTCTTCTATTTATTTATAAGTAATACAAAAGATCTAAAAATATTCTTTAACGCCGGCTATCTCTTGATATTTATCCTATTGTTTTCTTTTAAGAATCGTCAAGATTATTCAATAATTTATAAAATGCTGCAAATGACGCTCATTTTTTTTTACATTACATACAAAAACGTAAACATTTGCCTCGGATTTTCCACATTGTGTTTTGACGTATGATAACAATATCTTTTAGAATGATTCTCAAAATAGTGCTTCAACAACGTCTTCAAAGGAAGGAAAATAAAGAAAAAAAGTTTATTCGATTTTTTTTTTAGCAATTTATATGATGTAGAGTAAATTTCTGATATCATATCCCAAATTGTAAAAGGTGAGAAAAACATGTTTTACGATTACTAAGCATTTTTTCAACTAAAATGTAAATTCCTTTTTAGTTTTATTTCGAAAAAGCGGGCGATGGTATTTGCGTAAGCAATTACTGTTCTCCATAACTGTCGATTGCTTAATACATAAAAACGCGTGGGATTTAAAAGGAAAACATACATAATAAATAGGTATAACATACACAAACCTTAGGGGTTGTGTGTGTTATTACTCAGATAAATTAATTTGACGATAAGTAATTTACATGCTCACGTTTCTGAACGCCTTTTATTTTAATTTCTGACATAAAATGACTTATATTCGAATGTTTACTTTCGAAACTTGAATTTTTATTAATTTTTTGAAATATTAAATTTATTGATTATTATGTCTTTAAGGTTTTGTTTTTCAGTCGTGAAGTGTCGTCAAACTTCATATTTTAAGTAATTGTAGTTAAAATTTTACAATTGTTAAGGATTATTAACACGAGAGAACAGATTTTATCTGTTGTCATTTTATTCAAAAAGAAAAATTAAAAAAAAAAAAGAGATTTAACAAGTACAACTAACCAAGTAATGTAAAAATTATATAATTTAATAAATAAAACATACTTTTCGATTCTTCTGGAGGATTATATTTTAATATTTAATGCGGTAACAAAATTTATGCATTCACACTTTATTCTTATTTGAATAAGTCTGTTTTAAAATTATTTTGGCTACCACTACATTTTAACATTTAAAATATTCATAAAATAATTTAAATAACATGCACTTGTCCTATTATTAAATATTTATTTCTATTTTTTAAAAAAATTAGTGAAAGTAATATTAGGATCAAAAATTCTATTTTATCACGTTCGTAGACCAAGTGGAACTCCGAGTAAATATAGTTATTCCGAATCATTTAAATATTTGATTACAAAGTGAAAGCTAATACGAACTAACCGATTCGAAATTTGAGGATTTGAAGTTTAAATCTTAAAGGAAAGCTAATTAAAGAAATTTCCCCCTTTTTTTTATTTCGAAAAGGTTAATAATTGTAGCTCTATTATCTCATCATCAGAATTTGTTGATACTATGGGAGCGCAGAGAGGGGGTATAAGGGCATAGTGTCGCAATCATCTAGTTATAGGGGGCATTCAATCGACCATTAAAAACACTTAACTTAAAATTTATTAGAATTTTTATTTTGAAATCAAGTTTTTTTATCAGGGAAATATTTCACTCAAACAAAATATTCTCGAAGAAAAAATTATCTGATTTTGTAAGATTTTTATGTACGCTAAATTTTGAAATGAAGATTTTGATTATTATAATAAAAATATTCTTGATATTTAAGAAAAAATAGTAAGATTATGATGAATCTTTTTTTTTTTGAATTTTTTAAGATTTATATTTTACCTTGCAATAATTTTCTTTTGCATAACATAATTAGTAACTTAAAATAATATGTAATAAAAATTGTCTTTTCGATGCTTTTTTTTACTTATTTTTATATTATTTTATTTATTTAATAATTATTTATTTAATAATTATTTATTTATTTATAATTATTTTTATATTTTATTTATTTATTTAGTTAGCTTTCTTTCCACACTGATAACACTCCATTTTTCACGGAGGCATTTAACACAGTTTTTAATCGAAAGCATCCAAATGCCTCTGTGAGTCGTTTTATTTTATAACTGGCATTGAACAGCCGATTCAAATCTGAGTTAACGACTATCAATGTTCAACTCAGTAGCCTTGTAATTTTGAATCCAATCCAGAAGACAAGGATCAAGTATTGGGCGAAATTTGCCTTCACGGAGGACTTTTTGATGAAACTTATCCGCATTTGCGTTACATGAAAAGGAAAATCACGAAATCCTCCCATGGTTAGCCTGACGTCAAGAGGACTCTAACCCATAATCTGCCTACCACTGAGGATCTTTTACGTCAGCACTGTGGTCAGTGCGAGCCGGGTACGGAATTCAAATCGACCAGCCCTCGCTGGGATTTAAACCCGGTTCATCTTATTGGCAGGCGAGCGCTCAATCTTGACCACCACGACTCTTTTAAAAGTCATTGCTATTTTTTTTTTATATCGGCTTCGGTTGCACTTTTATTTAAAATGGAATAGGGCTCCCAAGCCTCTACCTGAAAATAAGCTGTACTAATAAAAGAAATATCGAAGTTTAATTTTTTTTCAATACCAATTTATTAACTAAAATGCATTTTATAAATAATTTAAATTTTCATTACTGAAATAGCAACAACATCCAGAAAAATTATTTTTCTAAGTATCCACTAGCTGCAAATTATGCTGGTGAATGTTATGGATGAAAAAAAGTATTATCCAACAAATAAGATGTTGACTTTCGGGCTAATATTTTATCATAAAAGTAAATATGAAAAACCCTAGTGTCTCATTAAAAACTTTTAATTTTGAGTAAGCTGATCAGCACTCTAATCAAGTATCAAAGCGAGTATGAAGCAAAGTATCTGAAAGAGCTTTCGAAAACCCATCTCTTTACTCTTCCAATTATTTAAAAAAATATATTTCTGTTCTCAGAACAATACATTGGAAATGGAATGATAGAGCATATGTTTTGAAATATTATATCACTTTTACTACTTGTTTTCTTTTTTCTCAGGTCGTTAGTCACCTTTATCACGAGGGGGACGGGAACTGGTAGCTTAATTATTTGATTTTTTTTTTTTTTAAATATTCTTCTTAATGATGTAAAGAAATTTGTATTTACATATATATTTTAGACCTTATATTTTGATTTCAAATTATGCATTCGCAATATTTTTTTTTCAAAAGTAAAGCCTTACTCACATCAGAGGTTATCAACTTAGTTTAATCCTCTCCGATGCAGTGTAACTAGTCTGGCAATATTAATTAATTCAACGATTGTTATAAACCATTAGATATGTAAACTTAATTGTTTTTAAATGCTTATCAACCACTATTCTTTGAATGTCAAAAAGTTTAAGTATGCTACCTCACTTTTAGTGTACTGCTAAGTTAGCAAAAGGTACAACCGTTATAATTTTCTTAGTAGTAGCTTGTAATTTCTTTTGAATTTAAAAGTTTCAGAACAAACTTTTTAACCTACCACGACAAACCTTTAGTTAAAAAATATTTATATAAGATCGAATTATTGATATATATAATACCAAATATGCCAACTGCTCCAGACCATCACCTCCTACATCAAAAAGCCTCCACACGGTCTTTTATAAGTAGTCCGCGCAGACTATTTAAAAAGTGAACCAGTTGTGATCATGAACCCAAAACCTTTTATAAAAGCAATTGAGAGAAATTTATCATATATATTTGAGAATTGAATCTGTAATGGTTGGCAAGTGAATAAGGTAAACAAATAATAGTCATAAATAAAACAAATTTTTAGTTATATATTTGCTACCACTTTCTTATTTTAACTAGATTTTGTATTAAATGACTCGTTCGAAAAGTGGATATCCTTCACCGTTGTCTGATCGGACTACCTATAAAAAACCGTGTGGATGCTTTCAGTTATAGGAGGCGTTGTCCGGATACGCTAAAATAATTTAAAAAACTGTAAAAAACAACAAACTAAAATTTGCAAATATTTGAATAATGCTGCTAATTTTTTAAAAGGTTCAGCATGTTATAACTGTAACAAAGTGGTGAATATATAAGCATACGAATTATTTAGAAATAGTGGTGGATAAAAATCAAATTAATTGAATTTATTAAACACAGAATTCACAATTAATAAACTTCCACTCGAAAATATTTATTCATTGTCGGAAGCAAGTTGACATCTCTGTAATACTCCTAACCTCTCCGAAACAAGCGAGTCATATTTATATTAGTTTATTTGTAGGCGGGGTAAAAATAGTTTGCTTCACCACTACTTAGTTCGAATTAAAAAATGTATAGTTACACTTTTAACACATTACTGCCCGGTCACGAGTTAATTCGTGTTTTTGTGGCCAAGCGTTGTTGACCGGTTACGAGTCTTAGCAATCATGTTAGCAGTGATCTCGTGGTGACTATTTTAAAAAGTGAGCGTAATTTTCATTACTTTCTAAGTTTTATTATTTAATTCTCTACCAATATATTATAACTTTACGAAACCGCATATATTTGCAAAAATTGTGATGTACCATTACACGTAGGTGATTGTTATACTCTTTATCGTACGAAAAAAAAAAAAAATTAAGAGTTGAATAATAAATAAAAATTTTTAAAGTTTATTTATATTGTTTTACTTCCACATCCGTTCCACTGAAAGGTTGCCGGTCCGCAATGTGTTAAATAGGTTAAAATAATTTGTAAAATGGTAATTCGATTTGTAGTAGACTTTATTAAAAATTTAATATTTATAAAGGAAAATAAGAATATATTGCATTGAAATAAAGAACATGATTTGCGATGTAGGAAAAACCATGATTCAGTATTGAAATTAAAATCATGATTTCTAAATTGTTTTTTTTTTTCCTTGCCTCCTTTTATTTGGACAATAAAATGAAATTTTTTAAATAATGTATACAGATCTCGATAATTATGATTTCTTCCATACCAACCTTTGCAACTGTCATTTTTAATGACTGAATAACAGAGAAGGCGAGCTCATTATCCCCCAAAAAGACAATGTCCTTTATAGCAGATGTTGCTATTTCTAAATCTCTCAAAATATTGTTCCATATCTAAGCGATAGTGAATTGACAAGAGGTCAACTCTCCTTGCCAGTTTTTTTTTTTCGTGACTGTCCTTTCAGGGTTAGAGGGCAGTTTCTAGGATTCATAAAATACGTCGTCCTCAATAGTCTGGTCACTCAACTGACTGAAGACTATCCCACTATTGCGTGACTTTATCGATTTTAAGGCCGATTGCTGGTCGCTATCATTCTATTTTCACGCTTTTCATTTTGCTCGTAATGAATTAAAGGATGTATTGTTTACTAGAACTTTTTATTTTATTTTTTTACTTTTGTTATGGGCTTGTACTTAGGCCGTCATAAAGATTGTTTTCACAGATTCGATCTGATTGAGGTGACGGACCGATTATCGATAGGCATTGTCGTTAATTTAGAGTGGCCCGTGTTTTGTTAGATGGGGTGTTTGACCGTGTTGTGATCTTGTAAACACGAATACGACCCTAATTTTCCATCATTTAGTTTGCATGTCTATCAATAATTAACTAATATAATGATATAATAGATATTACTACAAATACATAATGTTCTTTTTAACTAATATTGACAAAACATACAGTGCGCAAACAAACAACGGACCACCTTTAATAACTTTTGATCTAATAATCCGACAGTCGAGTTCTAGGATGCAATTTTAATTGTTCGAATGGGTGATCTCAGACAACGCCTCCTATAACTGAAAGCCTCCACACGGTTTTTTATAAGTAGTCCGATCAGACCACTGTGAAGGATATCCACTTTCCGAACGAGTCACTTAATACAAAATCTAGTTAAAATAGGAAAGTGGTAGCAAATATATGACTAAAAATTTGTTTTATTTATGAATATTATTGATTTGTCTTATTCACTCGTCAACCACTACAGATTCAATTCTCAAATATATATGATAAATTTCTCTCAATTACTTTTATAAAAGGTTTTGGGTTCATGCGCACAACTGGATCACTTTTTAAATAGTCTGAGCGGACTACTTATAAAAGACCGTGTGGAGGCTTTTTGATGTAGGAGGTGATGCCTCAGACATGCTAATTAATTAGTTTGCACGATATTTTAAGTTACGAAACCAAACACAGTAACGTATTTTCTCTGAATAAAAACACCTTTTTTTATGGATTCGGATTTCTGACCCCCAAAATAAATGAGGTACCTGCAATCTGAAAAATATGATACCTAATAGTTTGGTAAGGAGAACGGTAAGCAGTTTGGGCACCTTAATTTAACTTTTTAAGTATTTCGCCATATCTCAAGAGCTTCTTAAGAGAATTCAAACATTTTTAAACACAATTATAAAATTCGTTTATCCATAGATAATTTCACGAAAGAATTAAGTTTTAGTATATATTTATTACTTTGTTTTAATAGTCGAAAAATTTTGTGATTTTAAGGTATCCAGTTTTTTTTTATCATTTTAAAAAATGTATTTTTACACGTGAAATCACGATATTCGAACGACCTTGATCAAATAGTTCCTGAGAAATCTAATTTTAAAAATATGAATTTTTTTGTCTTATTTCTTAACTTAAAATATCGTCTGCACTAATTAATTAGCATATTTGAGGTCACCCCCTCAAATAATTAAGATTAAGAACGTGAAGATTCGATCATTCGATCTAAAGTTATTCAGGGGATTCCGTTTTTTCCCGCCGCATAAAATCCGTTTTATTTTGTAATTGTGGGCCTTTAAGAGACTATATTTCTCATTAATATTATAACCAAATAATAAGGCGCTGTTTATGTTAAAACATTTTAAGGTTACTGAGGTCGGGAAAAAAATAAAAAATAGCAAATAAAGAGGATGCCAACTTCTCCGCTTTGTCTGTAAATTTTTTATATGATTTGTTTTATATATGATTTTTGGTTTGACTTTTGTTTAACAGGTTGACAGGCTTGACATTGGATTTAAAGTTATTTGTCCACTACTTAAAATAATTCAAGTGCTTATATAAAACACCACTCTGCTTTTTACGTCGTGGTGAGGCCTTTTCCTTTTAAGAAAGCGAAATTTTTTTCTTCTTTTGAGTGTCCCTCCGCTCTCAATCACCTTCTCTTGCCAACCCGATCCAAAACCTGTCTTAAATAATGGCCCAACACAATTATTTAAAATAGTTAAACATCGTAACCATAGTCACTGCCTCTACTCCAGACGAACGTCTAGAGGAGTTCTATACATAGACAAACTATACCATAGCTTTCCATCTTTCTGTGACCAGGCATTTTGCCTATCTGCAGGTCGTTTCTATTGTTTTCAATTCGCTTACCATCGTCCTGTGCCAAGTATTTTTATGTCTTCCTCTATTACACTGAGGGTTCCAATCAAAAACTTGCTTTACTTTCTGGTTTACGTAGAACATCCATTTCTACTTACGTCTTTTCATTTCCAGTTTCTGTAAAACTACTTACTTTTTTTTTATCTTCGAGTTTAATACATTCGCAACTACCGAAAATTTTTTTTAAATGCCTTAGAAAATTACCTTAGAAAATTTTTTTTAAATGCCTTTATTTTTAAGTCTGAGCGTCTGTTGTTGTAAAAATAAATAGATTATTGCAATTTGAATTTTGTGCAATATTTCATCACAAAATAAATAAAAAAAATTATGTTCGTTGGTTAGTGTAATTACGGAATGAACAAATTTCTACAAGCGTTAGTTTTTTTTAAATTTTTTTTACCATTTCATAAAATCTTTTGCTTTTGAAAAATATTTTATTAAGTGAAAAATATCGTTCCACTTTTTCAGAAATAAAATTTTTGCATCAATACAAAATGTTGCGTTTTTCCGATAGTAGTCCTGATTGGGTTAATCGAAATTGACAAAACCATTTTGTCTTAGAATATTGATTTAAGTGTTTTTCTCCTTACCGTTAATTCACTTCTCCCCTCTCTTCCTCCAAAAAGCAACAGACCAAAAAATTCACGCATGAGCAAGTTAATTGAATTAAAGGGAGAGAAAAAAAAATCGTCTGCCGTTGTTACTATTTTGTATTGTTTAGTTGTTTGTCTGATCTAAATTTTCGCAATCCATTATCACATACTTCACAGAATTGTGCTATTTCTGGTTTTATTATTATTCTTTTTAAATAAAACTTTGTCTAAAAAATGATAATAATTATAATGTTTGTACCGTCCCTTCAAACGATTAAGCTCAAAACTGCTTAGAGAGAAAAATAACTAAATCTGAATATAAATTAGAGTCAAAATGTCTCGACTTGACAAGAAAAAACGAATGGTAATATTCCTATTCAAGTGATCTGGATATTAAATATTGTAATGAAGAATTGAGGCATCAATATTATTAAAAATTAGTTTCCACAAATTTGTTAACATTAGATTTCGCTACCAGTTGTATTTATTTGGAAATATTAGTTCTTAGTGCACTCGAGGTTCGTTCAATGGTTAAAAATAACCGTCACAACCTGACAAAAAAGTGGTAGTAATATTAAGTTGCAAGGTTCGTACGAATGTGGAAAAAATTATTATCTGGTATCAATTTTGTTATGAAGAAGATGAAAATTACAACATATGCATATGTATCTTCATGCTTACCATACAGAAATTCTGACTACTCCAGATTCGACAAAATATTTTAAAAAACAGTAGAGAAATAGTTACGTGATAAAATTGTGAAATATCGGATGAATCTGACAATTCTATATAGGGCTTATATTGGTTGTAAAGTAACTGTGAAATATCGGATGAATCTGACAATTCTATATAGGGCTCATATTGGTTGTAAAGTAACTGTGAAATATCGGATGAATCTGACAATTCTATATAGGGCTTATATTGGTTGTAAAGTAACTGTGAAATATCGGATAAGCTGAATTCACGGATATGGAGTGTCTAAATCTAGTTCTTAGTTTGATTTTAGTGCATTCATAAATTAAAAACGAATGAGTTGAATTATGGTTTCCATTAAAATAAAAACGAAAAGGGAAGAAAGTAAACTTTTATGAATGAATATCTGAGAAGCATACTTCGTCATTGTTGAATTCGGTTGTTTTTATTCGATGTGAAATACAAATGGAATTTTTATAAATGCATACCCTTTTCATAATTCATTCATTATATTGTTATTAGAAAAATCATTGTTTCCAAATTTCTTTGCTATAAGCATTTCAACTAAATAATTCCATGCAAATAATGTAAATATTAAAGAAGAAAATGAATTATTAACACAATATTCATCACAGTCTTTGAAAATTATAACTATTTTAAAAACATCCTAAATCTCGGAATTCCTGTGACGGAATTCTAGGGTTCCGCGAAGCACCATTTGAGAACTTTTGCTCTGCACTCTAGAACAGTGTTTCCCAAACTTATGACTTTTGTGTAGTCTTTCTAAATTTTTCGTAACGTTGTGTACCACTATTAAAAAATTAAATGTATTTTTTACTATAAAAAAATTGCACAAAACTTAAATTTCACAGCTGGCTGTTGACACCACTAATTATTAACTGTTAACTCTGCAAAAAATATCCAATAGAAAAATACGTAATCGTAAATTTTCATGGCTAACATTGTTTCTAAATATATATATTTTTGAAATTTTCGTTTGTTGCAAGATATTTCGCATAAGAACGCTTACCCCCGCTAAACTGTTCCCGTACTCCTGGAGGTACGCGTACCACACTATGGGAAACACTGCTCTAGAACAACATTACTTTAGGACTTGGGTGCCAAATACAGGTTGAATAATTCTATCTATTTGAAACCGATGTTTTTTGTTTTTTTTGTTTTTTTGTTGTTGTTGTTAAAAGTGAAATATGAATAAAAATAAGTCTTAAAAAGAAATTGAAAGGGCACTGAACTTCTTAACAATCCCCCTAATTGCTTATCCGCATGTAGTCTCTGACAATGTATTATTATTTCATTACTTCAATTTAAAGATTCATCATTTAATTCGTCCTTTACAACAGCAAGTGAGGTCAAATTGTAAGATATGTTTCATTTTATGAGTTCAACAATCTGCTTTTTTCCCCTTTTTTGTCTAATGAGTATAATAATACGTTAAAAAGAACTTGATACATGAATAAAACGGTAATTATTAAATAATCAGGATGAATTTATTTATTTTTTACTTAAAAAATTTTGGAATCTCCACAAATACTATTATTTTTTAATATACATATAACTTTAGTTTATTTAGAAAACTTTTATAGACACTTCAAATGTACAGAATTTTCGAAAAATGATGACAATTAGTTAAAATTAATTTTTAAATGTTTGCTGCAGGAAAAGAGATAAGGGGAAAACATTTTAAAAAAAACAACGCTTTTAAAATTTTAGATTAGCAAGTTATAATTTGAAGTAAATAAAATTAAATGAAAATCATTAAAAGTAAAAGCGATTGAAGCATATCGTTTAGTCTATTAAAGAATTTTAATTCAATAAATTTTTCCTCTGCTTTGAACTGTTCAATTGATTTATTAAAAATTTGCCAGTTTAAATGTATCAATCGATAATTTTTTAAAAATTATTATTAATTTTAGAATAATTAGCAATAACTTTTAGAATAGGACCTTTTTTCGTTTGTTGACACTTATATTATATTTTTCAAGTTAAATGAAGGAATAGTTTAATTCTCAACTAGTTATAATTTTCAGTCGAAACCGGAAGATAATTAAAAGAAATTGTTACAAACATTTCAAGAAATTGTTATTGTAAAACTTAATTCATGCTTATTTATTTTTAATATTTTAAATAACTCAATTGTAACTATCACAATGACTTTTCATATTTGAAGCAAAAATTATACACATTTAAATATTATACATATTCGTAGCAAAAACTATCTTTGCACTCACTTTCAATAGTAAACTGAGAAAAATATGCTAACAAAGATTTTTAATTTTAATTTCTTTTAATAAAGTTTTGAATTTTATTAGTCACCGCATTTTGTATTTTTAGTTGCCAGCGGCAACCTTATGTATGTAATATTGATGGATTTTAAACAACTAATTTTGCTGTTGGTATAATTTGCCCTTTTCCTTTCTCATTTAGAAATTCTCGTTTAAAATCTACCTTTATGTACAGTGTACCAAAAGAAAGAAAATAAGGGGGGGGGAACGGACCACCCTGAATAACTTTTGATCTAATCATTGATACTCATGTTCTAGGATTCAATCTTAATGGCTCAAGGGAGGGATGGCCTCAAATATAATAAATAAGTGCAAGCGATATTTTAAGTCACGAAATCAGACACAAAAACGTACTTTCGTTGAATAAACATACCATTTCGACAGATTCGGATTTCTGACCACCATAATATAGGGGGTAACCACAGTCTGGGAACGATGGTCCCATAAGTTTGGTCAAGAGAGAGATCCCCCAAGTGAGGACTTCCCAATGTTAATTTTGCTATTTGCGTATTTCGCTATATTTCGCACAGTCACATAGTCATAAAACTCGTTTATACAAAGACAATTCCATGCACACAAAAAAGAAAACTTTGAGTAATTATTTTTTATTTTTTATTATTTTATTCATTAATAGTCGAAATTTTTTTAAATGCAAGGTATACAATTTTTTTTTATCATTTTGAAATAAGTAATTGTACATGACAAATTACAAAATTTGAGCGAAAAAAATCTTTCGAATAGTTTCTGAGAAATTGAATTTCAAAAAAGTTAGATGCCTAAAATTCAATTTCTTAGGAACTATTCGACTGAGTTTGTTGGAATTTTGTATTTTGCCACACAAAATTATACTCTTTAAAATGATGCAAAAATGTATACCTTACAATTCGAAATTTTTTTGACCTTCATCAAGTAAAATAATAAAAAATAATAAATATTTACTAAAAATAATTTTTTACACGGAATTATTTTCGGAGAAACGGATTTCTATTATTATATTTCTATTCGGATTTTTTGAATTGGGTGTAAAAATTGTTCAATTTGCTTAAGTTCCCGAGACACAGCGAAATACGCAAAAATTAAATTTAACATTAAAGGATCGACACTTTAAAACTCTCTCCTGATCAAACTATAGGGACCCTATTTCCTAGATTGCAGCTGTCGCCTATTTAGGGGTCAGAATTCAAATTCCGTTGAAAAAACTTAGGTTTTTTTTACAGAAAAAGTACGTTATTGTGTCTGATTTCGTAACTTAAAACATCGCTTGCACTTACTAACTAGCATATTTGAAGTCACCTCCTCGAGCCCTTAAGACGGAGTCCTAGAATGCGAAGATCCGATCATTAGGTAAAAAGTTATTCATGGTGTTTCTTTTTTTTCGCGCACTGTACATTTTTCATCGTTCAAATAATTCCTTTATAAACTTTGTTTTTAAAAATGCTTTTGACAGAGAAAATAATTAAGCGAAACCTGTTTCTGTAAAAGCCTAAACAGAGGGAATCAGTTTTCAAATGAATTCATGAAGTGTTAGACAATATCCCACTGTGATTGCCTTATGGCAAACCTGTTAACATCATAACCAAAGGCACCTTATTAACGCCGAAAATATGTAAATGCTTCTTACTTACCTAAGAAGGTTATGTCGTAATGTCTTGTCAATATTAAATGTTTTTAATTCAAGGACGGGTAATCAGTCATTCGACGACATATTAATGTAAATAACATTATACTTGGAGATTTCCTAAAAATACATATTATTATTACTTTTTTAGGAGTTTATTTTGTCGTTAATTAGCCGTTTTAATGGTATTTTATGACGTAGGAAACTGATACAACATACAGTAAGTCATTCTCTGATTAAATCAATGTAAATAATAACATTCTAGGAAAAGAATTTATAATTTTTTTCTTGAAATTAAACTTTTTGCTAATCAGTATTATACTAGTATTTTTAGGAATATTAAGCTAATATATATTAGATTATATTTCGGGAAAATTTCAATATTATTTTATTGTAATCTATATAACATTGAAATATTTTTTTGGACTGTTACAATATTAATATATCATTTCTCGAAACAGTCATAATGTAGTAACTGTTATTATATATCCGTTATAAAATATTAGAAGTTTCTAATCTAAAAGTTCCATCATTCGCAGAGCGAACGTAAATTTAGCTATTTTTCTGACTGTATTAATTTACAATGCGCAAA
Organism: Parasteatoda lunata; assembly: GCA_949128135.1. Classification (NCBI taxonomy): domain Eukaryota; kingdom Metazoa; phylum Arthropoda; class Arachnida; order Araneae; family Theridiidae; genus Parasteatoda; species Parasteatoda lunata. Next base: position 21,960,680 of record OX421977.1, on the reverse strand, counting down.
ATAAAAAACCAACCACCCAGAATAACTTATGATCTAATGATGTTCTAGAAATTCACGTTCTAGGACTCAATCTTAAAGGTTCGAGGGTGTGACCTGAAATATGCTAATTATATAGCGCAGACGATATTTTAAATTACGAAATCAGACATATTTTCTCTGAATAAACACCATTTTTTCGACGAATACGGATTTCTGACCCCCAAGGTGTTGGGGTAGCGACAATCTAAGAATATGGTTCTAATAGTTTAGCCAGGAGAGAAATCCCAAGTTTGGACCCCTTAATGTTAATTTTACTTTTTTAGTATTTCACTATACCTTGAGAACTTTTTAAGTGAATTGGAATATTTTTGCACACAATTATAAAATTAGTTTATCCAAATATAATTCCATGCAAAATATTACTTTTAGTTAATATTTATTATTTTATTTAATAATCGTTGAAAGAATTTTGAACAGGATGGTATAATTTTTTTAAAAAATTATTTTAAAGAAAACAATTTTAAATGACAAAATGCAAAATTTGAGCGTAATTGGTGGAATACTTTCTAAAATACGACTTCTTCAAAATTCGATTTCTCAAGTATTATTTCGCTGATTTCTCTCAAGTTTTGTATTTTGCTAATTAAAATTTCCTTGATGTACAATATTGTAATCTTTACAGCTTAAATGTTTTTTGACTGTTATTAAATAAAATGATAAGAAATAAGAAATATTTACTAAAAGTTATATTTTGCATGGAAATATCTTTATATAATTTATAATTATCCGCAATTTTTTTTTAATTTGTTGAAAAAGTTCTTGGGAAACACGCAAAAAGTAAAATTAACATTAAGGGATCCAAACTTTGGGCCGCTCCCCTGACTAAACTTTTAAAATCATATTTCCAAGACTGTGGCTAGCTCCAATATTTTTGGGGTCAGAAATCCGAATTTGTCAATAAAAAGGTATGGAGCCGCGATGGCTCAGGGGATAGAGCGTTCGCCTTCCAATGAGGCGAACCGGGTTCGAATCCCAGTCGATACGAATTCCGCATCCGGCTTGCACTGACCACAGTGCTGACGTGAAATATCCTCAGTGGTAGACGGATCATGGGTTAGAGTCCCCTTGCCGTCAGGCTAACCGTGGGAGGTTCTCGTGGTCTTCCTCTCCATGTAACGCAAATGCGGGTTAGCTCCATCAAAAAGTCCTCCACGAAGGCAAATTTCTCCCAATACTCGATCCAGGAGTTCCCTTGTCTTCTGGATTGGGTTCAAAATTACAAGGCTACGGAGTTGAACATTAGTAGCCGTAAACCCATTAAGTTGGGTCGGCTGTTCAACGACGGTTATAAAATAAAAAATAAAAAGGTATGGGGCCGGGATAGCCTGGCCGGTAGGGCGCTGGGCCCATGTACAAGAGGTCGTGGGTTCGATCCTCGCCGGCCGAACACTCCCCGTGTAGTAAATGGTGACTGATGCACGTAAAATCTGTCGAGTCTCAAAGGCCTCCATGTTCCCATAACAAATCAATACCTCTGGGGGTACTGATCCAGGAGTTTCCTTGTCTTCTGGATTGGTTCAAAATTACAAGGCTACGGAGTTGAGCATTAGTAGTCGTAAACCCATGAAATTGGGTCGGCTGTTCAATGACGTTTATAAAATAAATAAAAAGGTATGTTTAGTCAGAGAATGAACGTTTTTGTGTTTGATTTCGCAACTTAAAATATCATCTGCACTATAGTGGGCGATTTATCAAAATATCTTAAGACATCTTTTTTGTTCAGCAGTATTTTACTTAGTTTGTAAGATATAGTTAAAGTTCTTCTTAGTTAAGGGGTCACAGTACCCAAAAAATGACCAAACTATCGAATTTTTTTTTATTGCTTATAATAAAACTTCAAACTATTTTGAATGCACTGAAGAAAACATCATCTCTCTATCTACATTTTTAAAAAAGTTATGAATAATTTTAGATAGTCCTAATACAGAAACTTGCTTAGCAGACAGACTTTAAAGTGCCTTTTCTCATAGATGATAATTTTGTGTTTTAATCTTAGTTAAATCCCTAAGGAATTTTTTCTATTTAAGATAGAACTTTGAAGTAAACTTTTTTATCTTAAGTATAATACACTTATTTAAACTGTGCATGGAATGAGCATGGAATTTTTAACCTTTTTTTTTCTACTTTTTTACAAAATAATCTATAAAAAATATTCTAATTGATGCATCAACAAATGAATGCACAAAATTATTAAGATGTATATTCTAAGCAAGAAGAAAAAAAAATTTTTGAAAATATATCATTTAGTTATATCATATATCATTAATAAAAGTTTTAGGAATTTAAAAATTTTGAATTTTTTCAACTTTTTTTAAAATTTTAAAAAAGTTAAACAATTTAATTATGTTTTGAAGATAAATTATTGATTATAAGTTAAATAAGCATGTAAAGCATCCACAAAATGAATGATTATACCTTTATTTAAAAAAATTTTTGCAAAGGTACTGTGACCCCTTAATAAACTTTTTAACAGGCCCAAGCCGTCTTTACTGTAATAAAGTGGTGTTTTATATAAGCCTTTGAATTATTTAGAAGTAGTGTTGAGTTTCTCAGAATTATTTAGAAGTCCAACAAATCGAATTTTCTAAAACAGGAATTACAGATTTAAAGGCTACCACTTGAAAATATTTAGTTGGTATCTCTGATACAAAGTTGGTATCTCTGATTTACGCATATATTTTAAAATCCTCACAATTCGTTAACTGGAGCAAATTGGCCTTTTAATATATATTAAATTATGCAGTGGTAAGATAAACTTACTTATATCAAATTTATTAAACCAGAGTCATGAAAACATAAATTTGTCTATCACTACAAAAATTTTCTCACAGCTTGGAGCAAGATGATATCTCTGGTTAAGAAAATGGAAATATCTCGTCTTGGTGCTTTTACATTACTTTTAATAATAGGACTCGAAATTTGTATCGGTTTAAGTGAAACTTATTGCAGATTTGAAATCAGCGACACGAAAATATTATCTCAGATTCGTTCAAAAATCACAGGCAACAGAAAACAAGAATAAAAAATGTCTCCCAGAGTAACTAAATATAGGCAGTGATGGAAGAATCATAGGTTATGATGAACTGAGGGGTTCTAAAATGTTTTAACATAATTAATTTCTTATTTTTTTGTTATTTATTAATATGTCTCTCCAAGGGACATCAATTCAATTGCGCTCCATTATAAATTATAGAATAAGTAATGTTAAAACTAGCAATGATGAAATAGGTAATGATAAAATTAGTTATAATAAAATAAGTAAGGATAAAACAAGTAATGATGAAATTAGCAATCATAAAATAAGTTATGATAAAATAGGTAATAATGAAATTCGCAATGATAAAATACGTAATGATAAATTAGTTATGAAAGAACAAGTAAGGATAAAACTAGTAAGAATGAAATTAGTCATGATAAAATAAGTAATGATAAAATTATTTAGATCAAAAAGTTAGTATTTAAATAAAAATCAAACAAATTCTTAAGATACGTATGATAGCACAAACAGTACTTCATTAGAGGAGACACTGCCGTGCTAATATGCTTAAGTCTTTCTGTAGTCAGTAGTTAAATCAAAAACTGACTGTGCCCCGAATCGCTATAATGGAAAACGAAATAAGAATATAATACAATATTATAAGATGCACTACAATAAAATAAGTCATGATATAATCAGCAATGATAAAATAAGTAATGATAAAATAAGTTATGCTAAAATAAGTGAGGATAAAACAAGTAATGATAAAATTGGCAATGATAAAATAAATATTGATAAAATTAGTCATGATAAAGTAAATTATGATAAAATAAGTAATGATGAAACACTTGAAACGTTGGTCAGCAACATGAAGTACATAAAAATTTTTAGCATCCTGCAAAATTAAACATTGAAACATATAGATAGAAGAACTTTCCGAAGGATTTGTTTACAAAAAATAACATTGCTTATGCAATGAAACATTAACATAGTAGTTGATGACCGGTAGGAGGTGTGGTCCAAAAATTCGGCCGCTTCTTTAGAAATCGACCCGTCATAATTGATCCTCTTCTTTCATGTGGACACTCCGTTTTAGAACACTCTAATTTTCTAAAATTCAGGTCATTGGCAAATACTGTAATTACTTTTTTGGGCAAGGTAGAATCTTTCGAGTAATATTCTGTCTGGGTTAGGAGTTATAATCGGATGAGGAAACCTGTTAACATAATTCTCACAAACGTTTTGACTTTTTGACATCTAAGAGGTTTCCATTGCTCCAAGTTGAGGCTATATTTAACCGAGGATGGCATTAAATTTAAATCCCTTTGTTTAGTCCATATAGGATTTTTTTTCTTTTTTTTTTTTCTAAAGCTGTAGATTGAATTTTATTCCTTCGAGTTCGAAGATTAACTGCGTATATAAACTGAAAAAGTAACTTCACCGGGCACTTTGATAGTTGAGCAAATTATTTCTTCCCGATTGTTGGTTATATTGTTTTGAGATTTATAGGATGGTATAAGATAGCGTATAAGAACTTGGATAGCATAGTTCTTCATCACTAAAGTTCAAACTGAAACAAGATCTTCAAATTAGTTGTGAGAATTTCATATCTAACATTAGTTTTGTTCCAAAAGCTACTGATTTTCTTTTTTAAAGGATATTTTTAGTTTAATTTATTTTTTGGCTGAATGCACACGTTTATAAGAAACGTATGAGCATATACGCATGCATGTAGACTTGTCTGCTCCTTTAAAAATAATACTTAGACAAAAATAAATGAATAAACATATAACCTTAACGTATTGCGTCATAAACAGAAACATTTCGTTTTTCCTTAACACTCATTACGTAGCAAAGAAGTGGAGACTTACATCATTCACTCGAGGGAATTTTACTAACACTAGTTTTGTTCCAAAAGCTACTGATTTTCTTTTTTAAAGGATATTTTTAGTTTAATTTATTTTTTGGCTGAATGCACACGTTTATAAGAAACGTATGAGCATATACGCATGCATGTAGACTTGTCTGCTCCTTTAAAAATAATACTTAGACAAAAATAAATGAATAAACATATAACCTTAACGTATTGCGTCATAAACAGAAACATTTCGTTTTTCCTTAACACTCATTACGTAGCAAAGAAGTGGAGACTTACATCATTCACTCGAGGGAATTTTACTAACACTAGTTTTGTTCCAAAAGCTACTGATTTTCTTTTTTAAAGGATATTTTTAGTTTAATTTATTTTTTGGCTGAATGCACACGTTTATAAGAAACGTATGAGCATATACGCATGCATGTAGACTTATCTGCTCCTTTAAAAATAATACTTAGACAAAAATAAATGAATAAACATATAACCTTAACGTATTGCGTCATAAACAGAAACATTTCGTTTTTCCTTAACACTCATTACGTAGCAAAGAAGTGGAGACTTACATCATTCACTCGAGGGAATTTTACTAACACTAGTTTTGTTCCAAAAGCTACTGATTTTCTTTTTTAAAGGATATTTTTAGTTTAATTTATTTTTTGGCTGAATGCACACGTTTATAAGAAACGTATGAGCATATACGCATGCATGTAGACTTGTCTGCTCCTTTAAAAATAATACTTAGACAAAAATAAATGAATAAACATATAACCTTAACGTATTGCGTCATAAACAGAAACATTTCGTTTTTCCTTAACACTCATTACGTAGCAAAGAAGTGGAGACTTACATCATTCACTCGAGGGAATTTTACTAACACTAGTTTTGTTCCAAAAGCTACTGATTTTCTTTTTTAAAGGATATTTTTAGTTTAATTTATTTTTTGGCTGAATGCACACGTTTATAAGAAACGTATGAGCATATACGCATGCATGTAGACTTATCTGCTCCTTTAAAAATAATACTTAGACAAAAATAAATGAATAAACATATAACCTTAACGTATTGCGTCATAAACAGAAACATTTCGTTTTTCCTTAACACTCATTACGTAGCAAAGAAGTGGAGACTTACATCATTCACTCGAGGGAATTTTACTAACACTAGTTTTGTTCCAAAAGCTACTGATTTTCTTTTTTAAAGGATATTTTTAGTTTAATTTATTTTTTGGCTGAATGCACACGTTTATAAGAAACGTATGAGCATATACGCATGCATGTAGACTTGTCTGCTCCTTTAAAAATAATACTTAGACAAAAATAAATGAATAAACATATAACCTTAACGTATTGCGTCATAAACAGAAACATTTCGTTTTTCCTTAACACTCATTACGTAGCAAAGAAGTGGAGACTTACATCATTCACTCGAGGGAATTTTACTAACACTAGTTTTGTTCCAAAAGCTACTGATTTTCTTTTTTAAAGGATATTTTTAGTTTAATTTATTTTTTGGCTGAATGCACACGTTTATAAGAAACGTATGAGCATATACGCATGCATGTAGACTTGTCTGCTCCTTTAAAAATAATACTTAGACAAAAATAAATGAATAAACATATAACCTTAACGTATTGCGTCATAAACAGAAACATTTCGTTTTTCCTTAACACTCATTACGTAGCAAAGAAGTGGAGACTTACATCATTCACTCGAGGGAATTTTACTAACACTAGTTTTGTTCCAAAAGCTACTGATTTTCTTTTTTAAAGGATATTTTTAGTTTAATTTATTTTTTGGCTGAATGCACACGTTTATAAGAAACGTATGAGCATATACGCATGCATGTAGACTTATCTGCTCCTTTAAAAATAATACTTAGACAAAAATAAATGAATAAACATATAACCTTAACGTATTGCGTCATAAACAGAAACATTTCGTTTTTCCTTAACACTCATTACGTAGCAAAGAAGTGGAGACTTACATCATTCACTCGAGGGAATTTTACTAACACTAGTTTTGTTCCAAAAGCTACTGATTTTCTTTTTTAAAGGATATTTTTAGTTTAATTTATTTTTTGGCTGAATGCACACGTTTATAAGAAACGTATGAGCATATACGCATGCATGTAGACTTGTCTGCTCCTTTAAAAATAATACTTAGACAAAAATAAATGAATAAACATATAACCTTAACGTATTGCGTCATAAACAGAAACATTTCGTTTTTCCTTAACACTCATTACGTAGCAAAGAAGTGGAGACTTACATCATTCACTCGAGGGAATTTTACTAACACTAGTTTTGTTCCAAAAGCTACTGATTTTCTTTTTTAAAGGATATTTTTAGTTTAATTTATTTTTTGGCTGAATGCACACGTTTATAAGAAACGTATGAGCATATACGCATGCATGTAGACTTATCTGCTCCTTTAAAAATAATACTTAGACAAAAATAAATGAATAAACATATAACCTTAACGTATTGCGTCATAAACAGAAACATTTCGTTTTTCCTTAACACTCATTACGTAGCAAAGAAGTGGAGACTTACATCATTCACTCGAGGGAATTTTACTAACACTAGTTTTGTTCCAAAAGCTACTGATTTTCTTTTTTAAAGGATATTTTTAGTTTAATTTATTTTTTGGCTGAATGCACACGTTTATAAGAAACGTATGAGCATATACGCATGCATGTAGACTTGTCTGCTCCTTTAAAAATAATACTTAGACAAAAATAAATGAATAAACATATAACCTTAACGTATTGCGTCATAAACAGAAACATTTCGTTTTTCCTTAACACTCATTACGTAGCAAAGAAGTGGAGACTTACATCATTCACTCGAGGGAATTTTACTAACACTAGTTTTGTTCCAAAAGCTACTGATTTTCTTTTTTAAAGGATATTTTTAGTTTAATTTATTTTTTGGCTGAATGCACACGTTTATAAGAAACGTATGAGCATATACGCATGCATGTAGACTTGTCTGCTCCTTTAAAAATAATACTTAGACAAAAATAAATGAATAAACATATAACCTTAACGTATTGCGTCATAAACAGAAACATTTCGTTTTTCCTTAACACTCATTACGTAGCAAAGAAGTGGAGACTTACATCATTCACTCGAGGGAATTTTACTAACACTAGTTTTGTTCCAAAAGCTACTGATTTTCTTTTTTAAAGGATATTTTTAGTTTAATTTATTTTTTGGCTGAATGCACACGTTTATAAGAAACGTATGAGCATATACGCATGCATGTAGACTTGTCTGCTCCTTTAAAAATAATACTTAGACAAAAATAAATGAATAAACATATAACCTTAACGTATTGCGTCATAAACAGAAACATTTCGTTTTTCCTTAACACTCATTACGTAGCAAAGAAGTGGAGACTTACATCATTCACTCGAGGGAATTTTACTAACACTAGTTTTGTTCCAAAAGCTACTGATTTTCTTTTTTAAAGGATATTTTTAGTTTAATTTATTTTTTGGCTGAATGCACACGTTTATAAGAAACGTATGAGCATATACGCATGCATGTAGACTTGTCTGCTCCTTTAAAAATAATACTTAGACAAAAATAAATGAATAAACATATAACCTTAACGTATTGCGTCATAAACAGAAACATTTCGTTTTTCCTTAACACTCATTACGTAGCAAAGAAGTGGAGACTTACATCATTCACTCGAGGGAATTTTACTAACACTAGTTTTGTTCCAAAAGCTACTGATTTTCTTTTTTAAAGGATATTTTTAGTTTAATTTATTTTTTGGCTGAATGCACACGTTTATAAGAAACGTATGAGCATATACGCATGCATGTAGACTTGTCTGCTCCTTTAAAAATAATACTTAGACAAAAATAAATGAATAAACATATAACCTTAACGTATTGCGTCATAAACAGAAACATTTCGTTTTTCCTTAACACTCATTACGTAGCAAAGAAGTGGAGACTTACATCATTCACTCGAGGGAATTTTACTAACACTAGTTTTGTTCCAAAAGCTACTGATTTTCTTTTTTAAAGGATATTTTTAGTTTAATTTATTTTTTGGCTGAATGCACACGTTTATAAGAAACGTATGAGCATATACGCATGCATGTAGACTTATCTGCTCCTTTAAAAATAATACTTAGACAAAAATAAATGAATAAACATATAACCTTAACGTATTGCGTCATAAACAGAAACATTTCGTTTTTCCTTAACACTCATTACGTAGCAAAGAAGTGGAGACTTACATCATTCACTCGAGGGAATTTTACTAACACTAGTTTTGTTCCAAAAGCTACTGATTTTCTTTTTTAAAGGATATTTTTAGTTTAATTTATTTTTTGGCTGAATGCACACGTTTATAAGAAACGTATGAGCATATACGCATGCATGTAGACTTGTCTGCTCCTTTAAAAATAATACTTAGACAAAAATAAATGAATAAACATATAACCTTAACGTATTGCGTCATAAACAGAAACATTTCGTTTTTCCTTAACACTCATTACGTAGCAAAGAAGTGGAGACTTACATCATTCACTCGAGGGAATTTTACTAACACTAGTTTTGTTCCAAAAGCTACTGATTTTCTTTTTTAAAGGATATTTTTAGTTTAATTTATTTTTTGGCTGAATGCACACGTTTATAAGAAACGTATGAGCATATACGCATGCATGTAGACTTGTCTGCTCCTTTAAAAATAATACTTAGACAAAAATAAATGAATAAACATATAACCTTAACGTATTGCGTCATAAACAGAAACATTTCGTTTTTCCTTAACACTCATTACGTAGCAAAGAAGTGGAGACTTACATCATTCACTCGAGGGAATTTTACTAACACTAGTTTTGTTCCAAAAGCTACTGATTTTCTTTTTTAAAGGATATTTTTAGTTTAATTTATTTTTTGGCTGAATGCACACGTTTATAAGAAACGTATGAGCATATACGCATGCATGTAGACTTGTCTGCTCCTTTAAAAATAATACTTAGACAAAAATAAATGAATAAACATATAACCTTAACGTATTGCGTCATAAACAGAAACATTTCGTTTTTCCTTAACACTCATTACGTAGCAAAGAAGTGGAGACTTACATCATTCACTCGAGGGAATTTTACTAACACTAGTTTTGTTCCAAAAGCTACTGATTTTCTTTTTTAAAGGATATTTTTAGTTTAATTTATTTTTTGGCTGAATGCACACGTTTATAAGAAACGTATGAGCATATACGCATGCATGTAGACTTGTCTGCTCCTTTAAAAATAATACTTAGACAAAAATAAATGAATAAACATATAACCTTAACGTATTGCGTCATAAACAGAAACATTTCGTTTTTCCTTAACACTCATTACGTAGCAAAGAAGTGGAGACTTACATCATTCACTCGAGGGAATTTTACTAACACTAGTTTTGTTCCAAAAGCTACTGATTTTCTTTTTTAAAGGATATTTTTAGTTTAATTTATTTTTTGGCTGAATGCACACGTTTATAAGAAACGTATGAGCATATACGCATGCATGTAGACTTGTCTGCTCCTTTAAAAATAATACTTAGACAAAAATAAATGAATAAACATATAACCTTAACGTATTGCGTCATAAACAGAAACATTTCGTTTTTCCTTAACACTCATTACGTAGCAAAGAAGTGGAGACTTACATCATTCACTCGAGGGAATTTTACTAACACTAGTTTTGTTCCAAAAGCTACTGATTTTCTTTTTTAAAGGATATTTTTAGTTTAATTTATTTTTTGGCTGAATGCACACGTTTATAAGAAACGTATGAGCATATACGCATGCATGTAGACTTGTCTGCTCCTTTAAAAATAATACTTAGACAAAAATAAATGAATAAACATATAACCTTAACGTATTGCGTCATAAACAGAAACATTTCGTTTTTCCTTAACACTCATTACGTAGCAAAGAAGTGGAGACTTACATCATTCACTCGAGGGAATTTTACTAACACTAGTTTTGTTCCAAAAGCTACTGATTTTCTTTTTTAAAGGATATTTTTAGTTTAATTTATTTTTTGGCTGAATGCACACGTTTATAAGAAACGTATGAGCATATACGCATGCATGTAGACTTGTCTGCTCCTTTAAAAATAATACTTAGACAAAAATAAATGAATAAACATATAACCTTAACGTATTGCGTCATAAACAGAAACATTTCGTTTTTCCTTAACACTCATTACGTAGCAAAGAAGTGGAGACTTACATCATTCACTCGAGGGAATTTTACTAACACTAGTTTTGTTCCAAAAGCTACTGATTTTCTTTTTTAAAGGATATTTTTAGTTTAATTTATTTTTTGGCTGAATGCACACGTTTATAAGAAACGTATGAGCATATACGCATGCATGTAGACTTATCTGCTCCTTTAAAAATAATACTTAGACAAAAATAAATGAATAAACATATAACCTTAACGTATTGCGTCATAAACAGAAACATTTCGTTTTTCCTTAACACTCATTACGTAGCAAAGAAGTGGAGACTTACATCATTCACTCGAGGGAATTTTACTAACACTAGTTTTGTTCCAAAAGCTACTGATTTTCTTTTTTAAAGGATATTTTTAGTTTAATTTATTTTTTGGCTGAATGCACACGTTTATAAGAAACGTATGAGCATATACGCATGCATGTAGACTTGTCTGCTCCTTTAAAAATAATACTTAGACAAAAATAAATGAATAAACATATAACCTTAACGTATTGCGTCATAAACAGAAACATTTCGTTTTTCCTTAACACTCATTACGTAGCAAAGAAGTGGAGACTTACATCATTCACTCGAGGGAATTTTACTAACACTAGTTTTGTTCCAAAAGCTACTGATTTTCTTTTTTAAAGGATATTTTTAGTTTAATTTATTTTTTGGCTGAATGCACACGTTTATAAGAAACGTATGAGCATATACGCATGCATGTAGACTTGTCTGCTCCTTTAAAAATAATACTTAGACAAAAATAAATGAATAAACATATAACCTTAACGTATTGCGTCATAAACAGAAACATTTCGTTTTTCCTTAACACTCATTACGTAGCAAAGAAGTGGAGACTTACATCATTCACTCGAGGGAATTTTAAAATTTCGGTTGAAAAATCTGAAAACAGCAAGGCTAAATATCTATGATTCGTTCAAAAATATCATGCACTAGAAAAGTTTTTTTTTTTCTCCAGTCTAATTATTTGGAATTCAATGTTTAAAGTTATACATTTTTATTTTAAATATACTTTATTATAATTAATTATAATTAATTTTTATTTTGCTTCATATACTTAAAAATTTAATTTTGTTTCCACGCATTTGAAAAAACAATTGATTTATTAAAACATTAGCCAGTTTTACTGAATCCAAACCACCCTGAAATCAATTCACTATTTTCTCAACAGTCCGGAAATTTGTTATTTTTTCTCTAAGTTAGCATTAACTCGGGAGAATTAAAGGCGTGACGAAAGTTTTCTTCACTAGTTATAAATAAATAAACAATAAAAAAAAAAAACCATTGAATTGTCTCAACACATTCAAATTCTAACCTGAAATCCTTTTAGTTTTCAAAATAGTTATGCGAAATTAGAAACGATTAAAAAAAAAAAAAAGTTACTGTTACTAATTTCATATTTATTTTTTACTCTCATGCTTTTATCGACATGACAAAACATGTTTACTTTTTCCGGAATACGCTTTTTAAGAAGCAATAAAAAATAAAAAAATGAAAGAAAGGTCCTTTAGAAAAAGAAAGAAGGTCATCTAATTGAAAGAAAGGCCCCATTGGAAACTGTGTTAAATAACGCTTCGGTAAAGCGGAGCATTTGTCCTGTAACGGACCGGAAACAAAAATAAGATAGAAAAAATATTAATAAAATGCAATAAATGGGAACTTACTCATACTTTTGTTGGATGCAAGAAGGATATATATACAGACCCTGGCCAAATTATTAGACGCACTATAAGATTCTATGTAAAATTTTAATTATCAGGTGATACTATACAGCTTTATTGTTTTTACGTAACTGAAACCGGTTTGCACTCGTTAACGTTCGCGTATCAGTGGGTTAAATTAGACAATATATAATATTAATTCGATGACTGGATAAATTAAACGATATACCATGTAAATATAGAATATTTATAACATCAGGTATTATATTAGTTTATTATAATAATTAGACCAAATCATTAAACGCACTATAGTGTTTTAATAATTGCATGTTTTGCAAGCGTTTATATGCGATACTTTTATATTTAAACATACACGTAATGGGTTTCTATTCAAGAGATTTTTAATACACTTTCCTATTTGTATTTATTTTTAACGTATTGCATTACAATGCTAACCAATTGATACACGGACGTAAACTAGCGCAAACCGGTTTCATCCACGTAGAAATAATAAAGCTGTATAGTATAACCAGAAAATTTAGATTTTACATTTTAAGGTTATTGTATATATACATAGATAGTAACCAATAGGACAGCATTGTGTACCCCTTATTAAGCCTATAATTATTTCCTCTGGTGGGGGGGGGATTCACTAGTACCCGGTAATATAATACGTGTTACAATTTGAATATTATGGGTCAATATTAAAGGGAGTTATAGGGCCATGTTTTAATATATTATATTGATTGCAAATTTTCTCATTTTAAGACTATTGTATATATTCATACATAGTAACCTATAGGACCACATTGTGAACCTCCTAATAGTGCGTCTAATAATTTGGTCAAGGACTGTAGAAAATCAAGTATGTAGATCTGAGAATTCTAAATGAAATATCATCACATGATACTAGTACATCCCGAAATCTACTAAAATATCTGATATGTTCTTCTACGTTATTTTATTATCGTTTTTTGATTGCGCAAGGCCGTTGCATTCAACCTTGCCCTTTTGTTAAATCTTCTTCCCTAGGTATTGTTTTCTGTCTAAACAATGCTCGTGTCATACCTTATTGCCGCTTTCTTCTTCGTTGATCGCCTATTTTATTTATATTTTCTTTCAGCTTGACGCTTCAGAAGATATTTATGCAAGCGGACATAGTTTCACTGCGGCGTGAGTTTTCATTTTTATTAGGAGGTATTTTGAGAAAAAAAAACTTTTTTTTTAAGTAAATATATTACATTTTGTAAATTACCCAAATTTTGGGTAGAATAATTTAATGTAACACGGGGAAAATATTTTTTTAATATTATCATTATAATCATTACGCAATTAATAACTTAAATGGCGTGTTTGAATGTTTACCAAATGATTTTAATTTAGTTTGATGAACGCTTGTAAAAATACTATATATTTCTAATTGTTTGGAGAATCGAGATAGAAATCAAGTTTTAACAAATGATTTTGCGTCTAAAAGTTGTTTGTTTATTTATCTATTTATTGGTACAACCAACGCCTCCTATAAACTGAAAGCCTCCACACCGTTTTTTATAGGCAGTCCGATCAGACCACTGTGAAGGATATACACTTTTCGAACAAGTCATTTAATATAAAATCTAGTTAAAATAAGAAAGTGGTAACAAATATATGACTAAAAATTTGTTTTATTTATGAATATTATTGGTTTGCCTTATTCACTTGTCAACCACTACAGATTCAGTTCTCAAATGCATATCATAAATTTCTCTCAATTACTTTTACAAAAGGTTTTGGGTTCATGCGCACAACTGGTTCACTTTTTAAATAGTCTGCGCGGACTACTTATAAAAGACCGTGTGGAGGCTTTTTGATGTAGGAGGTGATGGTACAACACGCATTTGCAGGCTAGTGTGCTCAATCATCACCCCCTACATCAGAAAGCCTCCACACGGTTTCTTGCAAGTAGTCTGCGCAGACTATTTAAAAAGTGATCCAGTTGTGTGCATGAACCCAAATTCTTTTTTGTAAGTAATTGGGAGATATTTATCACATATATTTGAGATTTGAATCTGTGGTGGTAGACAAGTAAATAAGACAAACCAATCATATTAAACAAATCAAATTAAAAAAATTTTTAGACCTATATTTGCTATCACTTTCTTAATTTTACTAGATTTTGCATTAAATAGCTCTTTTGTAAACTAGTTTACTCAAATAGTGGTTTCATCGGACTACCTTAAAAAATAGTGTGGAGGTTCAATTAAGGTTTATAAACCTTTGTCAAGTAGAAAGACGAATAGCACGATCAAAAAATTTCGTTTATTTCTTGGTTCAAACATTTTCAGGCTTATGTGCTCAATTGTAGTTTATAAACCTTAACGAAGTAGTAGGACAAATTACGCAATTTAGAGAGGGTGCACCTAAGTTTGCGATGGGAGTCGATACCACTATCTCTATGCAACAGAGTGTTTGGCAGGCGATGTCGCTCGGCCAGAGAGGCTCCTCAAACATTTTCGGACATATTTTTATAAAATCACATCAAAATTATTTATTTACCGGTGACACATCACTGTCCATCAATTTAAGCATTTAATCTTATTAATACATATTCATCGCAAACTTTATTTTTGAAATGGAAATTTTTCACCTGGTGTAACATTAATATCGTTAAAAACAACTGCCTTAATCAGAGGTAAAAAAGTTATCACTTTTTCGTGGGTGCCGTGCTTCAAATATTGCAATTGATTTAATTCTTTAAATTTAGGTTAAAATGCTCCTTTAGATTCTTTGTAAGGATGAAAAGACCACGCAAATTTACCTTGAAAGAATATTTTTTAGTTAACTGCAGTATAGCGAAAAGTTTAAGAAATAAAATTTTTACTCTTTCCATGTATGGATTCTCCAAGGGATAGTTAAACAATAAAACAATTATAGAAAAGCAATCACACTCATATATATATATAGGTGAAAATTTTAAAGTATAGGCCTAATTAACTTTATTTTCAAAGTTTTATTATTTAATTTATTATCAATTTATTAAAACCTTTGCTGAAAGCTGAGCTGTTGCAATTCCTGTATGTGGTATAGCTATTAATAAGTGTTTGTAGTCAGGAAAATTTAAACGAAAACTAAGTGGACATGAGCTAGTTTTACTGCCAGTTTATTCTCTTTTACGTAATTATACAGCAGTAGAAAAGTTTGAAGACTATCGCCTCGGTCCATTCTAATTTTTCAGTCATCGCCATCTACAATTAAAGGGGTTAAACAAAAATATGGAAAACATTTATACTAACTCCATGTAAACAATTTTTCTTATAGCAACAAATGTTTTGGATGATTTTACGTGGGCAAACTTTTTGGCATAATTTTAAAGATCATGCTTGAAATTTTTAGACATGGTTTGATTTTTTACCATGCAAAGTTTAAATAAATATGGGTTATGTGTTTTAAACGAAATTAAGTTATATTAGTTTCCGTTAGAATAGTGGTATTTCACACACTGCCAGTAACATATGAAGAGCTTAGTGGAAAAACCAGGTATGTGACATTTTTAGAGTGGCTCAAATCAGGGTAAGAAAAAAAAGTGATATCCTAACTGTTTTATTATAGATTTATTAGAAGATGGGTGATAATAATTCTTTGCCTTATTTTATTTACCACTGCTTACTTTGAAAAAAAAAATCGTGCAAGCATACTTAAAACATGGATCATTTATATTAATATTAAAAAGAAAGCAAGAACAATTCTGCTACATTAAACATAGCCATATTGATCCGAACTCTTAATATTATTCTTTCCTGATTAAAAACTACCTTTGAAAATGTCACTTACATGCTTCTTCCACTAAGACATTCATACGTGATATTACTTTCTGAAAAAAGAAGATGTCTTCTTTAAAAAGATACTAGACACAAATGGGTTAGATAATGGATTAAAAATTTGTAAAATATTAAGTAACTTAATTATTTTTATTGTTATTCTGTTTTTTCTTCTATCAGCTCCAAACTGTAGTTTATGATGTAAAGTATTATGGTTTCCTGAATAGTAATAACGAGTTTTAGAAAAGTTTTTTTCAATTCATGTTTCAAGTTAGTTTCAATTATAAATAGGTTATATAAATTTGCTGGTATTCATCAGCTTTAAAACAATAAACAACTAAATTCAATTCCTTAAAAGAGTTTTTAAATTGTTGCAAAATTAGTTCAAATTCGCAGAGATTTATATAAGTTTAAAACATTGTACAGTATTCAGTAGCTATATAAATATTAAATAAAATGAATAGGTTTCACAAAAAGTGGTTTATAATAAATGTTGTTAATGTTATTGTTTACAATTTAAGATTTAAAATATTATGGTTTCCTTGATTGTAATAACGAGCTTTAGAAAAGTTTTTTTTTTAATTCCTGTTTCAATTACAAAAAGGGTGATTCTCAGGAAATGGGTGATTCTCACGAAGTGGTTGATTCTCACGAATGGTTATATATAAACTTGTTAGTTTTTTGAGAAATTGAATTTAATTGTTCATCGTTTTAAGGCCGATGAAATTTGTTGGTTTCATCGGCTTTAAAACGATAAACAATTAAGTTTAGTTCCTCAAAAAAGTTTCTAAATTGTTGCAAAATTAGATTAAATTATGCAAAGGTTTATCTAAGGTTAAAATATTATCTAATATTCAGTAACTATATAAATACTAAATAAAATGAATCGGTTTCGCAAAAAGTTGTTTACAATGAATATATTATGTTATTGTTTGTAATGTTATTGTTTATAATATTATTATTTATAATTAATGATGCATTTATGATGCAAATTACTATGGTTTCCTTAATAGTAATAACGAGTGTTAGATTTCTGTCTCAATTCAGTTTCAATTACAAAAAGTTACATAAATTTGTTAGTATTTATCAGCTTTCATCAGCAGATCAAAAACAAGTAACAACTAGATTCAGCTCCTCAATATTGTTGCAAAGTTAGAATAAATTATGCAAAGGTTTATATAAATTTAAAACATTATTCAGCAACTACGAGTATATAAACTCTAAACAAAATTAATCAAATTCACAAAAAGTTGTTTATAGCTTAATTTCAAAAACGGCCATATAAATACTAAAACTGATTTAATTTCTTTAAAAAAAACTTTTTTGAAGCTATATCAAAAATAGTCTTTTTTTTTTTCTTATTGTGAAATTAATTTATATGGTAAAAATGCATGTTAAATTATCCTGCACTAAGATACTGTTTCCTACTCATTCTTATCTAAAACAAACGTCTGACAACAATTGTTCAAAAAATGTATTAACTTTAACCGTAATTGACTCCTTAATATGTGCTTTTCTTTTTAAACAAAAGTATTCTAATCTTTTGAGTGTGACAGTTCCGCATGGTCTGAGAGCGGATTCTAGTCTTGGAATGTTGTAAAAAAAATTATTTGTAAAGAAAACCTCCATTATTCGGTGTTGCCACGCATAACGCATTAACTTGTAATAAAAATGTCATAACAAGAATATGAAATGGAGAATCTACTTTAACGAGCTTTGGTTTGCTTCGAAAACAAGGCAAAAGTAAGCATAAGAAAACCTCCATTAAGATATGATACGTCTTAAAACTCCACCAAGTTTGCATTTATAGCGTGTTTTATTATTGTAGGTTAAATTCTAAATATCAAAATGTAAGTATTTGAAAACGATTTTTATGAATATTATTTCGCTGCTAATTTTGGTAACATATTACTAAGATTATAGTTAGGGATGGAAGATAGAAATCTGACCTAAAAGATGGCAAGCTAAAAAGAGAAAATGAAACAACTATTTATAGTAGAGGGTTTATGAAAAAGTTAAGTCTGTTTCCTCGTTTCCGCGGGTCTTTTTTTACGAGGAAAAAATTTAAGGCTACGGATATGTTACAATGGAAGACGTGACAATAATTTGGGGTTTTAGTCGGAGATTTTCTGAAATTCAAATATTCAAAATCAATGATTTTAAACAGGGCTATTGATACCCCCTGAAAAAGAAAGCTGGCAATAAAAGCATTCGATTTTAGCTGGTTTTCGGAAGAAATAAATATTCGTGGTTACCAAGACTTATAATTTTCCAGCGTCGAAAACTGTTATATCTATGCGTTATAACTGTTTATGAAGTCTTAATAGCCAAGGTTCTGTTAGTCCTCCCAAAGACAAGCTAGACATGAAATGGTTTAACTACTAGCATTTTCTCTTTTCGGCGTAAAAATAATCATGTTTAAAATTTATTTTTATCAATTTGTACCAATTTAATCCCTTGACACACGAAGACGTCTGGGAGACGTCATTTGTTTCTTATGTCAAAGCAATAATTGATGTGTCTCAGACGTCTTCAACACAGAGATGCCAACTTGCTCCGGAAAACAGATAAATATTTTAAAGTGGTATTTTATCAATCGTGATTCTTGGTTTCAAAAATTCAATTTTGTAGATTTTTATCCACCACTGTTTCTAAATAATTCGTAGGTTTATATCATTCACCTCTTTTTAGTAACTATGTCACGCTATACCTTTTAAAAAGCAAGCAAAAATAGCAAAATATTTGCAAAATTTAGTTTCAAGTTATTTGCCGTTTTTTTAATTATTTCGGCGTGCCTGGAGCAGTTGGCATCTCTGTCAACATTCCGTTGTGAGTTGTTGTTTACAGTGCAATCAAAGATCATTTCTATATTAAGAAAGGATATGGCAAGGGGTTAAAAAGGAGTGCACCTTTTTTAAAGATGTAAATAGTGATAGCACAATTTCATTATTAAATTTTATTTTCCAGAAAAGAGTTAGCCATAATATATATACATATATATATATATATATATATATATATATATATATATATATATATATATATATATATATATATATATATATATATATATATATATATATATAAGATAAAAAGATAATTATAAAACATATCACAATTCTTTGAAATAATTTAATTAATTCAAATAAATTATTTTTCTTTCATATATAGGTAAGTTTATTTAGATTAAGGTATAGGTAGGTGTTCATTATAGGTTAAGTTCATTATAGGTTAAGTTTATGTACTGTCATCTGTCGAAAATACTTTAAGCTAAATCTGTAACTTTTGGAGGAAAAATTTTATGCCCTGTCACATAAATTCGATATAAGAGTTATTTTTTAATGATATATTTCCTTTTCATGATATAAATTATTGAAAATCCTCGGTTTAATTCGGGACACCTTGTAGATACATAATAAGTTAATATTCGAACAATTACTGTGCTGTCATTGCATCACTTTGTTTTAAAAATATACTAAGCAAGAATGGGATAAACTACGACAGAATGTTACAAAGTGTTATTGAATCCTTTTTTATGCAATCGAAATCTTAAAACGAGGTAATTTATGTCATTCATATAGTTAGTAAGTAATAATTAATTTGTTTGTAAATTAAAAGAATTACAATTTTCTCCTTTAGGTATTTTGAAGTGAATGAAGTTCTTAGCTGAAGCAAACAAAGAATAATTAAGTTTATAAAGTTCGTTTATCAAAAATGTAAAATTAATTGTTAGTATATAAGTACAAACGAAGAATAATTAAGTTTATATAGCTCGTTTGTCAAAAATGTCAAATTAATCGTTAGTATATAAGTACAAACAAAGAATTATTAAGTTTATATAGTTCGTTTGTCAAAAATGTGAAATTAATTGTTAGTACATTATAATTAACGTAATTGTCAAGGTAACGTAATGCTTATTTTTTTACCCATTTATTTAGCTGAAGTTTGCTTTTGTCTTCAAAAAGTTTTTTTTTTTATATAGGTAATAAAATGAAGTAATTGGGAGTAAATACAATCGATATAGTTTTTATTACCTTGAGCTGTCGAGTTGACATTTTATCATTAGGATTAAGTAGCCGTCTTTACGGGTGGGCGATTTTTCTGAAAGATCAATATAAACGAGACTGACAAGGAAATAAAATGGAATATTTTCGGTTCGACATTTTTCTTTTCAGCATTCGAATTTTCTGATGAATCGAGTCGAAAGCTTCCTTTTTCAACTGTAATGATTGCATTATAAGATTTATACAGTGAAACCTCTTGGGAGCGACCACTCTCTCTTCTGCAGTAAAATGGTAGTTAATGGAGGGGGGGGGGGGTCGTTCTGAGGGGTTACCTCCATTGACTTCAAAATGTTGTCGAAGGTACATCTTTTTTCGCAAGAGATTTTAATTTTACTGAGAGTCATTTTCTTGAAGCGGAAGTTATCTTCATGTCGACTCGAATCGATGAATAAAACTTAGCGTCAAAAAAATGACTCCTAATTATGAGTAAAAACAAAATTATCAATTATGAATGATAGAACTATTTTAAAGAAATTTTCGTCTAACACGTTGAATGCCATGGGGGTCACCGGTGAAGCCAAAATTATTAGAAACACATAATTCGAGTAAATTTTTAATTTTTCTTAATATTATTATCGTTACTAAAATAGTTTGAAGAAATAAATGCAATATAGAGCACACGAAAAAAAGTTTTATTTGTAGACACAGAGATGCCAACTTGTTCCGGACAGCGAATAAATATTTTTCAAGTGGTAGGTTATTAATTCTGATTCTTGGTTTAATAAATTCAATTTAGTAGATTTTTATCCACCATTATTTCTAAACAATTCGTAGGCTTATATAATTCAATACTTTTTCCAGATATGTCATGCTAAGCCTTTTAAAAAACTAGCAAAATCTGTCTAACTTTTGAAAATTTAGTTCGTAGCTATTTACCGTTGTGGCCAGACGGGTAATATGTAAAATTCGCTCGGCATTCAATGTGTTAATATACCACTCACTCTACTTCAAAGGAATGTTGGGTATGGATTTTTTTTTTAACATGGTTAAAACTCCGCTATTAAACGTTGACTTTGTACACCGTGACAACTTCGAAAAGAAACAATTCCATTTGAATAAAATGTATTCACTTGTTATGTATTCTACAGAGAACTTATCGTGCTTTTCCCTTTTGTCTTATAAGAATGAAACATTTGCCTAATAAGTCTGTCGTGACATTCTTCTGCCAGTAGCCCTTTCACTTTTCATTCTTTTTTATTTGATGAAATTGTGCGTTGAATGTAGAAGTAGATTGAAAAATATTTCTCAAGATGGCGCGTGGGTTCATTGAAAAAATCGTGTCGCCGCGCTTGTCGTGCGTAGGCTAACTGTAGGAGACAGAGTTACAATTTTTAAATATTTTCATAAAGATTTGCACTGATGCTCGACAAATATTTATTTTCTGAAGAATTTTGTCTTTAGATTTGTGTGTTTTTATAGGAAAGAATTAAACAATAATTCGTCCCACAAATATAAGTATAATGACCCGGTGGGTTGATACTCACTAGTCAGAGAGGAGGCGTTAGGCATATTTAAATATTATGCTTTGGGATTAATTTTGAGAGATTTGCAATGCAATTATGAAATAAGGCGTTCCTTTGGTGTGATTAAGTGCAAGGTGAAGAGAAATTATAAAAAAAAAATATAATTATAATTGTTTCTCAGAATTTAACGTCCTCATTAATTTATTTAAAGCATATGATTAAAAGTATGCAATTTAAATGAGTTGGTGAAAATATTGGTTATTGAATAAATGTTTTTTAAATTTATTGAAATGTGCTTTACCAATGTGTAATGTAATATATCATTGAAAATCATCCTTAAAAATAATTTATGGTAAGTTCTCAGTAATCTCGAGAAACAGTATAAAATTTCATTATATGTCCCTATTTTTTTATCCAGGAAAAAGTGCATGCAATAATTGGCAAAGAATAATGTATTCAAAGTATGTATGGGAACCTCTTAGTGATAATGGAATTGAGAATAATGATAATGGAATTGAGATAATGGTTAAAGAAATTGAACTGTATAAAACAACTGTCATTGAAAATTGCCACTTTACTTTTAAAAACACAATATTGTACATTTCCAACTTTATTTTTATGATAAAGAATAAATAGTAAAACGATATCAGGTACTAAATTGGTTAAAAGTATGAAATTTTAAACGACAAGGTTCAATATTTGAAACGAAATTCGTCATAATCTAAGTATCATTTAAACAAAAAATATTAATTTTAAAATTTACCACTTTAGTTTTAAAAACGTAAAATGCTTTATTTTTAACAACCATTTCACGTTAATAATAATTTTACATACAAATTTTGACAACGTTTTAAGTTACATAATTTGAACGAAATCGGCTAAAGAATTTCTGTCTTTTAAAATTAATTTGGAAAGCTTACAGTTCCCTGCAAATGATAATACTTATTGATAAACATCGTTTCGAGCAGAGTCATTAAATTATAACCTACATTACTTAAATAATTTACTTTTTCGGAATACCATTCTATTATCTTTTAGTCTAATTCCGAATAGAATTTTTTATTTTTAATAATAATTACTTTCCTCCATTCACTGATTGAATTTTAGTATTTTTAAGAAAAGAAGACATGTACAATTTCAAAAACATTTCATTGCTATTGGTAAAACAATTATATAAAAGGTTTCTAACATTCTATTTTATTTTAAATCCATGCCAATCGTCGAAAGAATTGTTATTTAACTAACCGGGTTCGGAAAATCGTTTATGTTTTAGATAAGTCTAATTGAAATGTTCCATATTTTCTGCTTGGAGATGTCTTTTCAATACAACCTTTCTTTCCTACAACCATAGAATGAAAGGAAAAAGAATCTTGCATTAAGAATAAGTTTGACACATTTATTGCATGATGACAGTTTGCTTATATATTTTATTTTTTTGCCGTATCCTTATTATTTCATTCATTTATTTGTTATTGGAACTCGCGTATTGAAAAATATTCTTGACTATATATATTCTTGATTCTGATAAAAATATTCTTGAAATATTCTATATATATATATATATATATAATTTTCAAAAAAAAATCTTTTCCATTCCTATTTTCTAAAAACTTTTGATTCGAACTTAATGCAGAGCTCTTAAATCCCACCTGTAGTTTTTTGCAGCTTTCTTGGCAAAGATATTGTTTTAGTGATAAGATTATTACAATACTCTAAGGATTTCAAATCATAGTCAGTAAATTAGCCAAATATCAAAAGTATTCGCCAATTTTCGACCATCTTCGCCAAATAGAAATCTTAACCATTTTTTAAGATTAATTTTTTTCTTAGTATTCATTTGAGTGAATTTTGAAAATTCAGTTTAGGAATACATTATTAAATTACATAAAAAGGGTAGCATGTATAGAAAAACTGATACCACGTTTAAAATTAGTGGCGCAAAAATATCCAAATTTGTTTTAAAGTCTCATGCAATAGGAAAAAAAAAGGTTTCCTCCCCAGTGATATTTCCGGATAAAAGAAATAGATTTGTGCCGGGACAGTTTGGTTGGTATGACGTTTGGCACTTGTTCGTGAAATCGTAAGTTCGAACCCCGCCAGCCGAGAAAAATCCCCGGGTATTAAATGTTGATTGGTGTATGTTAAATTTGCGGGGGTTACAAAGTCCTCCAAGTTCTCATTACAAACAAGTATCTTTGGGGAAGGGGTACTAAATTGGAGATGGATCGTCCTCTGGTTCTGTTCAAAATTACGATCTGTGGATGAATGAATGAATTATGAATGAGTCCTCCCTCTAAAACGAGCTCTGACGCGTGTGTGGCGGAAGTCGTATTCTTGGGCATAGATGGTGCCACTGGAGTATAAAACATGCACCCTCTGCTTTAAAAATTAGCTTGGGTTCCCGTTGCAGGCTTGCTAATTGGCAAATGGCTTGCGTAGTAACAACAACATTAATAGACTTTTTAAAATTTGGAATTTTTATTTTCTGCATAGAATTTAATTCTGATAAAAAAATCAAATTGAAACCTACTTAATATAAGCATAATTAGCATTAAAAATAAACGATAGCTATAACCATTTCATTTAAAAAAAATCGTTAAAATTAAATGAAATAAAATTTCCATTTTTTTATTAACATTTAAATGTGCTTTTCATAACAATGCCGAAAATATTGATATATTTATTTGTAAAATAAAACAAATTTTATCTCATGGCAAAAATAAATTTCCACTGAGAAGGTTTTACTTCTTTTAGAAATATTCAATATAGGTTCCTACATATATTCAAGTTACAGTTGTGAACAATTTATTTATACTTCGTTTTCACTTTCAGGTAGAATTACAGCATGTATTGGGAATAACAGCCAGCAGCAATTCAGCCCTAGACATCGATCCTCAAACAGGAACAGTAGCTTATCCTGCTGGGTAAATATTCATTTTTGTTTAAATTTTTTATTAACATGTAAATAAGTCGTTTGTGCCGCGTTTTCACCATTTTTCGTATCGATGTTTATGACGAATATAAGTCACGAAAAGTATATTAAACGATCTAGAGGAAATCCATTATTTGAATAAAAACATAGAATATTTTAGAATCAGCTGTTACTCGATGAGGTAGTGTGAAAATCTAGGCTTATTTAGCATTAAGTACTTTGACACGTTTTGCGATTTCAAGTTACATCAGTTGTTTCATGCTACGACATTTTGTTCCATTAAATGTCACTCCAAAAATTACAATTTCAGAGATGCCAACTGCTCCGGACATGCCAAAATAATTGAAAAGAAATGATAAATAACAAAAAAGTAAATTTTGCAAACATTTGACTATTTTTGCTTGCTTTTTAAAAGGTTTAGCATGACATCAGGGATGCCAACTTGCTCCGCTTTGTAAAATGGTATTTTCTAGTGGTAGCGAAAATTAAGTTACTTTTAGTTTAGTAATTTTCATTTTAAGTAATTTTTTCACCACTTTATATTAAAAGTTATAAGTATGATATAAAATGCAACGTTAAAGCTTCAATGTAGTGGTTACTCTATTACAAAGTAGGCGTAACTTTCCTTCTTTAACAAATTTTACTATATAACTTGATACCACTTTATTAAAACTATTCCACAAAGTGGAGCAGTTGGCATCCCTGTTACATATATTACAAAGTAGTGAATTGTATAAGCCTACGAATTATTTAGGAAAAGTGGTGGATATAAATCTACTAAATTTAATTTATTAAACCAAGAATCACAATTGATAAACTACCACTTTAAAATATATATTAGATATATATTTGTATATTATTATTAGATATAAAATATATATTTGTCCGGAGCAAGTTGGCATCTCTGCTTTTTCTTAAAAAGAGGCTCGGTTGTTAACATTAAACGTACATTTTACACTTTAAATATCTTTTGAAGACTGGTAGTTAAGCTGATAGAGTTCTAAATTTATTTATTGATCACATGATAAGTAAACTCAAAAACTACTACGTTAGACAGAGGTGCCAACTTTCTCCGGACAACGGATAAATCTTTTCGAGTGGTAATCTTTTAATGTATGTATCTTGGGTTAGTAAATTCGATTTATAGGGTCTTTACTCGCCACTACTTCTAAATAATTCAAAGGTTTATGCAAAACAGTCGAACCGTGTAGAACCTTTTTAATAACTCGCAAAATGAACTAGAAATCTACTAATTTAGTCTGAAGTTCTATAAAATATTATGTCGGAACCTGAGCAGTTTTGCATCTCTCGTTAGAATCCTGCAATGAAAGAACTAAAATTTTTAAAATATTTCATTTATTCTATCCACCATTTACGTTTTCCCAGAAAAGAAACAGTTCACTATGTATAACTGCTATTTAGTCGTACTGTAGTCTCAGGTATTTTACTCATTCAGGAAATAAGCTTAACGTGAAATAGATTTGCTTTTAGCTTTACAGGTAATTAATACCCTTGAATTATTTATATATATATATATATATATATATATATATATATATATATATATATATATATATATATATATATATATATATATATATATATATATATATATATATATATATATATATATATATATATATATATATATATATATATATATATATATATATTCCAAATTTTAATCTCAAAAAGCGTTTGTATTTCACATTTACAACATTGAACATTTTAAAAAACATTTTTTAACAAATACTTCAAAAATTGGGAAAATATAGGCTACACATGTTGGTTATAAAGGTCTAAAATCAAAAATTTTAACTGAATTCAATATATTTTTGAAAGAGGTAGCTGTGCTTTTATGATTATTACACTGGGGAATTTTTTTTTTTTTTTCGTTGTATGAAATTTTTGTAAGGATATCTTTGCGACGCTGATTTCAAATCTGCAATCGGTTTCTTTCTACAAACTGCATTTTATTTATTTATTTATTTATTTATTTTTTTGCAATTCTGCAATATTATCCTCATGGCTTTTGCGGGCAGGCTTTTTTTTTTTTTTAATATCTAGTTTTTGATTAAAAATCTATTATCTTTTTTCGAATTTGTGTTCCAGAATGTACATTAGCTCCCGTTTGAATTTTAATCATAATTCCAAATGTGAAATAATGCTAAATTCTATGTTACTTGCATTTTATACAGACTTGTCAACTTTTAGTCTTTCTGAGAAAGTATTTTTCAAAATTGTAGTGAAAGACTAACTGAAATGTAATTGTAAATAAAATTAGCTTTTCATAATTGCTATTGCTTTCACTAATTTTCGGTTTTATAACTTGCTCTTACATATAAGAATGATTCATTTCCATTTAGTGTTAGTCAAAACCGCATGAAATTAAGCTCATAAATCTAAGAATTAAAATAAAATTTATAAGATTCCTTACCACTCTAAATATAAAGATGAAATACTATTGACAATTCGTACTTGTTTGCTGCTATGTTTACAAAAATTTCAAAAACTGCTTTAACACTAGATTGCCTAAGGAAGTCATTTTGACTGCTTTTAATTTCAATTAAAAAAAACAATGATGTAATAATGACACAATTTCTTAGAATTTTGTACAACGTATAATTTTTTTATTGTTAATATTTACTAATAACTTGTTATATAACTGTAAATAATATAAGAAATATTAAAAATTAATTTTAAATAAATTTCTTTACACATTATTCTTTTACAATCCAGTCATTTTGACTGGTTTTGTGCAATATAGGTATATACTAAATTTCAGTCTTTCTAGTGTTAATAACGAAAAAATTCAATTTATTTTAAAATGAAATGAAATGCTTCAGTAGTACTTTATATACAGCACAAAGAAGAAAAAAAAGCTCTACTTTGAAAATTCTGCAAATGGTGTGAAAAATATCTTTCATGTGAAACGCGGACTGTTTCTCCAATGCTACTTAATTTCTTAAATCCTTTTTTTTTTTTTTAAACAATATTATTTTCTTTTTCAGATGCGTAGTTGTTTTGTACAATACACGAAAAAATAAACAACGACACCTCGTATCAGATGCTAAAAAAAACATCACAACATTATCATTTTCCTGGGATGGAAAATACTTGGCGACTGGTGAGGTAAGATCTTTGTTCAGCTACAATCACGAGTTGAGATGTAATCGCATTTGAGAGACGCATTATTCTTATACTCTGTTGCAAGTTAAGAAAAAAAACAAAAAAAAAAACGTTCTTATGGAGAAAGCCTGTTTGCATCTATGTGTACGCCAAATAGTTGCCAAGCTCCCAGCGCGAGCGTATATCAACTTAAACTCTTGAAACTACGTTGCGCAGCCTTTGTCTTGCTTGCTTTCTTAAATCATGTAAAATGAGGAATGTAAAAATTATTGAATAAAAACTATTGTTTTGTTATTAAGAATTAACAAAAATGATATCTAAAAATCGTAATAAATATACCTCTTTCTGTTCGCATTTGTAGAAACCGATGAAAGAATAATAAATATTGTCTCTTGCAGACGATTTTCTTTTACAGGGAAACAAAAGTTTAAAAAAATTCGTTATCTTGCATTGTTAAGGGTATGCTTGTATAAGACGCGCCATTTTTGGAGGTCCAATCAAATCCAATGTTGTTGCAACGTCATATAGTTTGTTTCTTTTTTAAGAACGAATGTTCTCCTTATTTATCAAAATATGTCTAGGATTCCAGTAAGATTACGAAACTGTGACCCATTTTTAATAATTCTATGATATACACAATAAATGATAGCACGAATTAAATTTCTGTCCGACTAGTTTAACTTTTAAAAGCTTTTATGTTATTTTAAAAGCATAATTATATAATTTGATAACTAAATAAAACAGAATTATATGCAGTCGCGGATGATTACTTAAATCCTATACCGCAATGGTCTTTTCTTAACTTGCCACGGAGTGTTGTAATTATTGAGTCATCGATCTGTAAAGATGTCAGAATAAAGAACTTATAATGCCATATTTCTGGTTTCCGCTTCTAATTCGAGTTATTATTTTTAAAGAAAATGGGAGTTTTATTATGGCGGAAGGAAATGAAGTAAAGATTTTTCGGAAATTATCATTTAACTGTTAAAGAACTTACTTCCTTTCACGGTTCTGTTATGTTTATGTTGTGATGCTTCATATACTTTGTGTGTATATAGAATGATGTTAACACTAGATATGTAATGTCTGTTTTTTATTTATTTATTATTTTCTGACGGAGGTGGAATAAAATTCGTTAAAAGTTTTTATTCGTGAGTCACGAATTTTTTATGTGAACTTAATGTTTCGCATTTTGTCACGATTCAGCTTAAATATCGTGAGAATTACAGAAAGTTGATAATATTTTTTATGACATGGAATGTGACTTTATGAAAAATGACTGTTTTGGAACAAAAGTATTTTTTGTTGCAATTGCACTCACAATACATATTGTCAATTTAATGGTAGTTTATTTTAAGTTTAAGAAAAAGTTTTTTGTTAATGAGGATTACTATGCCTATTCCATTCTTAAAATGTATGCGTGTAAATGTATGTGTGTTCCATTCTTTAAATGTATGCACCCAGTGATGAGATTCAACCAATAAGCACCGTTACGTTCTGTATAACGGTTCGTAATAAAAGTCCTTTTCAAAGGACGTTTTCTTCTTTAAAAAAAGTGCTGTCGAACAAGTGTTTTATAACAAGGATTTCCTAGTAGAAATAGAATAGTTCCGTCAACCACAATATATTTTTAAGACATCTACAAGCACTAAAGGCGTCAGCATGACACAAGTAATCTGTGGTGTACAATTTCCTTCTCCTACTACATGCGTTCGACAATTTAGACATTGATTAAATATCCTCCAATGTATCGGTTAGTCAACCACAATGTGTTTTTATCATAAAATTTTTTATTTGGATCTGAAGTCCAAATGCTATGCTTTAACTTATCGATGCAAGATCCAGAGATAATCCAGTCACTTCTTTCTATTGGACGTTGTCCTCAGTACCATCAACAAACACTAAAGGCATCAGCATGACACAAGTAATCTGTGGTTAACAATATCCTTCTCCAACTACATACATTAGACAATTTAGACATTGATTATATATCCTCCTATGTATCGGTTAGTCAACCACAATATATTTTTAGTATAGAAATTTATATTTGGATCTGAAGTCCAAATGCTGTGCTTTAACTTATCAACACAAGATCAAAATATAATCGCGTCAATTTCTTTCTTTCTAACGTTGTCCTTAGGACAATCTACAAGCACTAAAAACGTCAGCATGACCCGAGTAATCTGTGGTCAACAATCGGTAGTGCTACCTTCAACGGCAGGTACCGAGATGTAATTAGAATTGGAAAAAGCAATTGTTCTTTAAAGCTATAGTAGTAGTTAACAAAAAGAAATATAGGCTTGGTTTAAACAAATATGTATTGCCATTGCCAATGCTCTTTTTAGAGGCGGAGGGTTATTAATAGTTTATGTAATTTGCGATACATGCAGATTTTTCTCTACCCACGAAAAAGCTGAAGATGAAATAGTTTTTCTACGAAATAATTTCTCTTTCCTAGAGAAGTTACAGCCCTGATACTTTGCTCATAGTTTAGAACAGCCGTTCTCAAAAGGTTTACCGTAGAACTCAAGCCTTTTTTGGAAAGGTCACGACGAATCAGAGATTTACGATTTTTTTTTTTTTTTTAAACGGGAACTATTTTTTATAAACTACAGTTATATTTATAACCGTCAAAAATCCATTATTTATTTAACATTTTGGGCAAATTTAGGAAATTATTTTAAATGAAATGCCAGCAAAAATGTAGCAAGTTTTAAAAAAAATTCTAATTCTAATACATATATTGGAGATATTATGAAAAAGTTTGTGCAATTCTAAAGAATAGCATCATTATTTCCAATAAAACTTTCAATTCAAGATAACTAAATTCAGCAAGTAAAACAATTTCACCGATAGCCATTACATTTTTTTATGTTTATATCGCTAATGTTTTAATTTCTTTGATTAATGTGTTTACAATTGCTAATGAAGGTCGTTTGTTTGGCTTCTATTGTTTCTTCAAAAAGTTGAGAATCGCTGAGTTAGAACATCTAAACTCTGTTTCAAGTTGAGAAAAATTAGCACGAATTAAATTTCTCTCCGACGATTTTAACTTTTAAAAGCTTTTTTTATTGTTTTGTAAGCAAAATTACATAATTTGATAGCTGAATAAAACGGAACTATATGCAGTCGCGGATGATTACTTAAATCTTTTACCGCAGTGGTCTTTTCTTAACTCGCAACGGAGTTTTTTTATAAATATTTCATAAAATTTCGTATCTTTTAAAGTGCGTTATAAGTAATCAAAATATTATATAAATTGCTACGTCAGAATCTTTCTTTGTAAGAGATTCAATTTAAGAATTTGTTATAGAAATTACGATTTTTGCATAAATTAATTCCTTATAAATTTTATCTGTTAGAACAGTGTTTCCCAAAGTGTAGTACGCGTACCCCCAGGGGTACGGGAACAGTTTAGCGGGACAGTTTAGCGTTTTTAGAACAGTTTAGCGTTCTTATGCGAAATATCTTGCAACAAACGAAAATTTCAAGAATGTTTATTTAAAAACAAAGCCAGCCATGAAAATTTACGATTACCTATTTTTCTTTTGCTACTTTTTGCAGAGTTAACAGTTAATAATTAGTGGTGTCAACAGTCAGTTGTGATTTTTATCTTTTGTGCAATTTTTTTTATAGTAAAGATTTGTTATAAATTCTATTTATTTGGATTATTTTAATAAAATATAATTTTTATCCTTAACATGGAATTTTTTACCAAAATTTAAGAATTTTGGTAAAAAACAGGTACCGAAAACTTTGTACCAAAAAAGAAAAGTAAACATATTTTTAAATAAATACATTCCTTTTTTTTATTAGTGGAACACACCGTTACGAAAAATTTAGAAAGGGTACATAAGAGTCATAAGTTTGGGAAACACTGTGTTAGAACAATTAAACGCTTTCCTTTAAATGTATAGTAAAATAATTTATATTAAATTTTTAGCTTTTATATCTGAAACAATGGTGTTTACTTGTTTACATTTCAAATGTTATATAGGACTCTATATACTTATTTCGCACTATAGGATGAAATTTAAATAATAAATTTTTTTTTAAGGTAACATTGTTTTTTGTTTTAACTCTAATAAACGTCTTCTTTTTCTTTCTTCTTTCCATTTTCAGTAGATTTTACTATTCCACAACATTTATTAATACACCTTTGTATGAATTTAACAACTTACTCGATTATCTCAAACGCTTACATGTTAAATATTTAAAAACGATTCATTTCTTTGTTGTTGTTTTTTTCATATAGGATTTAGTTCGCCCTTAAACCTCACCCTCTTGAAAATTAATCTCAATTTTAGGGTCAACAGTACAACTTGAATGGAACGCTAATCCGACAATCCTATTCAATCAATTTTTCTTTTTTCAACTCGCCAAACCACATACTTCATGTGTTAAAAAAACACTATTCTTGTTTAGCTTTGAAATCACAAATATTTAAATGCGTGGTTTTTTACATGGGTTTTCAATTCATTATAGTTTTAATTTTCTTCCAAACAGGATGTTACTTATTTATGATGCAGTAGTTAAAATTCCGTTCTTTTTTAAAATATTATTTTATCAAATAAGTCAAATTAAAAGAAGTAAAAATAAAATCGAGTGTGCTATAGAATTGCTCAAAGAATGAAGTTAAGTACCTCAAAAATGAAAAAAAAAAAAAAAACATTGATTTTTTTTGTTTTCTTATTCTTCTTTCTTTTTCAAAATATTGCTTTTAAAACATTTTAAGATGAAAGGTACCACAATAATATTTTTGAAAAAGAAAAGAAAAACAGACAAGCAGACCTATTTTTAAAGATTTTTTTTTTTTTTTAAATTTATACCGGGTGATTTATAATTCCCATCATTAATACATATTTCTGGAATGCCTTTCAAAACTAAGTTAAACATTTTTTACGCTAAGGAGAAACCAAATTTATGCTCAAATGAAAAAAAGCAAACAAAAACGTCATCAAAGTATCATTAGTTGCTGGAGAAAATTAAGTGTTTTTCTGAATAATATTATGATTTCAGTTACGTTTTTGTTTCCAAAGGTTTTCAATTCATTGGAGTCTTAATTTGCTTCCGTTCTTTCAAACAGGATGTTGCCGATTTATGCTAAGTACATAGATCATATTTTTTAAAATTTTATTTTATCAAATAATTTAAAATTAAAAGAAATAAAATAAAAACAAGTTTTCTATTGAAATATTTAAAAAAATTAAGTTAACTATTTCAAAAGGGGAAAAATAACATAATTTTTTTTGTTTTGTTTTATTGTTCTTTCTTAAAATTTTGCTTTTAAAACAGCCATAAAAAATAATTTAATGATGAAAAAGCAGCACAATAACATTTTTAATAAAGAAAAAAAATAAAACTTATAAAAAATGCTCACGCTTACTTTATATGATTTTAAAAAATTATTTTTTGAAAGATATTTTTAAATTATACCAGATATTTCATAATTCTCATCATTGATACATATTTTTTTAATGCTTTTCAGAACTAAGGTTTTTTACACATTAGGGAAACCAAATTCATATTAAAGTAAAAAAAAAAAAAAAATTCTCAATGTCTGATAAATGTTTATGGAGGAATTCAAATTAAAAAGATATTAAAGCAGGTTAGTTTCTAAAGAAAATTAAGAGTCTTCCTCAATAACATTTCGATTGATTTTATAAAGTATTTCGTCTTCCTCCCTCTATTAATTGCTGTTATTTTTGAAAGCGCGATTAGATCATTTTGTAAGATTTATAATGCCGATATATATATATATATATATATATATATATATATATATATATATATATATATATATATATATATATATATATACATTCGACTTCTTAGCTCCAAATGGATTTATTCCACTTCTAAGAATAATGGCTCGGTTAGTGACCTCTAATGTGTGTTTATTATATTGTTGTTATATTGTGTATGTTATATTGTACACATGTTTAAAAATATAATTCTAAAAATTTGAATCAAGAAACACCTTGCTTTATAAAAAATAAAACTCAAAATTTATTTTTAGTGTGGTGCTGTGTCCCATGTCAGAATATGGGATGTTCAAAAATTTACACAGATTGCTGATTTATCAGGCCACAAACATGGGATCAATTGTGTGGTAAGCAAAACTTTATTTATAATTATTTTACATAAATCTTCTTTATCTGTAAAAGAATTGTTAATAAAAATTATTTATTATTCTCTTATTTGTTCTAAATATTTAATTCATAATAACATGCATAAAAATATTTAAAATAGACACATATATAAGAGGTAATAAATAAAATATAGATGGCGATTTTTTTTAAAAAGTATAATACCCGACATAGTTCATAGCAGGTTCGATTAAATTGTTCGGAAATTAGCAATGCACACTATTTCATGTTTGAATTAAAACAGTAAACGGAACTTTGGGTAAATGAATTCAGTAGTATATTATGTAGATTATTTGGCAAATTTCTTAAATAGAAAATTAATTCTCGTCAAAAATATAAGAATTGGAAATAAATGTTGACTATGTTTCAAGCGCTCAGAAATGGGCTCCCATTTTCCAGACTAGCCAGACGTGAATGAGAAGAAAGGAAAGTGGTTTGAAATATAAAACGCAAAGTTACCAACGAAAAATGGAAATGTAAAGGTGAGAAAACTATAACAACCACAGTATTCGAGAGAGAATAAAGATAAAAACAAAAACAGAACAAAAAAATGCCGCATTGGCTGACATGAGCAAATCAAGGTAAAAAAACATTTCTACGTGCTATGGAGAGGTGGTGATAAACTGATGTAGACCTTTATTTTTCCATTTTTCATTGGCAACTCTATGGTTTATATTTCAAATCACTTTTGTTTCGTCTTCTTCACGCCTGCAAAATCGGGAAATGGGCGCCAGTTTTGAGCGCCTAAAACATCTCGACTATTATTTCCATTCTGTATAATTCTGAAGCGCAGTATAATCTGAAGTAATATCTAACTGTATCAACTTCTTGGGACTATTTATTAATATTTGACTAGTTTTTTTTAAAAGTATTATTTAATGCCATTTCAATGTTAAAAAATTTGAGACAAAGAACTTTACTTTGGCTAAGAGTTGTAACATTATAACGTTAGGATATTATAGAGTGCATAAGCAACTCGCGTTGTATTATATAACCTGTTATATTGTACAGTTGGAGTAACTTTTGATCTAATAACCGGATTTTTGAGTACATAGTACATGCGTACCTAAGTCAGGTAGCATGAAGAAAAAAAATTTGAAGAATTTAAGAATTGAGTAGTCTTGAATTTAATCAAAATTCCATTCTTATTTTTACCTCTTTAATTAATATGTTTTGTAATAAACATTTCATTTTAAAACTTTTCTTTTATCCCTTTTAATAAATATATGCATGGTTCCGAACTACTTGTTCATTTTATTAAGTTTTTTTGTTTATTTCCCGATGTTAAATTTATTTATTTATCAGTTTTAAATTATAAAAACATTCCACAAATTTCTATTTAAAAGAATTCTACTTCAAAATCCTACATTAAAACAAAAATTGATTGATTTTCAATTGATTTTTTGAGGAAAGATAAAATTTAGTTTTTCAGGGTAGTAACAATCAGGGGATAAGAAAAATGGTTTTGGCTAAACTGTATCAATAACACTTTATTTGTGAACGAGATAAAGATGCCTCGAATAATTTTGTAACATTTTTAAAAGTATTTCGATTTTTTAGCTGAAACAGTTTGTATTTTAACAGTTTAAAAGGGGGGGGGGGGAAGCATTAATTAAGACAGACTAGGCGTGATTAGAAAATACAACATAAAATAAAAGGACGAAGAGTTATTGGTAGAAATTCAACCTGCTTCTCATTACTTATTTTAAAACAAAAACTTATAATCAAAGTTATAAGTCATACATAATTGACCCTTTGCACTTGAAGACGTTCTCTCTTTTTCTTAGGAAAAATCAATGCTCAAGATATTTTTTGACTATAAATTTTATAATGATACCTGAAAATTCCCCAAGTCTGCCTTATAATACACCCCGATTTTTAAATTTTTTTTTAAATGTAAAAATAGGGCTGATTTGAGATGATTCAGCAGGAAAAGATACATAGAAACACTATCTTACTTGTTTAGACAGCAGTATCAAATGAGTGAATCAGATATAAGTACAAATTTGTATTTTTTGTACTTAAAATGCTCATAACTTCTAAACTATTAGTCCGGTCGTCTAGAGGCTAGTCTCATTCAATTGAGCGTAAGAAATCCCTTTTTTTGAAAATCTACTTCACTTGTCCGTCAAGAAGATATTCCCCCCCCCCCCGAAAAAAAAACAGAAAAAGTCAACCCCCATTTCTCTTTAAAAAAAAGATGAAACGTTCAGTTTTCAGGCATCATTTGATGCAGCATAACAAAGCTTTTTGCCGAAAAGTATCTTAGCTATAAACTTTTCCGAAGAAAAAACCCTTTTTTTGCATTAATTACTTGCCCAGCCAATTGACATTTCTGATTAAGAGTAGAGAAATTTTCTGTAAAGTAAATTTTGCATTGCTTTACTTTGTTGACATTATATGATTTAAATTAATACCCTTTTTTCGTTTTTCAGGCATTTTCCCCTAACATGAAATATGTAGTTTCAATTGGTTCACAACATGATATGGTAGTGAATGTGTGGGATTGGAGGAATAAACAGAAAGTAGCTTCCAATAAAGTTTCTTGTAAAGTAAGGACTTTTACTTTTTCATTGACAATTTTATCTTTCATATCTGAACAAAAGCACGTATTTCAATTTGAGCAAGCTTCACACAGATCACAGAACCACTAAGTCAGAAATTTTTTCTGAATAATTAAATTATATAATACTTATAATTAGATAACATCTTCAGTTAAAATTAATTACATTTACTGAGAGCAAATATATATTAGATATATATATTGGTCCGGTATTTTTCTCTATAAGTTTAACCGTTAATAATTCTGCAACTATCAAAGGTTAATTTTTTTCTTTATTCCATTGTACTACCAATACATTTTTAACACGTTGAGTGCCATGCTAATGTTACATGGCTTG
Source organism: Parasteatoda lunata (assembly GCA_949128135.1). Lineage (NCBI taxonomy): Eukaryota > Metazoa > Arthropoda > Arachnida > Araneae > Theridiidae > Parasteatoda > Parasteatoda lunata. Next base: position 21,923,439 of record OX421977.1, on the reverse strand, counting down.
CCCATCAGGTCACGGTAAATAACTACAAACTGAATTTGCAAATATTAGACGGATTTTGCTACTTTTTAAGGTGGTTTTTCGTGACAAGATAGGAAAATGTTGTGAATTATATAAACTTACGAATTATATAGAAATAGTGGTGGATAAAAATATATTAAATTGAATTTATTAAGCTAAGAATCACAATAATGAAGTAAATTTTGTATAAATTTTCTGCAATTTCATAAAAGAGTGTAAATTTTATAGTTCTATATCATGTTATACGCTGTCAGCCAGCTGTTTTTCGTGGCGTGTGTGAAAGGTCAGTGTCAGCAAGCGGTGGCAGACGCGGCCTAAATGTAATTTCAGTGTCAGTCATCTAAATGGAAAGTCCAGTGTCAGCCACCGATGGCTGACACGGCGCTCAACGTGTCACACTTATGCAATTTTAAGTTTTTACGTCTTACATTCTTTGCGCTACAAAACGAAATGTAGCGTTAAGTTGAACATTCAAATCAACGGCGACGTCATCGACTCGTTCAATTGTTTAATATAAAGAGAAATTTAACGATATCACATGTTGATTACAACAAAACGAATAGAAATGTAATTAATGCACTGTTTATGGTAGAGCAAAAACATGACAAATATAATTGGGATAAATTTTTAAAATTCAATATTTTTATGACATGCTACCTGAAGTGACTAAAGAAATTTCGCCATAAAGTGACGTTGGCAAGTGACACAACAAAAGTGAAAGATGACAAGCCCATTTTTCAAACAGCTTTCATGTTTGGCAGTGTTTCAACTCCCACGTAATTGACTAATCAGATTTCACGGTAAAATATTGTCTTTGTATTCCGGATATTGGTCTTGAGGGTGTTTCACTCATACATTGGACACGAGTAGGTTATGAAAATACAATGGAACCTCGTTGTATCGCCCTTGAATTCACTTTTTGTTTTCAAACGAGCATCCGCTTTTCTTTTTTTTTTAAATATTGATTTATATCCATATGAGTATATGAACTCTTTTACGAAACATTATATAATAATTGGACGTATTTATTGGTGGTTACATTTAAAAATTTTAGTTTTGGTACTGGCCTACCAATTACTACGCTTTTTACAAGATATTTTATAGAGTTGTAGATATTTAAAAACCAAAGCCATACCTGCCTACTTTTATGCATTTGGCGTAAAATTTTATTTCTATATTTAAAGTGGTAGTAAAATGTATGTTTTTTATATATTCCTTGCATTTATAAACTTAATTTGTAATCGTTTTTAACCACCACTATTTTTTTAAAAAATAAGCATATATATTATTGTGTAATACTAGTACATCTTCAAATCAATTTTATATTCTTGTAAGTGTTATCACAATGTCACAAAAACAAAATGTTTTATTTACTGCTTTATTTTCATGATGGATGGGGTAGGCTCCGCTGCGCGACCTGGGTACCCAGTTTGTTTTAAATGAAGAAAGAAAAGAGTGGGAGTACGTATAAGCTTAATTTAAATACAACAAATGTTACTGTCTAAAATTGTTATTTAAATTCCATTTAACTACCACTGGGGAAAATCATCCTTGAAAGGTTTAAAAGTTGGCAAGTGTACCAAAGCCTTCAGAATTTTTGGTAATTTTGCCAACATTTTGAAAGCTGGAAAAAAGTGGCGTTGCATATCACAACCATTGAGTAATTAAAATATTTAAATTTATTACATACCTAAAATTCACAACCATTGAGTAATTTAAATATATTACATGCCTAAATTTTAAAACTATTGAAGTAGATGAAATTTTATAATTATTGCAATAGCGTTTCAAATATTGTAAGCTGGCCTGTACTGCGTTTTTTGCTAAATATCTTGTAGAGTGGTAGACGTTTAAAACCAAAGCTGTCAGAATTTTTGCAATTTTTTGCCAACATATTAAAAGCCTCACCACGATAGAGCTAGAATGAAGTGGCGTTGCATATGAACTTTCAAATCATTTTTAAGTAGTGGAGTGGAAAATAAGTTTAAATTAATAAAAAATAATACATTAAAACGTAAACATAGCTATCATTAGAATACAGTTTTACAAAAAGTGTAGAAAGTTGACAGTCTGTCGATGTCGTGGTTACTGCGCGTCGGGAGCGGAATTCGTATCAAGCAGACAACGCTATGATTTGAACCCAGGTCACCTCATTGTGAGGCGAGCACTCTAACTCTTGAGCCGCCTCGTCTCTAGGGGTGGCTCAGTTCAGGTTCTAAAAATCAGCCCCTTGTCAGGTGGTAATAAATACAGGTTAATTTCATAAAAATAAGGCAAATTTCACCCAATCCTTGGTCCAAGAGTTCCATTGTCTTTTGGATTGGGTTCAAAATCACAAGGCAACGGAGTTGGACATGGTAGTCGTAAACTCAAAATTGGGTTGGCTGTTCAACGACGATTATAAGATAAAATATACCAATTTTCTCCGCTTTTTGGAATTTTTTTTTTTTTGCTGCTACTAGCTAAGTTTGTGCCCTAATATATGATTCTTTGTTTTGTAAATTTCATGTAAAGTTATTTTTCATCCCACTTCATATAAATGAATCTAAAGTTCACATGAAGCGGCACTTTCACATTCTTTTCTCGAAGTATAGATTGCTGGCGAAGGTGCCTAAAATTCTGAAAGCTCTAAATGTCTACCCATCTTTGTTATGCAAAAAGCGTAGTATATTGGCAGTTCTGACATAGCAAGTTTCATTCCAAAAGTGACTTTTATCAAATTGTGCTCTCGTCTTGCCAATATTTGATTCCTGGTTTAGTCGATTTGATTAAAAATTGATTTTGACCTCCAAGACTTTAAACATATTTATAAAATGGTCTTTTGTTCCAATCACTTCCGGGTGAGGTTTTTAAAACTTTTTCGGAATTTATTAAAAACCTTCAAAATTTAGCGTTAAATTCTGTACCTCTTTCTAAAATAATGTTCTGAGTGCACAGCCTTGCATATAGGTTGTTTTTTGAATTTGTTGTATCATACCAGAGATTCTAACTTGCTCCGCTCAGAGTGAATTTTTTTCTATTGGTAGAAATATTCATGTCCTAATGTAATGATTATAGCTTTCATAAATTCTGATTGAGGTTATCTTTCCAACCACTTCATTTAAATGATTCAGAAGTTCATATATAAAACAATTCGGTTAAAGTTTGCGTCGACGCTCATTACGAGTGTTCGCAAAATCAACCGAAATTCTGCATTTTTCGGTTTTTTAATATCAGCTATTTTATATAATTTTTTGCATAAAGCGGAGTATTTGTTTTATCTGTCATACTATCCTATTGTATAATTTATTTAGTTGTTTTTACCTAAAAAATTTTTTTGTATCTTTTTCTAGGTAAAAGCGCTTTCTTTTGCTGCAGGTGGAAATTATTTTGTTACCGTTGGCAACAACCACGTCAAGTTTTGGTACCTTGAATACTCTCGCTCGACGAAAGTATGTCAAACAGTACTTTTATTAATAAATTTATCAAATTTTTATTACTCTATTGTTTCTATTAGTGTTTATATAAGAACAATAAAGATATTTATTTACATCTGGGCTACGTGCATGTGCCATGTCCATGCTACACGTGTGTTAGATGTGACATGGTAAGCAAATTTGGATTTATATTTATGTAACAATGTGAAAGACTTCGTTTTAAAATAAAGAACAAGTTCAAAAGACCATTTTATATGAAAAGTAGATAAAACAGTGTAAAAAATTTGGTTTTCATGCCGAGTAGTGTTAACAGTCTGTATAATTACAGCTGCCAACTTATACTCTTACTCAATCGGTGTGATAAGGTAATTTGAAACGGCTTAATATTATATATAAGATTAATTTGTTTGCGTTTAATGGTAGCCCAAATCATTAAATCCGAAAGTTAAAGAGCAATGCAGGAATGCCAACTGCTCCGCTTTCTGGAATAGTTTTAATAAAGTGGTAGCAAATTATATAGTAAAATTCCTTAAAGAAAGATAGTTACGCCTACTTTTTAATAAAGTAACCAGTTAATGGATGTTTTAACGTTGCATTTTAGATTATACTTATAATTTTTGATATTTAGTGGTGCGAAAATAACTTAAAATGAAAAATACTAAACTAAAAGTAACTTAAATTTCGCTACCACTAGAAAATACTATTTTACAAAGCGGAGCAAGTTGGCATCTCTGGCAATGTATAAGCATAGGTACCAATCAGGGTTAAAAGACTGTGTATATGCCAGGACGTAAAAGAGCAAAAATTGGTATGAAAATTAATTCATTCTATCATTTTTTTTCCTAGAAAAAAATCAAATTTCTATAACTACCAAGATTTGTTTTATTTTTAAAATTATTGAATTGACATAAAATAGCTTCAATTCTATTCCATGATGTCGCTAAATCAGTAATTTTTGAAAAAGTTATTTGTATGTTCTAAGACCCAGATAATTCTTCACGGCAATAATATTTATATATGCGTAGGTTAAAATCATTGCATTGCTTCAAGTGTAAGGCATATAAACTATTGCTTTTCTTTTATCTTCCTTGGCTGCAAAGTTTTGAAAAACAGCGTTAAATTAATTCATTAAAAACCTTTTAAACATAATTAAAACTCTTTAAATTTTCTCCATGAAAGATTTATCACAAAAAAAATTTCTGGTCGTAACCACCCTGGTATCAAAAGAAGATAATTTTTCGTATATTTGAGAGAAAAAAATGTGACTAGTCAAATTTTAAGTAATGGGAAAAATTATATGTTGACGTCGAAAAATATGACGGTGATTTTAAAATTATGATCAAAATTTATCTGAACGCCTGAGGCTGCTCTGGGCCTATCTTAAGATTTTAATTTAAAGGTTTGTACTATCTGTTAACTGGAATGCAAACTAGAGTGAAAAGAAAATTATGTATTTTGCATTCTAGATAAAGATGCCTCGCTTCAAAAATTAGCAGTCATTCCCCTGAGGTTCATATCTTCTTTCGAGTTTTCAAAAGTAAAAAGTTCATTAAATCCTGCGGTATCTCAATTGAGGACTTTTTACTAAATATTTGCAATTAAGCCTGGAAAAATTGCAAAGTTTTTGGCCATAGAAATAAGATAGAAATTTATATAGATACATATAGAAAATTTTGGAAAAATTGCAAAAACTTGCAATTTTTCCAAAATATGCATTTAAGCGATACTTGATCCAGGAGTTCCCTTGTCTTCTCAATTGGATTCAAAATTACAAGGCTACGGAGTTGAACATTAGTAGTCGTAAACTCATAAAATTGGGTCCGCTGTTCAACGACGGTTATAAAATAAAATTAAAAATCAAGCGATATGGAGCCGCGATGTCTTAGGGGATAGAGGGTTCGCCTTCCAATGAGGCGAACCGGGTTCGAATCCCTCATCCGGCTTGCACCGACCTCAGTGCTGACGTGAAATATCCTCAGTGGTAGACGGATCATGGGTTAGAGTCCCCTTGCCGTCAGACTAACCGTGGAAGATTCTCGTGGTCTTCCTCTCCATGTAACGCAAATTCGGGTTAGCTCCATCAAAAAGTCCTCCTCGAAGGCAAATTTCTCCCAATACTCGATCCAGGAGTTCCCTTGTCTTCTGGATTAGGTTCAAAATTACAAGGCTACGGAGTAGAGCATTAATAGTCGTAAACCCATAAAAGTGGGTCGGCTGAAAAACGACGGTTATAAAATAAAATAAAATTAAGCGATATGATGGTCTAATAAATCTATGTTGACGTGATTTTAAAATTATCTAAAGATGAATAATTTATTTTTCTTTTATTATAAAAAAAAAGTGTAATGGTAATATTTATTTTTACAGTATAAACTAGAACCTGTACCTCTAATGGGTCGATCAGCCATATTAGGAGACCAAAGGAATAATTATTTTTGCGATGTAGCATGTGGGAGAGGTGAATCTGCTGACAGTACTTTTGCGGTCACTAAATCTGGTCTTTTATGTGAGTTCAATAATCGCCGTCTTCTTGACAAGTGGGTGGAGTTACGAGTAAGTCAATCATTTTTAATTTAACATTTTTTAATTTTTGTTGATTTGATTATTTTATACAGTTCACGAAAAAAAATGAGAATTTGTGTTATTTATGTTATTAGCTAAATATTTCTGTCGCTGAAAAATTAAATTTTAAGGTCCAATAAGAAAAAACGCAACTTCATAAATCATGTTGTCAATATAATTCAAACGCATATTAAAAATACAAAATCCGCAATAAAATGTACAAAAATATAGTATATTCTACGTAGGCAACGTTTGGAGAATTGGTAGGGATAATCATGGCTGGTTATTACAGCCTCCACACGGTCTTTTATAAGTAGTCCGCGCAGACTATTTAAAAAGTGAACCAATTGTGCGCATGACCTCAAAACATTTTATAAAAGTAATTGAGAGAAATTCATCATATACATTTGAGAATTGGATCTGTAGTGGTGGACAAGTGAATAAGGCAAACTAATAATATTCATAAATAAAACAAATTTTTAGTCATATATTTGCTACCACTTTCTTATTTTTTAATAGATTTTGTATTAAATGGCTCTGTCATAAATTGGTTTACCTTCTTAGTGGTCTGATTGAACTACCTATAAAAAACCGTGTGGAAGCTTTCAGTTATAGGAGGCGTTGGTAGAGCGCGCTTACCTTTGGTACAAGCAATATACTCGTTCGGTATGTGGTATGGACTCGTTCGGTATGTGGATATCCTTCACAATGGTCTGATCGGACTACCTATAAAAAACCGTGTGGAGGCTTTCAAATTAGTTACTACATTGCTGGCCGTAAGACGGACTCTTATTTCTTAGTGTCTCTTCCTTTCTGTCAAATGGTTGACCGTGTAAATCCTCCACACGGCTTTTTAAAATTGTGTCGACAGTATAGAAAATTTCATCAAATCATGTAAGATTAATATAATATAAAATCCAGTAAAAATAAGAAAGTGATAGTAAATATATGTCTAGAAATTTAATTCATTTATGAATATTTATGGTAAAGCTAAGTACAGATGTCCCTAGGGATTAATAATAGTCATAAAACTTATTGGCGATTAGTTTTTGCTGTAAAGTTTAATTTAAGTATTAAGAGCCACCCAATGGTAATGTATTTGTAGTGTTTTTAATATAATATATATATTTTTTCATTTTAACTTTAGCTTAATTCTCCGGTATTTTTCTATTTTGCTTCCAGTTTTAGGAGCTTGCTGTTGTTTACATTCATTTACTGCCATTATCTCAGCTAGACAGGTACTTCGTAACAAGCATTAGTTAAAAATATAGAGAAAACATGGAAAATAAAGATTAATGAATGAAAATAGAAGATGAAAAATTATTAAAATAAAATATTTTTAAAAAAATTATTTAAAGAAATATTAAAAAGCCAGAAAACAAAATAATGGAAAGATATAAGCTTTTCATCAACTCATACGATTATATCCGCAAAATGGATTTTCTAATATTGTAGCAGCAGTGTAGCCAAAGCAAAATGTATCAGTACAATAGTGTGAGGAGCACTCAAGAAAATTGAAACGAAAATAGAATTTATTAAGTAAAAAATATATACGAAATAAAGCATATCAAGCAAAAAACAGAAAATAAAATGTAAAGAAAATACAGAGCAAAACATAAAACGAAATCTATAAAGCGAGTAACGAATTCAAATGAACTTACACGTACCGGAATCTTTCATGAATAATTTAAAATATTTTCCTAATAAGGCGAAAATGGAGGTTAGAGGCGTGAATAGTGAAATCTTTTATGGCGCGTTCTTACTTCTTGCAAATATATATGCATATATGTGATTAGTTGGAGTAATAATGACTATATTAACTTTTTTTATTTTGAATTTGTTTATTTTTATGGTTTAAGGCGATTTAAATCATTAAAAATATTTACACAAAAAAATTAACCTGCTAAGTTATTTACTTAGGCGTTTAACCCATGGACTTACTATTATCCCTCCCCCTCATAATAATTAAACACCATTGAATACATCGATTTTTCAGCTATGCCATCTATGGATGGGTGACTAAATGTAAACAACAAGCTTTCTAAAATTGGAAGCAATATAGAATACTTTACTATACTATGGGTTACTATACTTTATAATACTATAGGTGTATCTCTCCTCTAATGTTGCGTTCACGAGGCGATGTGTGAACAAAATTCATAACCTTGGAAGTTTTATTTTTGTGATTGTGTCGTATTTTTCCATTCTTAAGAGTTTTCTGTCATTTATAAATTCTTAAAGGTGGTGAGTCTTAAAAGAAAATTAATGTCACAACATAAATAAAGCGTTAGGTTTGCAAGGTTTTGAGTATTATCCCCTATTTGTCTACCTCTGTATAATATCACCGTTTGCTATTTTTCGGGTAGCATCATAACATGCTTGCTAAGTTGTCCAAATTTGTTTTCTACTAAAATTAAAAGTATCAAGCTTAAGTTAAAATGAAATAGAGCGCGTTTTATCGAAAACCCTACAAATATATTAATATTGACTGGCAAGTTTTTTTTTTTTTTTAAATTGAGGTATAAAAATAAATCAGAAGTAAGTTTTACGATGTATATGAACCCCTGGCGCCACCTGTGTTTAGCTTTAAGCGGCCAACCCTTTGGCAGGAAGGAAGAAACACGTAGGAAAAAAAAACCGCCTCACAGCCGGCAATGTAATAATAGACTTGAATGCTGCAATCAACTCTATAAGCCAATGGGTTAAAGTTGTGGCCATGGTTACCCCGCAAAAATTCTTAAAATGGGAAAATTTATAATTACATGGGTGGCATATGGAGGAATTATGACCACCAACTGATGCTCGTTTTGGAACTGTAGTTGACTCAAGGTCAAACTTACCAGAAGCCCTAACAACTACTTCCCTTTTTTCACCTTTTCAATGCACATACACTTTTCCAGCATTAAAAAAAGTTATTAATATGTTTTAAATTAAAAATAGCCGTTGATGTGTCAATTACTAACCAAAAACGGGTCTACGTTCCCAATTTGGATTATGTCGTTTTTGTCAGAAGGGTAAAGAATGGTAACTTAATAATTCAAATCTAGGTATTTTTTAAAAGTAAAATTTTTAGGTCTGCTGTAGATTATTTTTTATTATTTACAAGCCTAGCTTCCATTTCTGCATGGGTGAAAGCCCTTATATAGCAAGACGGAAAAGAGAAAAACCTGGTACGTAAGACATTTCATTCCAGCATTTTTTTCTTAAAAAATAAAATATCTGTAACTATCAAGATTTCTTTTAAAATTTTAGCATACATATTAAACTGCTTATTTTCGGAGATAAAGTAGATATTGTTGAATAATTTAAAAAAAGAATAAGCTATAACTGAAAAGGTTTCACTACCTGCCTTTCCTATTTTCCGTCTCGCTTTCACCCCTGCATTTCTGGACAAGTCTCTATTTCTAAATGATAAAAACTGGTAACTTAAATCTTTCATTGTAAACCATAAAAATCATAAAAAAAGTCTTTGTGTGATTAGCAAGATACGAATGTCTCACATTCGTATCCGCCAAAATATTTCAATAATACTGAAATATACTATATATTTAGTTCTAAAATCCACAAGTTGTAATTTTTTATTGGTAGCTGAATGAATTAAATATTTTCTTAATTTGATTACATATTGAGCCCAAATCAGTTTTTTTTAAAAATAATTTGAAACTTCGCCATAATTATTTCGGTATTCGGGGGTTGCTTTTAAAAGTGTTTCAAGCAGCTCGCTCTAAAATATGTTTGTTTGAAGTTGTGCAGAGATGTGTCAGCTCTTTATTTTCAGAAGAGTTTTTGCAGTTATTTGTTTTGATAGTTATGATATGAGGCGTCGGAGGTGAAATGTGCAGCTATTGGTCTGTAGTTTTCATCTTTGCAATAATAATATATAGTACTCACTTTGTTTAAGCGCTGAAGTCCTAAAACCTATTTTTATAAAGGCTGGGATGCCAAATGCTCCGCTTTCTGCAAAAGGCTTAATAAACTGGCGAATTAAATTAGTAAAACTTGTAGAATAAGGATAATAACGCTGACTCTTTATAAGACACGTGTCAGTTCAGTCACAATGGTTTGTCTTGAGACCGATGTGGCTCTTTTACCATTCATCATGAAATGAGGTAAAACCCAGAGGTGACATAATAGAAGTGAAATCAGAAAAGAACAAAGATGCTCAGGAAAGAACAAAGGTCAAAATGAAAATCTGTAAAAGCATGGGATGGTGATTTTAATTTTATTTTATAACCGTCGTTGAACAGCCGACCCAATTTCATGGGTTTACGACTACTAATGTTCAACTCCGTAGCCTTGTAATTTTGAACCGATCCAGAAGACAATGAAACTCCTGGATCAGTACCCCCAGAGGTATTGATTTGTTATGGGAACATGGAGGACTTTGAGACTCGACATATTTAACGTGCATCAGTCACCATTTACTACACGGGGAGTGATTTTATTTTATTTTATAACCGTCGTTGAACAGCCGACCCAATTTCATGGATTTACGACTACTGATGTTCAACTCCGTAGCCTTGTAATTTTGAACCAATCCAGAAGACAAGGAAACTCCTGGATCAGTACCCCCAGAGGTATTGATTTGTTATGGGAACATGGAGGACTTTGAGACTCGACAGATTTAACGTGCATCAGTCACCATTTACTACACGGGGAGTCTTCGGCCGGCGAGGATCGAACCCACGACCTCTTGGATATGGGCCCAGCGCCCTACCGACCAGGCTATCCCGGCCCTCCACGGGGAGTGATTGAAAAAAAAAAAAAAGTGGGTAGTCAACAAGCTTGACTTCCGCTGTACTTAGCTTAAAGAAAACATCTCGCTGTATAAATGATTACATTTCGCAATGAGATAGTTACCATCACTAGACGCCGCTATAACTTAACCTACCGACTGATATCAAAACTTAGTTTCTTATAAGTAGTCTGCGCAGACTATTTGAGAAGCGAACCGTTGTGCGCATGAACCCAATTTCTGTTTTAGTGACTGAGAGAAATTTATCATATGTATTTGAGAATGGAATCTGTAGTGGTAGACAAGTAAATAAGACAAACCAATCATATTCATAAATTAAACAAATTTTTAGACATATATTTGCTACCACTTTCTTATTTTTACTAGATTTTCTATTAAAAGACTCATTCGTAAACTGGTTTACCTTCATAATGGTCAGATCGGACTACCTATAAAAAAACAACCGTATGGAGGCTTTTAGTTGTAGGAGGCGATGGGTGAGCCCCACTTGCGATAGCTGCTACGGACAAGCAGTATGACAGCGAGCCTGATTACTACTACGGAATAACTGGATTTTGTTGGGTGTATGGGATTTAGATACATTTGCAGGTTTATAAACCTTTGTCAAATAGAAGGTCAGATTGCACAATACAGAGAAGGGCAGAACGAAGATACATCCAGGGTAAGAGCGGGATTCGAACCCGCTACCTCCACGCTTTGCACAGCTTTCGGGTGACACCGCTCGGCCGCTTTACTGGATTAAAATTACATTTAATATGATATTTTAAATTTTTGATATGTAGTAGTGGAAAAATAACTAATAATATGTAGTAGGGGGAAAATAACTAAAAATAACGCTGAACTAAAAATAACTTAAATTTCGTTACCACTTGAAAATATTATTTTTACAAAGTGGAGCAAGTTGGCAACTCTGCAAAGGTTGGTTCATTGTCACTTCAAAATGTTGCATTTACGTTCTCACTGAAGAGAAAGGGTGTTATGAAGGCTGAACTTTTATATGAAATGTAAAAGTATAAAATATACAAAATATTTAGAAAACATCTTTTCGTTTTATAAGTAGACATTCTGATAAACATAAATTTTTCTTTTATCTCTTAACGTTACACTCTTATTTTTAAAAAGAAAAAATTTAAAGTTATTTGCTTTTAAAGAAGAAATGAGTTTTATTATTTTTTTTTTAAATTTTTTTAAATTTTTTTTTTTTTTTTTTTTTTTTTTTAAGTACTGGCTATTTTCCTTCATAGACTGAGGCCCGGAAAATAAAATCAGAAAATAACAGCTAAGATTTCAAGGTTTCTGAAAAGAGTTTAAATTTAGCCTCTTCTTTAGGCTTTTTACATCTATTTTTATATTTTTTTAAAATTGAAATTCTTTTGATTGATAAAAATTAATTGAAACAGCTAAATATATATATATATATATATATATATATATATATATATATTTGCCACCACTTTCAAATAATTTTCAGATCGAACTCCGATGTCTGTTTATGACGATTTCAGCCAGATTTGGGGGTGAAGAGACGTGAGGCGATTTTGCACTAAAATTGTATGTCCAGATCAAATTTGTTCGTAACAGCGTATCAGTTTAAAAAAAAAAAGAGTTTAGCAATTTAATTTATATATAAAACCACCAGTTTTGTTCTGAAATTTAAATTTATAACATTTATGACTTTTTTTTTTCCCAAAAATTTTTTAAATTAATTTCTTTACTTTTGGAAGTTTTTCCTTTTTATTTCGTTCCTAGCTTTCTTTTATTTTTATCTTATTAAATTAGTTCTATGTACTTGCAGCTATTGCGTAGTTAATAAAACCGAATTAATTTTCTTAGTAGATTCCTTTTTTTTTTTTTTTTTTTTTTTTTTTGGTCTTTATATTGTGTGACATACATAATGATGATAAATTTTTTTACATCGCAGGCTTCAGTGGCTTACAGTATTACAGTAGGAGAGAACTTCATTTTCATTGGCTGTTCTGACGGTATTGTGAGGTGCTTCAGTCCAGTTGATCTTCATTTCATTTGTACATTGCCAAGAATTCACTACTTAGGCGTAGATGTTGCTAAAGGTCTCACTGGAAGGTAATGTATTAGGGCTGTCATATTTAAAACACTTGAAGTAAAAACATCAGATAAGATTTTATTTTTATTTGAAAATAAGTAAATTTACCGCTACTACCACAATTGTTTAGTGGTCAATGCAAGTTATTCACCAGTGAGTGGTAACGTAATAACTTTTAAAAATATCATGTATACCGGATAGTTTTATCCTCGCATGTTTACGCCTCCGTTGCAATAACGGAAAAAGATCTTTTATAAAAGAAAGTGTTAGGGTATTTACCCTTTAATTCAATGGTAATCTTCCAGTTTATAAAGACAGCATTTATAGAGAAAAAGATCGTGTGCATACATATTCAAAATTATAACGAAAGTATCCAGCAATACTAAGCAGGTACATCTGCAGGGCTGCCAACTCTATTCGCTTTTTGTAAAAAAAATTTCTAGTGGTATGTAAGTTTATGTTTTAATGTATTATTTTTTAATTCATTTAAACTTATTTTACACACCACTATCACTATCTACTCATGCAGAGTACCACTATCTACTTATTCAATTAATGAAAATTACTCAGTGTTTTCTAGGTCGGTACGATTTAGGGAGTAAGCTGTATAAATTGAGCAACTAGTTGACTATACAGTACTTCTAGCAGTCCTCTTGAAATTTATTAATTTTTATTACTTATTATACAATTATAGTTATAAATATATACATAGTTATATTTCACCATTGAGTCCCCTTGCTGTCACGCTAAGCGTTGGAGGTTCTCGTAGTTTTCATCTCCATGCAACACAAATGAGGGATAGTTCCATCAAAAAGTCCTCCACGAAAGCGAATTTCACCTAAACTTAATCCAGGAGTTCCCTTGTCTTCTGGATTGGGTTCTAAATCTCAAGGCTATAGAATTGAATATTGGTATACGAAAACTCAAAATTGGATCGGCTGTTCAACGACGGTTATGAAAAATAAATAAATAAATGGGGGGGGGAACGAAATTGCGAATGATTTGTGGCAGATACAAATTAAATGTCCCTCTAAAGCAGAGGTCGCCAAAGTGGTCTATATAGACCCCCAGGGGTCTATTTAACAAAAGCGGGGGTCGATCCGAATCGGAAGGGTTGATTGGGGTCGAAGAAAAAACAGTTCTTAATACGCAAATCACACATACATAATTGAGTATGTAAAATTTGTGAATTTTTTTAATAATCGATTTAATACCAGTTTCTTTATAAAACATTAATTTATATTTATTCGGGTAAAACATGGATTTACGAAACAACGCGCAATAAATATCATACACAGTTTCAGCTATCTTTGGAAACTGTGAAGAGTGTTGAATATTTGCAGTGTCAATATAAAACTTTTATACTTTTGGATAATTAGTTATTGTTTCGATAAAACCATTCGTTTAATTTAGATATCAATTTTAATTATCAATGCATGTAAAAAAAGAAGGTAAGCATTAATAATATGGATTAGAACAGCCCGCGACAAAACTATCGCACACTTTGTATCTTTTCACAAAATTGACCAATTTTGAACCCAATATATCGAACCTTATATATCGAAACTATACCAATTACGAATATATCGAAAAACACCCGGCACGCCCATCTCATTGATTAAGAAGCAATAAATCTTTATTTACTTTACTTATTATTTCTACTTATTCATAATTACTTATTATTTAATAAATATTAAGGTATTTATATGTCAACATTAATATATTTTTCATGAAAGTATTGTTACACAATGTACTATTACTTTAATACATGTTTAAAATCATAAAATAAATGTACAAACACAGTATCTAATAGTTGTTGTTGTTGTAGTTCATTTACGTCGCACTAGAGCTGCATTGGCGACGGTCTGGGAAACATCCCTCACAATTTTGATCCTCTGCAGAGGGGATGGCACCCATGCTTCGGTAGCCCAACGACCTGCACGCGAAGTCGAGCACTTTACGGTAGCACAGTTTAACGAGGACCAATACCGCACACCCTCGGTCCCTACGCAGACTGATCCAAGTGATGACCCACCCGCACACTGACCGCAGCTAGTGATGCTTGACTTCGGTGATCTGCTGGGAACCATGTCTTAACGATCAGTCCACTGCGGGACCAGTATCTAATATAGTTTTATTTTAATTAACAGAAAATTACTTTTATGGGGGTCGATGGAGATTTCAAAAAATTATAAAGGGGTCGATGATCAAAAAGGTTTGGCGACCCCTGCTCTAAAGCGATGCGATTTAAGCAACTTTCCTCCAATTAAATTTTGAATTTTAAAAAGAAAAATTCGATGACATAAAAATAAAAATGTTTATCGGTCAAAAATAATAACATTACATAGTTGTATGCGAATGAATTCTATTGTTTCCAATTTTTTTTTTTTTTTTAAATAGAAATCTCGCAAAGATTGTTTTCAGAGGACATATTTTGAATACAAATCGTCGTCAGATTCATCTATGCTCCACAACTTTCCTACTTTCTATTTAACATGCTTGTAATATTCTTCAAAACCTTGTTATCATTCTGCAAAAAAAAAAAAATTTCAGAATCAAAAAAAGAACATTCTTCACAGATGAGTGAATGTCGATGAATGGAATATTTCTTTTTGATATTCTACTGTTACCTTTCATCCCGTGCCTCCAAAACTTTTACAACCATTCATTTTCGCTGAAGGAATACATTACGAACAAAAACTATCACGAGTGCAGAACTGGCAGTGTTAGGTGATACCCATCTAAACAGCTTTCGAACTCTTTTTGGTTTTCACGTACTTTTTACGAACTGCTATTCTTTCAACCCATTACCCTAGATATGAATTCAAGTCTTGGGAATTTGTCTCGATTAAAATATCGCGAAATAGTTTTTCATCCTCTTGGTATCATTGATCTAGTTTTCACTCACGCGGTTTCTATTTCGAAATTAATTTTCGTTTTTCATTTGTTTCTTTCGTTTTTAAAGAATATTCAGAACGTCTTTTTTTCTGAATTTGAAAATCATACTAATTGAATAAAAAAAACTACTTTTTTTTGTTTAATTTGTTTATTAAATATGCCTAAGAAATCTTTAACACTTGATAACTAAACTTAAATCGGTGTTACATTATACCTTATCATTCGACTCAGAAACTACGAATTAAACACAGGATGTTTATTTAAGAATTCCTTTAATTATTTTTAAAAAAATAACATGAGGAAAATCTTTAATACTTTTAGTAAAATACGAAAATTATTGTCATTCATGTTTGCAATATGGGAAAAATTTTAAAGCACTGATTATAATCTAGAAAATGTCGATTTTGACCGATGAATGTCGACGTTCACCGAATGTCAAAAATCATAGTCGCTCTGGTGAATATCCGAAATATTTGTTATGTTTCATTTGATATTAATTGATTGAATAATATTTATTCGATATTTTTCCGATTCGGATTCATTAGGGAAAACATCAATATAGGGAGGAGGGAGCAATGGCGCAAAACATCAAGAGCAATGCATGGAATACCGAGAAATGGCCTTTAACTTTAAATAAAAATCAGTGTATGGAATACCCGGTATTTTAAGGTATGGAATACCTTAAAAAAATATTAGGATAGGGAATAACAGTTATTATCCCTACACCTGCACGGTCAGGGGTGAAAGCGAGACGGAAAATAGGAAAGGCTGGTAGTGAAACCTTTTCAGTTATAGCAAGTTTTGGGGAGGAGTTTACTTATTCTTTTTTTTAAAATTATTCAAGAATATCTACTTAATCTTCGAAAAGTAGCAGTTTTATATATATGCTAAAATTTTTAAAAAAATCTTGATAGTTACAGATATTTTATTTTTTTTTTCGAAAAAAATGCTGGAATGAAATGTTTTACGTACCAGTTTTTTCTCTTTTCCGTCTTTCTATATAAGGGCTTTCACCCATGTGCACGGTATTTTGGGATAGGGGCCGCTTCGCGGCCCAGGTGCCCAGTTTATTTAAATAAAGAAAGAAAGAAAGCACGGTATTCAAAACACTGATGTTTTTCGTAATCTAACTCAGTTGGATAATAGAATATCGAATAAATATTTAAATATTGATGAATAAATTAATATGAAATCAGATCTAGCATTTATTTTGGACATTCACCGAAAAGACACTATGTAAATGTTTGACATTCTCAAAATCGGCAATTTCATTCTTCCACAGTGACAATTGCATCTCGAACTCACTAAACTGTCAGAAATCGGTAGTCTGTTCGGAGTATATTTAGTTAGAATGTTTAGTTAGTTAGTTGAAATAAATTTTGCTTCCTTCAGAAAATTGAACCAAATTTCGCTTTTGAAGTTATTTTTTTTAATCCTGTTTTTTTTTTCCTTCTAAATATTCCAAAGATTGTATCATACAAAAATTAATTATTTTCGTTTTTAATTTGGTTTTTTATAAATTTTCTGCTATTAATCATTGACATGGTGCTTGATTAAAAAAGATTCTTTTTAAGCTAATAGAATTATTTGCTAAAATATTTTTTGTTTAGTGATTTATTCTTTTTAAAAAATATTATTTCTTTATGCAAAAAAAAAAATCTTTTTTTTAAATAATTTTTTTTTTGTATATGTTATTTGCAAAGTTAAAAATACCGGCAATATAAATAATGTTCATATAGAGTGCCTGATGGTTTCAGGCAAAATATAAGAATTATTATGTAGGATAAAGTGGGGTTTATTGCGATCAGCCCTATTTTTAAAAGAATTAGACCTGTGTAAAAATTAAATAAGAATGAACGTTTAATAAAAAATGGTAGAGTTAGCTTAAAAAATTTGTCTATACAGTATTGACTATTATGAAAAATACTTTGATTTTTACATAAATTTGATGAAGCAATTCACTTATATGGGTGATTCTCACGAAATATGACAATTCACTGTCCCTTACTCCAAGATCTAATACTATAATACTAAAAGAACTTTTTTTTAAGAAAATTTAATAAATAGCATTGCTGTTAGCATTTTAAAATAACTTTGCATTAGCATTGACTGCTTTGTATAGTTAAAAAATTTATTTGAACTTCAAAATGTCATTTTCCTGGCATGTCCCAAACAATGTTTCCAATAATAACTAGTTTCAAAACTTCCTATAAATTTTTCAATATCTAGTTTTTTTTATCTCAACCGGTGTAAGCATTTCTAGAATATACGCAGAAGATATTATTTACAAAAACTTTGTTTAAATTAATTTTTTCTCTCAATAATTTGTTTGTCCTATGAAAATCTGTCATTTTCCTGGCTACTTTTATTTAGTGTTTTATAACCAAAATGGATAGAGCCAGCAATCAATATCTTATGTTGATAGATTGATTAGATATAGTCCTATATGAACATGTCTTGTTGCATGAATAAAGAACCAATTTTCTGGTTCAAAATCTATTTCAAAAAATTTTTCATTGGGAGTAGGTTTTTATGTTGTCATTTTCCTGGCTTCTTGAAATCATTTATAACATAAACTACATAGATTTATCTGAGTTATTATAAGAAATCATGTTGTTTTCTGCAGAATATGAACGTCTTAGGCCAAAATATTAAATTAAAGCAAAGTTATATGCTATAAAATGGCGAATTTGTCATTATCCTGGCTGTCATTTTCCTGGCTTATAAATGCCAGGACATTGAAGTGTTACCAGAATTTTTTTTTAACTGCTAATACTGTAAGGAGGGAAAGCAAATATTAACCTAATACCAAGTTTATGTATGATTGTAATATGCTTGGATGTAATCAAAGTTATTTATTTATTTAATGATTAATTATTATCCACAATTTTATTCTGTACATATCAGCAACAAAAATTTTTTTGATTCTTTCTACAGTGGATAAAAATAACACAACCCTGCGAAATTGAAGTTTTTGAAAAATACAAGAGAAGTTATTGTTGATTTATATGTTATTTGATGCACTGATTACGAAAATGACCTTCATTTTTCCCAATCACATCAGGATTTTTTGTAAAATCGATATTAATGTTTTTACTAAAATCCTATTTGGAAAGGAATTCTCTCAAACAATTTTGTATATACTATCTGGTAATTGTCGTATTCATTCATTTTGATCTATGAAAAATTTAATCTTGTGAAAGTAAATTGATTTTTGAGTGATTGGCTAATTTTTTATTGGTTAAAATGAATAAAAAATACTGTTGTCAGATCGCACAAGTCACGTCTGATCGAGAGAAAAACAATCAGTTCCATGTGTTTAAACTTTTTACATCAGTTTCTAGAAGAAAATCCCCAACATACCATTTTAATTAATTTTTTTAAGATAACTTACATAAAATTGATGATTGACCAACTATAGCAAATATTCTGTAGGTGTATACATGAAAGTTTGAAACAAAACAAACAAAGGAAAAAAGTTTATATTTAGGTACATACTCGTTTTCCTCTGAAACTTATTTTTGATGATCTCCTTTTATGCTTAATCTCAGGTCTATCCCGAGCTATCATCCAACAGTAGTCGGCAAGCATGTTGATATTTACGCTCCAGATCTCTGATATTTTGATGGAACCTTTCCCCTTGTTCTTCGCTGACTGCTCCTAAATTTTCGGGGTTAAGTCCACAAGTGAGTGAAGAAAATGCATTTTAACACTCATGGAGCAACCCAAAGTTTTAAATTTGTCCAGCATTTCCATGACAATTTCTTTATAATCAGAATCCTTGTAGTTATCCAGAAATTTACTGACGACATCTTTGAAAGCAACCCAAGCTTCTTTTTCCGTGTTTCTGTCATGTTAGTCCCAAAATCTTTATCTTTCATGAGTTTGTGGATATCTGGACCAACAAAGATTCCCCTTTCAACTTGGCTTGGGATAAACCTAGAAACTTTTTGCACACGTATTTGAAACAATCGCCATCTTTTGGAATAGCCTTGACAAACTGCTTCATTACACCTAATTTTATGTGGAGCGGAGGTAACAGTACTTTTTTGGATCAACTAAGCTGTTTCGAATACCGTTCTTGGTACCTGGGTCAAGATTTTGTCCTTTCGACCATTCTTTTTTAACCCAATGTTGTGTCTTGTCACGGTTGTCCCATTCACAAATAAAACATGGGAACTTTGTAAATCCACCTTCTTGACCAAGAAGCATGGAGATAACTTTCAAATCACCGCAAATAGTTCAACTGTGGTAGATATATTTTATTTTTCCACGACGAGAGCCAGGTTTTCATAACATTCTTTTAAATATACCGAGTGCCCAACTGGTACACATGCATACTGGCTCCCATGATGAAGAAGGGCAGCTTTGAGGGCTTCTTTTGGGTTAATCTATAAACAGTCTCCACTCATCTTTATCGTAGATGACATTAAATTTGCTCATCAACGTTAGAACAATAGACCAAGTTCTCCTCTTCATCAAAGTACTTAATAAATTCCTTTTCTCGATGCCTGTACCAATAAAAAGATGTTCCTTTGGCCAATAAGTGTTTTTCTTTCAGTCTGGAGCCTAACAATTCAGCTGCCTCTTTCGAAAGGCCCTGATCTCTAGTCAGATCATTCAGTATAACCTGAGAGAAGGGCTGAGGCGAACCGGCTACAGATGGCTTATATTCGATATCGGAGCCTTGAACTTCTGGATGTTCTGAGTCTGAAGACTCTGAAGAGAT
This sequence comes from Parasteatoda lunata, assembly GCA_949128135.1. NCBI lineage: Eukaryota > Metazoa > Arthropoda > Arachnida > Araneae > Theridiidae > Parasteatoda > Parasteatoda lunata. The sequence goes on along the minus strand of OX421977.1, from coordinate 21,902,998 downwards.
GACTGGAAATTTAGTTGGAGGCAAAGGCACAGACACATCAGGTCCATGAGGAACGAGGCGTATGGACGATGGAATGTTATCAGGATAAGATATTAGTCTTTGATTTTTCGGTTACACCCAAAAAGCATGGCATGAACAAAAATAACAATCATCAAAGTGGTTTTGGGGCTTCCTCCACGTCATAGGAATTCCAAATCGTAAAGCAGTCTTCTTTCCTTGGTACCATAAGCGTAGATCATTGAGGCACTGCACACAAACTTTATGAGAAGCCAGTGATTTGTCCTGGTCTCCGAGTTTCATGCCAAAATATGTAAGATAAAGTTGTCTTGCATAGTTTGTAAAGTTCCTCATGCGATTTTTAACAACACTATATTCGCCGCATATATGACAAAAGTCATCTGGGAAATTTTCGCAATGTCTCGAACTCCCTATTACACTTGATAGTGTTCCTGAGAGGTCAGCAAACCTAGATAAGAATTCTCGCGAAGGTATTGGTAGAGAGAGATTGGGATAGAGAGAGGGATTGTGATCAAAATATGTCATAGAGATGTATTTTGGTAGATTTGACCAAAATCGAATACTGGTCAGGCAAAAAATTCAAAAACGAAATTTTTTTATGGTAAATATTCATAAAAAGTCCAGTGAAAGTGATTTTTTCAAAAAAACTTGACGTGATAGAAATTTTTCATGATTGTTTTCCATTTTAGCACCAAAAAATAACAAAATTCAGCTATCAGACCCCTTGTATTTTTTTCATCGCAGGCCTGTGTAATTAATTTAAGCAATTTATGATCCATCTAACATAAAGGCTTAAGTTGAGTTACTTACTATTAACTTAAAATGACTGTTTTTTAAACTTCTAAGCTAATATGTCCTTTTCCTGGCATTCAAGATTTGGTGAATTTCTATTTTATTTTTTCCCGAGCAAATGTCAATAAAATACACTGCTGTCTGTAAGATATTAATAAGTGTAGCTAAAGAAGTATACAAAAAAAAAATTTAGATTATTTTGACGACTTTAAATTTCAAGAAATTTTTTGGTCCAAATTGTCATATTTCGTGAGAATCACCCATATTTATTATAGGAAATAAAAAATATTGAAAATATTTTAAAGGAGGCACTAGTAATAGGACTATCCTATTAAATGCGATTAATTCTGAGTTTATCTTGGCTAACCACCAATTAAAGCAAAATATTTCCTTTCGCCTAATAAAAACGATATAAAACAAATTATCTTAAAGATATTGTTAAGTTCAAATTTTCGCGGTCTAACAAGTTCATTTTCAGCTGATTATACTATATCTATCATTGAAGAAGTTGTTTATAAAGATGAAAACTCAAA